>WEIV01021667.1:21554-150484 GCA_013390005.1 Calyptomena viridis | reverse complement strand
TACAGCTGTCTTACAGTAAGTTGCCCACATGTGTTCTGCATGTTTTCATGTTTCTTCCTGGCAGCAGCAGTATGAGAATGAAGGTCATTGTAGTCAAAATACTCACCTGAGTCTTTGGAGAATTATGTTTCTGTCTGTGCTGTAGCAATTTTGTGTAACCTAAAGCAAGGCAGTTAATTTATGCAGTCATATAAAAGGGTGTCTTTATTATTTGAGGATATTACCTTGGCACAGTAGAACATACAGTTGTCATGTGGATAACAGAAAATAAGATCCGGACAAGGGAAGGATATTTAAGCATTTGTTCAGCACACTGTGTGTATTTACTTGTGTGCTCGAAGCTGCACATAAATTTAAGAAGTGACTTAATAGGATTGTTTTCCAGAAGTGAAGCCGAAGTTAAAGCCTGATGGGTATTCCTACACTACCATATGAAGTAGCCTGGTAAGTGCAGGACTGAAGAGAAGGATAGTTGGTGATGAGAACCAGGTTGCTCACTGTGGCATGGTGGCAGGGTTAGGCTGTATCACCTTGTATCTGGTGCTTTGAACTGAATTACTTTGAGAGAAGTCATTCCTCTACTCTCTGTTCATGCCATCCTGCACACCAGCACTACCCCCAGTACAGGAGCATGTTGACAAACTAGAGTGAGTTCATCTGAAGTCACCGAGAGGGTGACTCACAGCCTCTTCTGGGAGGAGAGGCTGAGGGAGCTGGGCTTGTTCAGTCTGGAGCGTGTGACAGGCAACTGTTGTAAACAATGAATGTACCCCCTTCCTCCCCCTTTCCTTAGCTTTTCCATCTGAGTTTACATCGTATGGTATGGAATATCCCTTTGGTTGGTTTGGGTCAGCTGGCCTGGTTGTGTCCCCTCCCAGGATCTTGCCCTTGATTAAGGGGAGAGGAATGTTGAAGTGCTGGCACCAGCACTGCTCAGCAGTACCAAAACACTGGGGTGTTATCAACACCTTTCTAGCTGCTAGTGCAAAGCACAGTGCTGTAAGGGCTGCTGTGAGGAAATGAACTTCATCTCAGCCAGACNTGGTGGCAGGGTTAGGCTGTATCACCTTGTATCTGGTGCTTTGAACTGAATTACTTTGAGAGAAGTCATTCCTCTACTCTCTGTTCATGCCATCCTGCACACCAGCACTACCCCCAGTACAGGAGCATGTTGACAAACTAGAGTGAGTTCATCTGAAGTCACCGAGAGGGTGACTCACAGCCTCTTCTGGGAGGAGAGGCTGAGGGAGCTGGGCTTGTTCAGTCTGGAGCGTGTGACAGGCAACTGTTGTAAACAATGAATGTACCCCCTTCCTCCCCCTTTCCTTAGCTTTTCCATCTGAGTTTACATCGTATGGTATGGAATATCCCTTTGGTTGGTTTGGGTCAGCTGGCCTGGTTGTGTCCCCTCCCAGGATCTTGCCCTTGATTAAGGGGAGAGGAATGTTGAAGTGCTGGCACCAGCACTGCTCAGCAGTACCAAAACACTGGGGTGTTATCAACACCTTTCTAGCTGCTAGTGCAAAGCACAGTGCTGTAAGGGCTGCTGTGAGGAAATGAACTTCATCTCAGCCAGACCCAATACATGCTCAAAGAAACTGAGTTGTATTCCAGAAACATTTTTATGCTAGCATCAAAAAGTTTCAATACCGATGTCATCAGCATCACTAAGACAAAAGAAAAAGAGGGAGCAGTGTGCTTTTCTAGAGGACGTGTGCTCTCGCCTGAATTTCTGTGCCATTCAAGTGAATATAAACAATTTAAAGGATGTTCAGTTGCAAGGATCTGACAGAGTCTAATTTAGAGATAATACTTCAGTTGGTTTAGAAAGAAACAAAAGAAGCAGCAATAAATGTCACTTGAATTAAATATCTTGGCCACTTCTGTATGCTCACAGATCTGACAGGCAGCACTGAATGAATTTTACCATGGCATTCAGCTCATTTTCCTGTAGCAGAATCTCTTGGTGGAGGGAACTTCGTGAGGAGAGGTGAATCAATGCAATCAATGCAAAAAGCATTCTACAAATGCTTTTGTAGAATGTTTATTGGGAGATATGAAAGGGAGAAGATGTTTTTTCTCCCTTGTTGATTTAGCAATTCTGAAGTTGGAAAAAAATTCATTTTAGTTTGTTACATGGATTTGATGTCATATTATACCACTGAGAAATGAGAAAAGTTGGATCTCTTGGTGCCATTTTAACTACTTTATTTTACAGACAAATACTAACTGTTAAATTATTTAGCTGTGTTAGTCCTTTAAAAGTCTTTCTAAAGATAAAATATGAATTTGAGTCATTCTTGTAGTTTTATTATTTCCCTTACGAGCAAAAAGAAACAGGATCATTTCAATCAGATCTTTTTTTTATTGTTTTTCATCAGTAACATATAGGGTGAATACCACCAGTTTAGCATGCATGAATTAAAAATACCTGGATGGCTCAACGTCGATCCAAAAATATTGAAAGAAAAAACGACAACACAGGAGTTTGCTTTAAAACTCTGCATCTTGTTTGTTTTAGGAGAAGAGGCTAAAAGAGAAAGCAGCAAGGAGAGAAGCCAGGAATAAGAATGCACAGGTAAGAGTTTTTGTTGTTTTGATCAAACTACTGGTTGTGGGTTTGAAACAGTTTTTAAATTGTTTCGTTCCTTTCTTTAATAAGAAATGTTGTGATTAATGACTCTTTAAAGGCATTGCTTGTCTTTTCTTACTCCCTTGCTCTGATGTGGTTGTTATAACTTGCTGTGCAAGGATACTGAGATACTGTGCATGGATATGTGGAAGTGTGTGTGTATGTGTGTGTTTGTGTAGAATATATAAAGCATATGGAAGCCTTTTGAGATTTCAGCCACTTTTTTCTGTATATCAAGTGAGTTGCAATTTCAGCTGCAGTATTGATGCCATTTCTTTTCTCTGAATACTTGTCTCATGTTTTTAACTTGCAGGCAGTGACTTTTTTTGAGTGTCAAATCTCACTTAACCTTTTTCTGCTGAACCTTTTATTAGACAGCAGATACTTATATTGAAGTTTATTCCTTTGCCTTGTTACCACAAATAAAACCTTAGCTATCCTTTTCTTCAGAAATACGTTACTAATTTCCTAGAGGCTCTTCTAGTTTTTCGTATTGGTTCATGTGTGATAAACTGAGATTTCATTCAGCCGCAGTGATTTTTCTGGAATATGGACAGAGTGATGTGTGTCATTTGTCACATGCATCTCCTTATGCTACACCGGAATATTTACAGTTTGTTCTTGGCAGTTAGCAAATACCTTAGTCCCTTGAGAAAATCGATAACGTTCTTTGTCCGATTTTTGTGAGCAGATTTTTGCATGCTCTGAGAGGCTTAAGTATAGGAAGATGTTTCATTGTGTAGCTCTGAAGTGGAAAGTAATTACAGTTTAAGATGAAAAGCCTAGTTATACTAAGTTTCAAGTATGATTCTCCCTTCAAAGATAGCAAGCTATGAGAGCTGTTGGCATCATGACTCCCCAATCAAGCAATAGAAATTTTCTGCCTGTAATTGAATGTATAGAGATGCATACTTTTTAACGTATTGAGCAGGCATTTTAGGAAAATTGTGGAATGAATAATTAACAAACATCTTAATAGAGGGAGAAAACATTGATCAAATCAGGCTACATCGCATTCATAAACGCTGCTTGTTAATTTTGCCTCTTTTTAAGGAACAAAAAAAACCCCAATGTCATGTTATTCAGCAGTTGGAAAAAGAAACCCATTTCTTTCAAAAGGATCTACGTGCAGACCCTGTACATCTCCTGTCCTTTTCTTGGCCAAGCAGATGAATCTCTCTGTCCTATTGGAAAGTGAATGAAGTCGATGACTATTGAGAAATTATTCATCTCTGTGGGAGACTATGTGTCTGTGGGTATGGTATGGGTTAAATGTGGATCCTCAGCCCCAAACTTCATAAGATAAACCCACGATTTCATGCACCTCTGCCTCTCTTCTGTGCAACACTTGTACTTGGAAAGCTGATTTACTAGTCCTGGTCTACTGCAAAATTGGCATATGGCTTTCTGGGAGAGCACCAGCTGCGCAAACCTGCTATTACTTCATTTTATTCCTGAAGCACTTAGCTCACTCTCTGCAAGAAGGTGCAAGCCTCAGGAGCTGACATGTCTCCTTGATGGAAACTATTGGGCTTTTTCTCTTGTTTAGAGGCTATTTTTGCCAGAATTGTGTGCAGCCAAGTCCTGTCATTTTCAGTGGGGCTTATTCCAGGTAAGCTACTTCCACTGGGAAAAGCTGCCAGCTTGGACCCAGGCTGTTCATGCTGGAAGTGAAAGGGAGCAGTAGACAGTAGATAAAGGTGCCAGTTTCTGTCTGCTGGATGTCTGAGGAATTAATTAAGAATACTTCCTGCTTCACAGAATCTTAGAGATGAAGCCATAATAGCTGAAACTCTCTATAGTCTGTGTGAGATATGACTCAAGCAGCTCCTATGAGATATTTGGGGAAAAAAAAAAGAAGGAAACAGTAAAACACAGACACTATTGGAACAGAAACTAGCTTAGAAAATATATGCTCCTTAAATCAGGAGTTCAAAAATGTTAAGATTTTCGCTAGTATTTTCATAATATGTGACCCACTTACTTTGCCATGCACAACTCCTTTAACAATTATTAGTGTTTTCTTAAAAGAGAAAGCAATAAGGAGAACAAAAAAACCCCCCAAAACAAAACAAAACAAAAAAAACCCAAACAAACCAGGAAAGGTATTTTTAGCCATATTAATGCAGTTTAGTAGCTGGAGAAAAGAGCCAGATAAACAATTATGAGCAGCCAGTCACTTCAAAGCAGCTGTGGTCGTAATTTGTTGTTCCACATCTATCTGCTTTATTCCTCGTTTGTTTTATTAACTGCCTCTCTCAGGTCACAGACTCCTTGGGTTACAAAATATTGCTGACTACCTTTAACTAATACACATCCCACTGGATCTGACATGACCAAACCAGCAATTCTTGTTCTGTTGTTGGTTGGGCCCAGTTGGTGACTGGACAGGGCCTGGCATTTTATTCTGAGTGTATGGTGGAGTGTTTTCCCAAATGAAAAGGGAATTTATTTTGAACTATAACTTAATGTTTTATAGTTTGTTTATTTTCACCATTTAAACAATACATTTGTGG
Source organism: Calyptomena viridis (assembly GCA_013390005.1). Classification (NCBI taxonomy): domain Eukaryota; kingdom Metazoa; phylum Chordata; class Aves; order Passeriformes; family Eurylaimidae; genus Calyptomena; species Calyptomena viridis. Next base: position 145,336 of record WEIV01021667.1, on the reverse strand, counting down.
GATTTAATCTTAGATTCTTGTATTGTGATACTTGTAGGATTTCTCTGTGCTGTACTTGTAGGATTTCCTGTGCCAGGAATCTTAACTTCTTGACATTTTTCAGATACTCTGCCTATAATTTTTTAACTTATGTCCTACCCTTTTCAATAAACACTTCCCTTCAGTTTTACACCCTGGTATTGTTTGGGGTATCCCCAAAGAGAGTATCCCCATTTTAAGTGGTTTTATTTTTTTCTTACATTTTCAAGTTTTCATGTATTGCATGAGTGCAGCTTTTTTTTTTTTTCCTTTCTCTTCTGTGTGCCAATAAAAAAAGAAAAATCACAGGAGAAAGGGACCCTCTGCCTTTTCTTCTGGTGCTGCAGGAGTAATTGCAAGGAAGGTTTTGCTCAGCCTCCAGTGTGCTGGGATGGAGCAGGCTCACTGCAACTGGAATTGAACAACCCAGTTCCGGATCTGCTGAATGTGCTTGAGCAGGAGATCAGATGAGTAGGTAGCTGCAGTGTTATTGACTCCACCTTGGATAAACTCCATGCAATACATAAACTGGGTAACAAGTGAAGTCTCTTAAAAGATGCTCTGAAGAATATATTTCTTGGGATTTATGACCATTAATTACATTTTAGTGCTAAAGAATGTGAAGACAGAGAAAAGAAGTTTCTTTTGTATATTCCTAATGAAGAAAAACAGGAAATTTAGGGGTTTGGGATTTTTTTTTGTTGTTGTTATAAGAGATTTAATTGTCTCTCGTTTTAGGAAAATGTGATATTTACAAATGCAGTATTTTAAGATGAAAAGAGCATATATTATGTCTTCACTCAGTACTAGTAAAATTTAAGTCCTCAAGCCCTCAAACAGATTTTGATGCTGTTTACTTGAAGATAGTCTAGAAAAAATTAAGCAAGTGTGTTGTTTTTGACCAAGAAGTAAAGCATTGAGCAGAAGCAGCAGCAACATGGACAGCGCTCCGAGGCAGGAGCTGGGTGTGACTTGGTGAAGTGCTGCTGGCCCCAGGCAGGACATCCCTGTGCCATGCAGTGCTGCACTCACGGCTTTTTCTAGACTCTGTCATGTACTGATTTCTTAGTCTACATAAAGGGCTTTCAGGTTTCAACAGGCATTTAAAGGTCCTTGGCCTGCAAGCAACTGTTAGCTGCAGTGAAGCTGAACAGGACTGTATTTCTCCTTAGGTGAGTTTAGTGTTTAGTGTTTTGCTATCCTGATGCCCGAGGGCACTGTTGATGTGTTAAGAATTATGAAGTGAAGAAGATTTTTTGTTTGTTTTAAAGATAAATGCTTTTGTAGGAAAGGAATTTTCTGGGAGCAGCTAAGTAGGTCTGTGTTCGAGGTAGAGGAGCAGAGCAGCAGTCAGGAGAAGGTGCTGTTCCCTGCCCCAGCACTGACGTGCTCTGTGATCCTCAACTGTTAGCTCCCAGCATCATGTAAGAAATGATAACTGGCCCCTAAAATAAGGCATTGATATCTGCTAGAAATACTTTGAACACCATCTGTAAGCAGTGCCAGGAGGTAAAACCTGCTCAGTCATGACAGTTTGATGCATTGATTCAGGCACTGTCAATCCTATTCTGATTCTGACCTACCTGTATTTTGAATCAATGTACTCTACAATATCTAAGTTAGTATTTGAAAATGGGTGTTACAAGCCTGTATGGAAACATTACCTGTATTCTGCTTTTTTGAAAATATCATATTGATGATTCCAGTTAATATAACAATTAAATTGCTTTAAGTAAAGCTGTTATAAGTCCTGCCTTTTCTGCAATTAAGAATTTATATGATTAAACCAGTATTTCTGTGTCATGACCTTGAACAGGTAACCAAGAAGTGTTCTGATGGATTGATTTGCCAATTATGCATGCTTCTGTGAACCTTTTCATCGCAACCACCAGCATGCTGAGGATGTTAAATATGTTGGTCAGATTGACTATTTAAACTAATTGGCCATGGCAATTGATTTTTGTGAGCATAATATTCACAACTATTATTTTTAAAATCATACATGGTATGTGATGACGGTTTGCTGCTCCACGTACCAAAAACTGATGTTTTACCAGTCACCGAGATGATTTCTTCATAGGCCTGGCAGAAGCATAGTAGTAGGGCTGTGGACCTTGCACATACTTTCTTATTCTGTGAAGGTTTGCTGGTTTAAGATAGATGCACAGTGGATCAACACAAGTGCACTTTGATTACAGTGTCTGATATACTTATATCCTATGCTTTGTTTTGTGTTTGGTTTCGCATTTGCCATAAAGAGAGGAAACTACTTTTTTCCTCAGACTTTTGGGGTTTTTTTCTTGTATTGGTGGGTTGAGGTTCTAGGGGAGCTTTTCATGAAAGACATAATACAAATTTGTAAGAGCAAAATAACAGGATTTCTGGTATGGTGGGGAGTACAAAGGTTATTGTCTTACTTGATTGCAAATTATTTTCTTAAATTTCTAGGGCAGCAATGATGAAATTTCTCCAGTAAACTCCAGGAAGATTACACTGTTTAATTCATTATCCTTTAAGAAACTTCTTTGTTTCTAGAATGTCCATGTAAGTTTGATAGCATTGGAACAGGAGCTTTGGAGCCATTTTAGGCTTCAGCTTCAGAGCTTTAAGCATGTTAAAGATTACACAGTTTTGTTTATTTGAGAATTAATAATATTTTGGCATTTGGGGGAGTAAAAAACCCTCTTTTTTTTATTAATAGTTTAGGCCATGGAAATTACAAGTTTGCAATTTGAAATAAATACGCATTTCACTTGAATTATGTGGTTTCTTCCTCTTGAATTATGTGGGCTTGTAAATGTGTATTTGTATCATATAGTTACAAATAACTCTTGGTAGTTGTAGAATTGAGGAATGCTTTGGCACTATTACACCCACGTTCTTGAATGGGGCTCAGCAAATAACTGAGTGGCTACTTGAGTTGCTGCTTCAGCTCTGTCTCTCCTCTGAACAAAGGAGGTATGTATTACTCTGTTTCATTTATCCTCTTTGCCTATCTCTGTGGATATTAGGAGCAGGATTCCACCATCAGGTTCCCCCCTGCATATGGCACTGTACTAGAGCACAGGGGAAGCAATTCAAGAACTCTGTTAGTCTTGCACAGATGCTTTTCTGAGGCTAATGATTAAGCCCCAGTTGATAAGGTTATATGCATTTTTCTGGTTGAATACACGCTTTATCAATTCAGGCAGCATATTCCGATTGGATACATGTATCTAGAAAAACAGGAGGTATGCAAGAAACCACACAAGAATTCTTTGTGCATTTGAAAATACAAGCAGATATATTCAAGGGCAAAGACCTTCCCATCTGAGCTTCAGATTTCCATTTCAGCATTGATGGAATGTTTTCATCACCATGTTCTGTAAACTTAAATAGGAGAAGAAGAGAGCACTGGGACTTAGATTTGTGGTCACTGTCTATCAATATGTAAGCACTTAATTTTTGAATATAGTCTCTTGTAAAGGTGACAAGTATACAGTTTAAACATAACTAGCCACTACAGTGGGGTTTGGAATTTATATGTAAATTAGCAGCATCATTTCTTCTTGTCTTCCAAAATTTCTTGTTCAGTTTCGTCACTGATTTAACACCCTCCCTGCCACAGGCCCTGTCTGAGCAGAACACAAATGGTTGCTTTGCCCTTGCCTGACTCTGGCCAAGGAATAAGATGCAAGAGACAGTGTTAGAACAGCATTTACACAAGTATGAAAAGGGGGAGGGAGGGGGAAGCTGTTTTAAAGTGTTATAAATGTTTCTTCAGTCATTTTCATCTTAGCAAACAGACCATTGTGTGAAGTGAGTTGCAATGATACTTCATTTATTTATCTGGACTACGCTACAAGTTAATAGTATCTAATAATCAGTATTTGAAATTTATCTCCCTCTAAAACACAAAATTAAAGCTCTTACTTCAAACTTCTTTGATGTGTTCCATACCTGTCTAGAGCAGCAACTTGTTTTTTATTAGTGTGGTGTTCTTGTTCTCTTTGCCTCACCATAATCTTTTGGTGCCATAATTGACACAGTACAGAACTGCCTTCTGGAGATCTTCACCCTCTTTTCTGCCTCTGCCCATAATCCTGAAGAAGCTGAAAACCATCAAAAATCCAGACCATAATGATCTAAGGCTTGCAGAAGCTTTCACACAAAGCTTTTATTTAAGAAGTAGAAATTCTCTGTGAATTGGTAGATGTGTTTCTGTTCTGCTGTGAAAAGCAGGTGTAGTCACATGCCTTGACTCTCTCTGTATAAATATTATGCAGATGGTTGGATTTCACAAGTAAGCTGTATCAGACTGTTCAAACTTGTTTATTTTGCACCCTAATTTGTTCTGGTGTTACTCTGAGTCACTTCGCAGCTTTCCTTATGTGTTGGAAACTTCCTTAGATTATAGACTTAAGGTACAGGAACTCTTATTTTCCTCCATGTATCAGGTATGACCTTCTTAAGGATGAGCTAATTGGCTGATGAGCAGGGGTAATCTTTTAGATGTGTTTTGGTGATGCTGACTTCCTCACTCAGCAAGTAATCGTATTTAGTTTTAAATTAAGCAGTTCTGTTTTCTCAGCATCCCCTCCTGTTTTTATTCTTGGAATGTGTTGCTTGCAATATTGTGCTTAGTCTGCTAGAGCTACTCTCAGCAGCCGTAATTGCTACTAGAGATGAAAATTGATTTGTGCAATCAGAAAACCATTGTCTGCATTCTGACTGATAATGCTGAAGTTGCCAACATTTTAAAATCCTTATAATGGCTTTTTTTTTTTTCAGAATGCTCTGGAGTCATGTAGTCACCAGGATTCCAGTTACTTTATACTGGATCTTACGTGAACATTAAAAGAGATGGGAAAAGCTCTTAATGGATCTCTCAAATATATTTTTTGCCAGAGAGCTCTGAAGGATTTAGTGTTTTGTCAGTCCTCCTTTGCCAAACATACTAGATCAGGAGTAATGCAGTATCCCTTGTTTTACCACAGTATTTTAATAAGTTTTCTGTTCTTTCACAGTATCAGCTGCACTGTTAAACCAAGGAATTTGTTAATAGGATATGCCAAACTAGTAACTAAAATTAACAGACTGCATGGGGAATTTGGCAAGCCCATACTTTCCCAAAATGAAGCGCTACCTTCTATTTTAGAGTCCACTAGGACCTGGGTTTTTCTATGTTGGCTCCCTCCAGTTTTCTTTTCCTTAAGACCTGATGTTTCCTGTCAGTCTTAGTTTCGCCCCCTTTCCCCCTCTGGTCTTCCATGACATTTTTTGTGGATTTTTGGGTATCTTATCTCATGATGTTTCCTTATCCCCTTTTGTGTTTATTCTGAAGGGGTTAAATTCAAGCTGCTACCGCTTCTGTTTGGTTACTTTCTGCTGTGTGGAAACTAAAAGCAGAAGCAATGGGGAACAGCAGGAAGAAAGGTAATAGTATCATCCAGATGCAAAGCCTTAGGAAATGTGCATAGTATTTTTAGGGAACAGGTTTGTGTGTGGCTTTTTGTTTGTTTTGTGACATTCCTTCAAATAAATATATACTGATAATATATTGCTGGGCCAGACGTTCCAGTACTGCTAAATAAACTTTGATTTTTCCAGTCACACCATTCCTCCTTTGCTGAGAGAGCTGAAAGAGGTTCAGTGTCTGATTAATCTTTGCACACATTTATCTTCTCACAAGAAACCTTTTAGTAAAAGAACATCAGTAAGGGTTCAAAGCTAATTACTTGTAAGCTAAGAAAAGCCAGAATTAAAGTTGTCAGAGTTGTCCCTTGCTGTATAAATATAGTGATGCAGATGAGGAGAAATGGCTCTCTTTCTCCCTGTGTGCTTGCCTGCACTTTAAGCTAAGCCTGTTCCTCAATGCAGAATTTGGCTATTGTGTAGTAAGGAGTGAAGGAGACTGTACATTTTTCAGCTATTCAGTGTTTTAATTTGCTTAGTGCATTTCACTTTGGTGTGAGTGCCCATCCGTAAGATAAATGGATGAAAAAATCCTTTGGCAAACAACAGCTACACATAAACTGTGAGCTGGACTGTTACTCATATCCTTATTTATAACATTTACTGATTTATTTTTTTTTAAATTTTCCCTGTCACACTGCTCCCCCACTCCCTGCCAGCTTCTTTGTCTTTTGATAGTATGTCCCAGAATACTCAGAGTCTATTCTTTTCTTGAATTTAATATGCAAATAGAAGTTGGATCCAGGAAACCCAAGTTCTTCTATGACCCAGAAATTGGGATATATAAACTGTCTTTTAAGCTGTGCTAGAACTAGTGTGGATTCACATGATACCTGGTTGTTTTGTTGTGGGTTTTCTTGATGGTTTTTTTGGTGCATGATGTAAACAGAGAAAGAAGACAAGTGAGGGAAGATACCAAGGCATTTCCTAACCAGCTGAAGTAAGAAAGTACAGCTCTCTATTCTTAAAAGGGACAAGTTCCCTAAGTACAATTCGTTCTGAAATAAAGCTTATGCTGCACTACATGACACAGTGGGGATTTGGCCCAACAAAAGGATTGAGCTAAGTTTTCTCTTTCCCTCCCACCCCCAAATGAGAAATTGCTTGTTTTACACTTGGAACAGCAACTGGGAAGGAGACCGTGTAGTTTTTGTACTTATTCTGGACTTCTCTTGTGCAGGACTTGGCAGCCATTGCAGTGGCAGATAACAAATATAGTCAACTGACCATTTAGACTAATGAGAGGTCACCAAGTGCCCTTCTGTCTGTGATACAGGAGAAAAAATGGTTTCATATTTTCAAAAATGGGTTACTCGACATTCACAGTAGATTGGCACTGATCTCCCTCCTGCTTTGTGGAAAATACAAATAGGTAAATTGTGAGCAGTTTTGCAAAGAAAACAGTTACTACTGATAGAAAGTAAATTAAGCATTTGTCAGTAAGACAGTCATCAGCATGTAATAGGATTATACTTCATTTATACAAGTATATCTTTCTCTTCTCTTCATTCTTGTTGGACAATCTGCCAAGGTTTCAAAATTTTCAACAAGAGAAATTGTGGGCAGACAAGGGAAGGTGATTGATTAATTACAGTCACAGTCAACTTACATTTACATGATTTACATGAGCGGCTGTTTAAGTTGAAAGCTCATAAAGATCATTAGGTTTCATAATAATGGAATGAAAGAGCAGTCTGTTTTTTGAAGCTCATGCCAGCTGAGGGACACAGTGGCAGTCCTGTTGAAAATGCACCAGGGGTTATGGTGAGTGTGAAGCTGAATGTGATCCAAATATAAAGAAGGCAAAATGGATTATGTTGGAAGACATGTTGTTATCATAATGAGGAGAGTTAGTATCTTGCTTTTCTGCTTCCAGGCATATATCCAGAATCATGTCTCCAGTTCTGGATTCTCCAGTTCAGGGTTGATGTGGAGAAGGTGGTTAGGTTCCAATGAAGTTTACCAGACAGTCTGAAGTCTAGAGCACATACTCTATAAGGCAGTGGTAAAGCAGCTGGATTTGTTCAGTGTGGCGAAGAGGGGACTAAGGGACAATCTAAAAGCATATTTGAAGGGTAGTTACAGTGGAGACAAGGGGGTTTTTGCTAGTGGCAAATGACGTAGATTTGCCAGAAATTTTTACTTCAAAGCTTCAGAGTGGACATTGGGAAAAAACTTGTTTACAGGAAGAGTAGTGCTGATGTGAAATAGATTACCTAGAGAGATTGAATCTCTCTAATTAGAGGTTTTCAAGACAGAGATGGGCAAAGCCTCAGCTGACCTGATCTAGTGTTTGTGGTAGTACCACTTTTTGTGGGAAATTTGACTAGGGATCCTCAAATACCTTTCGTGTACCTTTCCATCTCTTCCTTTCCTGAACAGCATATTATGAGTTTTGGTTGCTACCTCCAATCTTTATACTTTGAGAGTTAGACCTTGGAGATTTCAGTCGGTAGGAGGTAGGCAAATAGCAGGCAGTAGCTAAATCTGGCACTGAAAAAATGACTGTGCCACATGCTTGTTCTTACAGAATTCATGTCTGAGCACTACACTGCTATATAATGTTTTCTTGCTTTAAGTAGTTGCATTTTTCCCAGTGAAATTACATGGACATAAATGCCTGTGATGGGTTGACCCTGACTGGATGCCAAAAGCCCACCAAAGCTTCTCTAGCACTCCCAGCCTCAGAATGGAGAGGGGGAGATAAAAATAATAAAAGGTTCCTGGGTTGAGATAAGGACAGGGAGAGATCACTCAGCGATTTTGTCTTGGGCAAAACAGACTCGAGGAAAAATTAATTTAATTAATTGCCAATCAAATCAGAGTAGGATAATGAGAAAACAAAAGCATATTTAAACACTTTCTCCCCACCCTTTACTTCTTCCTGGGCTTAACTTCACTCCTGAGTCCTCTACCCTGAGCAGCACAACGTGGGGACAGGTAATGTGGTTGTCATCAGTTCATCATACGTTGTTTCTGCTGCTCCTTCCTGCTCAGTAGAAGGATGCCTCACACTCTTCCCGCACTTCAGGATGGGGTTCCTCCCATGGGACACAGTCCTCCATGAACTTCTCCAATGTGAGTCCTTCCCACAGGCTGCAGTTCTTCACAAACTACTCCAGTGTGGGTCCCTTCTATGGGGTGCAGTCCTTCAGGAACAGGCTGCTCCAGCATGGATCTCTCATGCGGTCACAGGTCCTGCCACAGCAAACCTGCTCCAGCGTAGGTTCCTCTCTTCATGGGATCACAGGTCCTGCCCAGGAGCTTCCCACGGGGTCACAGCCTCCTTTAGGCATCCATCTGCTGTGGCCTAGAGGAGACATAGTCTCCAGGTAGGTCTCTGCATTCCTGTGGACCTCCATGGGCTGCAGGGGCATGTATTTTTTGTACTACTCACCATGGGCTGCACCACGGGCTGCAGGGGAATCTCAGCTCCAGTGCCTGGAGAACCTCCTCCTCCTCCTTCTTCACTGACCTCGGTGTCTGCAGGGCTGTTTCTCTCACATACTCTCACTCCTCGCTCCAGCTGCAGTTGCATAGTTTTTCTTGCTCCTTTTAACTATGTTATCCCAGAGGCACTACCACCATCGCTAAGGGGCTTGGTCTTGGCCAGTGGTGGGTCTGGCTTGGAGCCTGCTGGCATTGGCTCTGTTGCACAGGGGAAACTTCTGATGGCTTCTTACAGAAGCTCCTGCTGTAGCTCCCATCGCTACCACACAGAGTACCAGGTCTGAGTTGACAGATGTAAAGCAAAGAAAGAGCTAAAATTGGAAGAGGTAAAAATAGAAATTGGGAAGCTGTCTGAATGATCTTACAAGCAACAAATCTATGCTGAATTCTGTCGGTTAGGTTTGCTATATTTGTTAGGTCAGGCTCTGTCTCAGAGGTCATAGAAAAGCAAAAGGTGTCATGCTGAAAAACATGCATTTAAAAATTTTTTCAAGTCTATCAGAAGTCACCGTGTCTTTAAAATTTGTTAATATGGCCAGGATGTTCAGATTTGTCCCCTGGCAGAAGCCCCAAGACAGGAAGACAGATTATAAATAGACTTTGAAGATGATTTACTTAGAATATGATCAGAAATGTTCAACTTTATGATGCACTGAATAATTGGTGAAAGGACTTTTGGCGTCATAGTGTTGCATCACAAAAAGGAATTTTCTAATGAGTGTATTTGTGGGAGAATTCTAGCCAGTTCCCTCTGTTGCCAATGAATGGCAGAAAGATGGGTTTCTGTGTATGATTTTCCTTTTACAGAGTTACCATATGGACATAAGTCAGAAATAAGCTGGGGATCATACTTTGCAGGATGCTGGCTTCCCTGTATGAACACGTTTGTTCTTTAAAGGCTAGATAGCCATCGCTCTTCTGAGAGTGATCTACTGTGGTTGCCCTGGGTCGAGAGCACTTTGTGGGTGCTCCGTGGGGAATCATTGTGAGATCATGCTCTCCTTCACCTTGTACTGTTTTTTAATGTCTCCATTCTCATAGTTGGTAATGCCAGTGATCTGAAAGCATTCAGAAAACACCTAAACGTAGACAAAGAGTGAGAGATTTGTGCAGATAATATTAGTGCCTTCTGATCCACCAACTAAAAGATGAATTCTGTTAACTAGCCCTGCTTAAAAAGGAGTTGACATACTTAATTCATTACTACAAATCCGTGAGATTAATTTTCTGGGTGCTGAAGAAAATCTGATGTATTGTTTGTTCTGATTGGCATTTGAAAGACAATTCCCTGTATAATTCATTAGGCTTTACATTTCAAACCCAGTCTTCAGTTGAAATTGTTTTCAGATTTTTACAGATTCTATAATTTTACAGATTGCTCTTTGATTTGAATGTCAGATACTGACTGAACTAACCTGTTTCTGTAAGTCTGGAAGTATTCCAGAAAAGGAGAATATCTTTTAATTATGTGTGCTGTTGGACAAAGAGGATTTAGCCATGATGAAAGTTTGTTGTAAATAAACTGTCCTGCAATTTTATACTATTTTAATGTATATCATCTAGACCTCAAAGCAAACTATAGCTATTTTCAATGTGAAAGGTGTTTGATGTTTTACCCAAAGTATGCATAAGAGAATAGTTCAAAACATGCAGGAAGAAAACAAAATTTTCAAGTGTGGTTTTGTTTGTTTGTTTGTTTGATCTGCTGTCTCTGTGGTGATTTTAAGTAGTACTTGTACCTTGTTCCTCTGCATACTGATCTCTAAAATTACCTTTGGTAGTAAGATGCCTAGCATCTTTCAAGTTATCTTAATATAGTACTGTCCTTAGAAAGGCACTTTCAGCTCAAGCATTTTCCAGATATTTGAGTCACAAGATCAAAACTAAATTGAAATAGTGTTATAAACAGTATTAAAAAGATGAGGCTACTTGCCCTGGTATGTTTCATTATCATATAAAATCATACAGCACCTTTTCAGAATGTTTTACACGCTTCCTCTCTCTTAATTATTGGCAGCTTGAAACATCAGTTAGATCTATAGCAGTTAGAGCTATTCATCTATAACCCTTATCATTCAGTGGAAATGTTCTCTGTTGGGTTTTGCTTTTAGACAGCTGTAAAATGCTGAAGATGTCAGCACAAAAGTCTTTGCTCATCAGCTATGATTTTTCTGTTGTTATAATACATGCATGTAAAGTATGATATTTGTAAGCACAGATAACGAGTTACCTATTTGAAAGTTGTGTCAAAAGCTGGTGATAAACTACTGTATCGCAATACCAACAACCATCTAACTTAACTGAAGGAGCAGGAAATATCCTCTGTAATTCTAGTGATATTTTATAAACTGGCCTTAGAACAGCTTTTTTACCAAGTGAATCTGCCTTAAGTCTAACTAAGTATCAGAATTCCTAGAACACTCGTTGATGGTGAATGTGTTACTTAAAATAGTAGTATGTAAATCTTCATGACCTGAATTTTTAAATCGTCATTTAGTTTTCAATTCTGAAAGGCTATTTCTTGCATGCTACCTTGACAAGTTAATAAACTGTTATCCAGTATTTTAGACTATTTAAATTTTGCAGACCTTGTGACTGTTGAGTGCCTCATGATCTTTGAGGGCATTTTTCCTCACAGCACTCTGATCAGGATTTACTTCTGTTCACATGTGCAGGCAAGAGCACAGGGATATAGTGAGTGAATTCCTTAGACTTTGTTTCTGACTTTGGGCTGGAGAAGAGATTTGAGCCAGTTTTCCCAAATGTCATGATAGTTGCTTGCTTTCTTGGCACTCCTTGCTCTCTATTATCTGAAATGCTTGTGGTTTGAAATAAAAAGAAATAAAAAGAAATTGCAATACATATGTGATGTGATGGTGGTACAAGCATTTCTTCCAGTAACTGTAAGCTAGGCCAGGTTGCCACTGCTCTCTGGATCTGTTGCTGGCAACATCTTCCTGCTCAGAGGCATTTCCAAAGGTATTTTCCAGGCCATGTTGTTACATGAATAGTATCAGAATTTCAACAGCATTGCGAATGATTTGGCCATGAACCATACTAACTTTCCTATGTGTGTAGATTACAATTAAAAATGCAGATATGGACTATGGTGGCTTCTTGAAAACAAGAAATATTTTGGTAAATGTGTTAAATCCTTTCCAGGTATATTACTGTATAGCTGCCTTAGCTTTTTGTTAATTGATTGCTAGTGTTTTTATGGCACTATTCCCTGAATTATGGCGGTAATGTTTGCACTTCATATTGTCAGTCCTAGAAAAAACATGGTTGTCAACCTCCATGATGGAGAGTTAAATTGCAAACATGTAGAAAATACTACGGCAGTGCTTGAAACAAATAGTCTCAAGGCTCTGGATACACAGGGGCAGCTTCTGTAGTACATGAAGGAGAGAGTAGAGAGTGGTGGGCTGTGATTTACTGCTTTACTGTTTTGCCAGAAACATTCTGAACTGTTCCTTTGTAAGAGGATCTTTGAAGTTCTTCAGAGAAGTCTTACCACTTGGAATTGTACTTTTCTTGTTTGCAAAGCATGCTCATGATTCATCTTTTCTAGGAATGGTTTTTAAAAGGCAATGAGACAGACTGCATGGGAATATTCTTTAATCATCAAGCAATATCTAGTAGTTTGAAGAACAACAGAACTTTTTTGTTTTTTATTTTTGGCCATTGCATGTCAATTTTTTTAAGTTTATTCATCTGTTGGTTATGCCTTGTCGTGTAGCTTTGAAAGTTACTTAAAATGAAAACTTCTGTCCTAACTCACCATAGGAGCTAAGACCTTGACTTTATGGAAGCTCTTTAAATGCATTGAATATAGTTTTTCACTTTTTTCCATACCTGATGATAGACTTTAATTTTGCAGAAATCAACAGTAAGGGTTAGTTTGGACAGTAGCATGTTGGTTTTTTTCCAGATTGAAGTCTTCGTGTATCATATGTTGTGGGATACATGATTAGGTGAATTAACAATATCCTTAAGCAAGGCAGCCTGTGACAGAGATGTGTCAGTTTAGGATAGGATACTGAAAACAANAGCATTGCGAATGATTTGGCCATGAACCATACTAACTTTCCTATGTGTGTAGATTACAATTAAAAATGCAGATATGGACTATGGTGGCTTCTTGAAAACAAGAAATATTTTGGTAAATGTGTTAAATCCTTTCCAGGTATATTACTGTATAGCTGCCTTAGCTTTTTGTTAATTGATTGCCAGTGTTTTTATGGCACTATTCCCTGAATTATGGCGGTAATGTTTGCACTTCATATTGTCAGTCCTAGAAAAAACATGGTTGTCAACCTCCATGATGGAGAGTTAAATTGCAAACATGTAGAAAATACTACGGCAGTGCTTGAAACAAATAGTCTCAAGGCTCTGGATACACAGGGGCAGCTTCTGTAGTACATGAAGGAGAGAGTAGAGAGTGGTGGGCTGTGATTTACTGCTTTACTGTTTTGCCAGAAACATTCTGAACTGTTCCTTTGTAAGAGGATCTTTGAAGTTCTTCAGAGAAGTCTTACCACTTGGAATTGTACTTTTCTTGTTTGCAAAGCATGCTCATGATTCATCTTTTCTAGGAATGGTTTTTAAAAGGCAATGAGACAGACTGCATGGGAATATTCTTTAATCATCAAGCAATATCTAGTAGTTTGAAGAACAACAGAACTTTTTTGTTTTTTATTTTTGGCCATTGCATGTCAATTTTTTTAAGTTTATTCATCTGTTGGTTATGCCTTGTCGTGTAGCTTTGAAAGTTACTTAAAATGAAAACTTCTGTCCTAACTCACCATAGGAGCTAAGACCTTGACTTTATGGAAGCTCTTTAAATGCATTGAATATAGTTTTTCACTTTTTTCCATACCTGATGATAGACTTTAATTTTGCAGAAATCAACAGTAAGGGTTAGTTTGGACAGTAGCATGTTGGTTTTTTTCCAGATTGAAGTCTTCGTGTATCATATGTTGTGGGATACATGATTAGGTGAATTAACAATATGCTTAAGCAAGGCAGCCTGTGACAGAGATGTGTCAGTTTAGGATAGGATACTGAAAACAAAACATGTCTAGTTATTGGCAGGCTTGTAACTAACAGAGATGCAGGAAAAGGAAATCCATATTTGGACACAGGCCTTCACCAGAACAGGACAATGGATACACACCATGTTTGGGAAACACGTGTGAACACCGAGTGACCACAGCTGTGATTGGAGCAGAGGGCGCGTGGACACCTTGTGAACACTTTAACCCTCAGATGATTGGTTTGAGACTGACCTTAGGAAAGCCTATGGCTGGAGTTACAGATATCTAACAGGAATAAACATTTGGAAAAAGTAAACCCTTTTATAGTATAAAAAATAATGCTGTATCACAATAAAAAGGATCTCATGATGGATTGAATTCAGCACCAGAAGAGAGTGTTTGTGCGTTTCTTTGCCTGCCGCAAACACAGCCGAAAGGGGACCGAATGAAACCCCATGTGCATATATATGTACACACATATATACACATATATGTATGTATAAAAAAATAAAAAAACAATAATATGTTCTTCTTGTACCAAAAAATACTTAAATTAACTAGTATTAATTCTAGTCATACAGCTGTCACAGAGCAAAAATGTTGATTTATTAGTTGAAAATGGTCTTAAAAAGTAATTAAAATAATTCATACCAATGACATCTGTTTCCACGATCAAATGGCTAGACTATAAAAAACTGTATCAGTAAGCTGCATTTTAAAAGAATCATTATGAGATACATTGGTTTGACTTCCATATCAAGTAATTGAATTAGAACTAAAATTAAAAGCAAGCTATTTGTTCGTCTTTTACATTAGTATAGTAATGAGACATTTCAGTGTTAATTTTTTTTGTGACTTTCTGTTTTCTCTGAAAGCTGACATTGAAATATATAGCTGAGGAGGACTTAAAGTCTGTTAGATACCTCATGGGTAAATTTTGCTCTTGGGCTCAGGATTCAACCAGTCACCAAATTTTTTTATTTGTTTTCTTTCCCTCTGTATGATTAGGGTTAAGGATTTCTTTTTGTTTTACTCTGTAATTAGAGGTACAGCATCCTCTGAAAATGTCCCTCTACAAATTCCTAGCTTTCATGAGAGCTAGGAGGAATCTTCCTGAGGTGTTTTTTAGTTGTGGGTTTCAGTACTTGTGCAGGATCCGAGGTTTCTCTTGTAAAGTTTTGCTGGGTGTTTTAGTGTATGGCAGTAAGGTTGTTATGGAACTGCTGCCTGTCCCTTCCATTCTTTTGTTAGTTGAATTTTTGATGCTATCTGGATTTTGTTTTCAAGCAATTGAATTGTTTCTACGTAAGAAAAGGTAAAGATGTTTCAGTGTAGTGGCAGGTCTGACATGGTACTGCTTGTAGATACTCTTGCTCTGGATGTGATATTCACTGTTTGGGTGGTACCAGAGTTTAAATAAAAATAATAACCGGTTACCTTGGATTTCGTATACTCTAATCTCATTTACTTGAAACAATGCTCAAAGCAGGTGTTTTAATGTTTCTCTTTTCACATTATATATGTTATCAGACAAGAAAAAAGATGAAATGATTAATCCCTAGATTATTTTTGTGTATTGGTAGGTGATTTCTTGTTGATGTTGAAAACCTGACACTCTGAAATTATTTGTTTCTTCTATTGTGACTTTGCTAGTTTAAATTCACCTCTAGTTGGAAAGAATGCAAAACCATCAGTTTACAGAGTAGCATTTTGTGGAAATAAAGAAAAAGCATAATTGTAAAGCAAGGAGCTTGATGCAGATGTATTTAATTGAAGATGTTGCTGTAGTCTCTAGTCATCCAAATGTTGTCCTGAATATTTTTTAATAAATTGAACTCTTCTTTGCATATGTACTTATGGCAGCTACATTAATCGTAACTGCACTAAGAGAGTTGCATGCTAGCAACAGTTTTTAATTTATTTTTCTTAAATAAGGCAAATGGCTAGAACCTATTCTATAGCATGTATACAGTATTGCAATATTATAAATGAAATAATACATCAAGTGATTCTTGTAGCTACCTTTTCAGTGAGACACAGTGGACTTTTTTGCATAGAAGCTTGTACGTGACACCATCTGAGCAGTGAATTGACTAGGTCATGTGGTGACTAAGGACTAAGATTTCTTGAGATTAAGTAAAATACTTAAAATACTCTTCTATTTTAAATATCTTTTTTGAGTCTTACATCATAGGCCATTTAATAGGGATGGCTTAGAGTGCAGACAGAAACTTTTGAACAATGAAAGGGGGCAGGTCTCCTGTGCACAAGGTGCTTTCAAAGAAAGAATGGTTGGAAGCACAGCCTATCTGAGATATTCCAGATGGGTTTTGTAGTTCAAATTTATTGTTTTCTTATCTCTCAGCAAGGAGACTAAATGAAAAAAGTGACATTGTGATTTTTTTTTCTTAATACATCTGCAATTAGCCCACCTTTTGTCAGATTTGTACTTGATTTCTAGGAATATAGCTAACTGTTTTCTTTCAACAAATCAGTGTAATATTGTTCCCACTAAAGTAGCACCTTTATTTTATGGAAATGGCCTGTACGTTTAGAAAAAATGTGCTAAATTTAAACAGCTTGTGACAAAGCCATGAGAAATTTGTTTGATCCTAAAGGTACTTGTTAGTATTTTTAAAGTAACAATGAATTAAGTGCACACTCTGCTAATTAACATTTATAATTAGGATTTATTTTAAAAGCCTACACTTATTCAGGTAATTAGCTAAGAACAATTAAGCCTAGATTTTTTTGAGCATCATCTAAACCAGGATTAAAGGCAGAGCACTATAGATAATATTTAAAAAAAAAATTTCATGCAAAACAACACTACTTGAATAGTCACAGAGCAGAAGGAATTAAATTCTAGGCTTCTCTGTGAGCTGTAGCCTGATCAGTGTGATATATCCTCAAATACAAGTGCTTTGTCTTGACTAGATTATAGAAGTTGTTTAGATTGGAAATGTGATCAGCTGTGTGTAATATCTAATATTCGATATGCCCGTTTTAGCACTTAAAAACATCTTTGATATCCTGAAATGCTTCAAGAAGCTGCTGTTGTAACAAGCTAATAGCATTTGGATTTGGGATGCAGGCTGGATTAGCTTTATCTGGGGAGAACAATGGGCGCATGGCCATCGTGTTTTGGAATACGCCTACATTTTATGCTTTCACTTAGAGCAGATTAAAGCAAATATGCTTGTTTCCCCTGAGCCAATCCTAACTAGAAATTGTCTTCTTTCTGCTCATAACTTGTGAATGTTGATTACTGATGAAGAAATATCAGTTCATTTAATTAAGAATGAATTGGTAGATATTGAGCTAATCTTATGACATAAAATTGCTGCTGACCATCTTCATAGGAGTGCTAGGCTATGCAGTAGTGTCAAGAAAGCTCAGCTCTTCCTCAGGGTAACCAAGCAGTTGGATATTCTTCTGCATTGGGCTGTAGGGGATCCTGTCTTACTGAGGTTCTTGGCAACTTTAGATGGGATAAAACTTTCTATGAAAATGTATTTTGTTTGTTGTAAATTAAGTTAATCTCTGTTTAGAAACAGATTTCTGGAGAAATAAGCATGCTTATTTAAATTAGAATGGATAATAAACTTTAGTTTTGTTTCTCATATGTGATTTCATTGACATAATCAATCTTTCAGCCCTTTTGGTGTAACCTACTTGATTGTCTGTTGTATTCTTCCATTAAATATTATGATTACCTGACTGTAGGAAAATATCTAATTAGTGTAGCTATTCAGATGTTGTCTAAATATCTGATATACTATGCACTAAATCACTACTCTTTTTAACAGACTAAACAGAAGGTAGTTGAACTTAAAAGAATAATAGAAGAGGCAATTAAAAGCAATAAAGAAAACTTGAAAATGTCATATGCCAATGTTATTTAACGTTATTTTTGTTAAATGGGCAAACAAATTAGTAATGATAATTTTTGGAAAGGTCAGTGAAGCATCTGTTGAACTACAAAAGTGTGAAATGTCTCAGTACATGTGCAGCTCACTTTTTCTAAGCCAGTTATTTTTTGTTAACATCAGCAAAATTGATCAGTGTGCAGAGGGAATGTCAGGCTTCCATATGGCAACTGTGAGGCACTAGCTCTTTATAGGCTGTCATTTTTGAAACAGTGTGAACCTCTCTTGAACCCTCTCTATCTAATGCTTGATATTATTCTGGCAACCCCAGCCTGTGCGTGCATACCTGCATCGAGCAATTCCATTTAATTCTCTGTTTTTGAAAGTGAGAAAAACAATGAACACTGTCTCTCTCACAAATGTGTATGACCTGCTGGAGAATCATGTCATAGAATCATAGAATGGCTTGGGTTGGATGAGCCCTTCGAGATCAGTTAGTTCCAACCCCCACTGCCATGGGCATGTACTCCTTTCACTAGACCAGATTGCTCAAAGCCCCATCCAGCCACGCCTTGAGCACTTCTAGGGGCATCCACAGCTCTGGGCAAGGTGTTCCATACCTCATCATGCTCACAGTAAAGAATTTCTTCCTAATATTCAATCTAAATCTGCCCTCTTTCAGTTTGAAGTCATTCCCTCTTGTCCTGTCACTACATGCTCTTGTCAAAAGTCCCTCTCCAGCTCTCTTATAGACCCCCTTCAGATACAAAAAGGCTGCAATGAGGTTTCCCAAAGCCTTCCCTTCTCCAGGCTGAACAGCCTCAACTCTCAGCCTTTCCTCATAGGAGAGATGCTCCAGACCTCTAATGCTCTTCATGGCCCTCATCTGGACTCTCCCCAACAGGTCCCTGTGTTTCCATGCTGAGGACCCCAGAACTGGATGCAGTGCTCCAGGTGGGGCCTCACAGGGGCAGAGTAGAGGGGCAGAATCATCTCCCTCAGCTTGCTGGCCATGCTACTTTTGATGCAGGGCAGGGCACAGTTGGGTTTCTGGGCTGTGAGCACACGTTGTGAAAGAACACAAATGCGTATATAAAATTCTTCTCTATGAATTGTATTATAAAGATATATATTTGAGTGACCATATCAATAAGTTAAAGTGAGTTGAAGATTTGTGCAGGATAACACTATTGCTGTGTGCAAATCACCATTCAGATACAAAAAAAAAAAAAATCAGCATCCTCTCAGTGTTGGAAAGATTCCAGAATTAACTGCTGTCAGCTACATTTTGTACAAATGTGCCATGATGACTCTTACTTGATTCCTCTAAAATGCCAGTTGTACCCATCTGTGTAATTAGGCTGTTTAGGCCATTCATTTAACTCTTCTACACCTTTGAAGAAACCAAGGATTTAAGATCAATCAGCTGAAACTTCTTCAAACTTATTACAACATATATAATAAATTGATTCTTGCCATTCTGCCTATGTTGGAAAGAAAATAAAGTTCATAAATAAGGTACCTGCAAAGTAGAGCAGTTTGGGAAACCTCCGTTTTGTTTTTTTCTTAATTCTGCCTTAGCTTAATGAGCCACATTTGTTCAAATTCAGACGTGTCAGTGGAGCAGCAGCAAGAACGTTTTGGTGCAGTAGTTCTTGTAGTCACTGACTCTATTTAGCATGCAAAGGGTTTATTGTTTTTCACTTTTCATTCTTTCAAAAAGCCATGGAATATAATTTGGTGCATCTTCATTTCCAAATAAGTGTTGTTTAACACAGTGAAAGTGACTGCAGCATGCATTATGCAGGCCATATCGAAAGAATTGGATAGATGGAAAAGGTGATGAGAAATAGGAAAATGAGAACAAATTTGACAAACTCCTTGTCCAAAATTCTCTTCAGGAAAGTTCTAGTTTGAAATTCTGACTATTTCACATTTGCAAAATAAATTAATTGATCTTGAAAATGTAGTACACTTCACATCTGTGATAAAATGGATTTAACATTTTAGCATTGAAACACAAACAACAGAGCTAGAACCAAAATATCTTTCCAATATTTGCATTTCTTCTTATGTTAATTATTTTATGATAGTTCTCAATTTATAAGCACACATCTTTAAAGCATTTTACCTCCTCTTTGTGCTGTTTATTTATATCCAGCATTTTGTCAGCATGTGCTTACAATCTCTTTGTTATAGGAAATATGCAGTCAAGAAATACTATGAAAAGACACATCTTTCAGGTTGTTTTCTACACAAAATCTTGGCTTCTTGGAAACTTGTAATAAGTGCTGTATAATTTGTTTGTCTGTGCCTGACATCTGTCCAAGATGCTGGTTTGCACAACTCAAAACACACAAAAGGTTTTGGAATTTCTTTGTACCAGTACATGGTCATGCCCAACATCCTGGTCTGAAAAGCAAGAGGTGTTTACATGTATTGAAAAGCACATGTAAAATCAGAATTTTTTTCTAGTACGGATTCCTTCAGAGATACAAAAAAAAGACAGTTTGAAGCACAATTTGTGCTGAATTAGTACTGAAACTGCATTATACCTATCTGATTTTCAGGAAATTGAGTGAGATTGCTCAAATAAATCTCAGTTCTTAGTTTCTTCTCTTACAAAACCAGGTAAGTTTCTCTCCATCAGGAAAACAGCTTTCTGCTCTTCTGGTAAAGCCATTGTTCCAAGAGTCAGTTAGTTTCAGCTTCTACTTAATGCTAGTTTGCCAGTGAGTCTGTGTTTGTGTGTTTGATTGATATGAATGAGGAAGTGATGTAGAATTTGTAAATATGAATGTAAATATGAATATGATTCCAAGGAATTTTGGTTTTGACTGTTCCGAAAAGGTATTTATTCAGGTCAGAATGTGAATGCTGTAGTACTAGGCTTTATTAATAAGAACTATTTCTTGGAAATGTAGAAAGAATAACCTTTGAAGAAGAGTATTATAATGGTAAAAAACACCCCAAACCCAACAAACCAACCACAAACCCACCCCTTTTCTATGTCACAGTGTCAGTACATCATTCTCATAAGGTTCCTGAATCTCCGAATACCGAATCCTTTAAGCTGTACTTTCCTTGTTTGAGAAGTACTAATTTGATTTGGTAATTTGGTGTGCTAGTTAATTCTAGTTTCATTTATTGCTTGAGACTAATTTGAAGCAGTTCGTTTTATGAGGGGACAACACTTGATAAATTTACTGCAAAACCCAGTAGTTTTTTGCTGAATGAGTGTTCCTTCGTGCTCACGAGGCTGAGATCCTGGATTTAACAAGCGAGGGGAATTGCTTGCCAGAAAAAATGCAGTGAGGAAGTCCTGGGTGCATGAATGGGCTTAACCTGCCTAAAAGGCTTTCTCCCACCTGCAACTGGAGGGCAACCACCTTTTGCTTGCCTTCACAGTGGTGGCTGAGATAAATCTGAACTAGCTGTGGGTTACACCACAACCCATGGCACAATCCAGAATCAAGGCTGTGTGGCTTCCATACACTGGGCAGCAAACTGATAGCTTACAGGGCTGCTGCCATGCACCTCTGCTGTCCGTTTTGGGAAACACAGCTTCTGACAAAGAGAGGAGACCTTTGGGGCAGTTAAGACTTCAGCCTTCTGAGCTTCATCTGGGTGCGTGTTTGTGTTTCTTATTTGTGACAGTGGAGACTTACGAAGATTCTTTAAATGTGATGTATGATGTGGGGAAAAAACCAGAAAAAGTGAGACTTAGTCTTTTTAATGGTGAGAGATCCCTAGTACCAAAATGAAGGAATTGGGTAATCTGAGGGCTAGTCTGATGTATCAGAGATGTCCAAGAATCTTTTTGGTTTTACTTTTTTGTAATTTATTTCCAGGGGAAAAAAAAATCCGTTCTCTGTATCACCCATTGATCTCATTTATCAACTTGTGGTCACTGGAAGTGGTATTTGGGGTGCTGAAACAGATTGTCACTGAGGTGACTGAAGCCCTCAAAGTCATGGATCATGTTCAGCAGTCATGCCTCTTCATCACAACTATGAAAAGTTATGGAACTGTAACTTGAATTACAAAGTCATTTTAAAAAAAAGGCATCTACAAATAACTTTTTTATCTTCTTTTGCTTATGCATAATGTATAAAGCAGGATTCAGTACTTATTTAATAAAAATAGACTTAATACAAAAGCAAGTTTAATTAAAACTCATAACTGGAGATGTCAGAATGCTGATCACAGGTCTGAATGTACTTCTTTCTAAATTTAGTTATATATTCTGAATTTCATGATGAATATTATGTACTCATTGCTTTGGGAAGTCATGCATAATGTAAGGATATTCACTTAACAGTACCTCTAGCGAATGTTCTCTGTACTAATGTTGTATGCCAAGTAGAGTATGATATAACAAATGATTTATTTGTTTTCAATAGATCATTAAATTTTATCCTCAAAATGTTGTGAAACCGCAAAAGCTTAAAAAAGAAGTGTAAGCCATTTAAGTTACCTGTGTGAGGAGATATGTTTGTGGATGCAATCAAATCACAACTGGATTTTATAATCAGGTCACTCTACTGAGGCAGAAATAATTTTAGTGACTCTAGAGAGCTGAAATCCTAAACTTGGCAGTGGCAAAGAGTTGTAGTCCTGAAGAAAGCAAAAATATTATTGCAAAGATAAAATATTCCTCTTGCAAAGATATGTGACTGAAAAGGGGACCAGGCACTTAGGGCCCACCATTTCTCAAAAGGAGAAATACTCCCATGTCTCTGAAATTATTATAATGTTTAACACTATTTCAAAGTCACAGTCCTTTAGTTTGTCTGTCTTTGTTTAACATAACAGATGAAAAAGGTTTCTAAGGAAAAAACTCAGTTTTCGTCTGTCATTCTAAGCTGGGTCAAGAATCAAAGAATTATGCAATCTAAATCACTGTATGACAGGTAGTGGAGAAAGTAGCAATGGAATATAATTTTTATGTGTGAGATGTGTTATGGTTGCTGCCTTCAGATTTTTGTCAAGATTGAAATGGTAAAGACCAGTGGCTGCTAATTGATCCTTGAGGATGAGTCTCTAGGAGGTACTAAAATGGCCACAGGAAACCCCATCTGTCCCTTCAGCAGTTTAGAAAATATTTATTTCTGCCAATGGTAGAAGACCACAATATGGCAATATGTGGCAGTATGTCTGCACTCAAGCTAGTAGATCCTGTTTTCAGTTTTCTGTTTCTGTTTCCAGTATTTACTAATGTACAGCAAATGGGAATTACAAGCAGATTGTGTAACAACACCAGAAAGTCAGTAGAGCAGTTGAGCTGTTTGCACTGGATTTGTTAATGAGTAGTAAAGTTAGGCTAAAATTACTTTCCTTGATGGCTTTCTAAGTATGCTATGATTTATTTTTAAATCAGTGAGGTTAAAATTTATTGTTCTTGTTCTCCCTTTCCTTCACATTTTCTATATATATTACAAATATTTGGGGGAAGGGGAGGGCAGAGAGGGAAACCCTTACTAAGAAGATGATAGATAAAAATCAGGAGCTCAATAAAGATAACCAAAGAAGTTATTAAAATAGAGATTTTAATTTGTTAATTACATTCTTTTATTTTTGAGAACCTAAAAACAGTGGGTAAAATGAAGGTATTAAGGACTATGAAAAAATTTACTAGAAAAATCTAAAAATAAATGATTCAAGAAGTAAATTTGGTGACTTAAGTTTCAGGTAGTGATGTGAGAGCAGTCATTAACATGGAAAATTAGCTGTTTTTTCATAACAAGTTGTATCCTTTCCTGGTTCTGAAATGCTTTTTTTGATGTATTTGAGAAGTTGAATTCAAGGTGTGTTTAAAGGTTGGAAAATATATTAGGGTTTGGGGAACTGGTCATCTTTCTTTATTCTAACCATCCTCTTTCAGCCTGTGAATATAAATTAGGTTGGAGGCTGTTAGCCATATCAAAATCTCATAAAATTGGATGCCCAAAGTAGTAAATTTTGTTAGCAACAGAGAATGTATACATAAATGTTAAGTTTACAATACAGCACCTGCTTGGATCAACTTACTTTTCCTTCCATATAGCTGTTGTATTTAAGGTGAAATAAGAGTCAGCTTGACACTAATCATGATTAAAAAATGAGTAGTAATCACTTGGCAACTATGTGATGGCTCTTACCATTTGCTAATGGAAAAAGAAAAACTGGGACTTTAAATAATTATAAAATAGTACCGCATTTTGTGTAAAGACCAATGTAAAAAATTATCCCTCAGAATACTGAAATAAAAAAAAGTAGCAGTGGTTTCTCGTGTAAAACACTGTGGGAATTAAAAGTTTCCTGACTTTAATTGGATTTATAATTAATGATTCAAATCACTGATTTAACTTGATCAACCCTTATGTTGCTATCTCTGATTTCTGGAGAAACAGATATAAAATAACAGTGCTTTAGTACAGTATGAAGAGTGCAAATTTGTACCTGCCTGTGCAATGTTAATGACATTATGTCTAGCCATACCTAAGTTTGATCCTTCAGACAGTTTTACCAAAATGTAATTTTCAGGGAGTTCGATAGAGGCATGTTTCACAAAAGCTGTTCCCAGAGGAGCTAAATGCCAAGGTAATCAATCATACAGTGTACTGTATCCTGTTGTTATGGATATAATACATTATTTATGCAGTATAAAGATTTTTTAGGTGATAAAATGAACAGGCAAGCAAATTAACAACTGTTAAGTTATAATATATCATTAGCTGAAAATTGCAATTTCCTACATTAAAATTTGTAAAGATAACTTCAGTGCTTGCAGCATGTTTGAGACTGATTTGCTACAAATACAGACTTTTGGGGAGCAGCAAGAAGTCAGTTAGAAATCTATAACATGCCAATTGCATCTACAAACAAGTATTTGCATACCACTCACACTTCAGTTGCTGAATGTGAAAGCTGTTACTCAGTCACTGGAAATAGGGTAAATCATTTTGGCAGCAATACAAAACCCAAAGACTGTTTTAGATAGCACTGTTTGGGTTCTTCAGCAAGCCTTGCATATGATATAATTAGGCACAGATTCAGGCCTTTGATGGAAAATTGTCTCAACTTTCAATTTTCCCCTTACCACATCGTTTCAAGTATTTTGGTTTTGTGCTGAGAATGAGAAGATAGTTGTCTTCACCAGATTAATTTAATAAACTGCGATACTTCCATGAGAAGCCCTAAAAGACTGATAGAAAACAGAAAGCAGTGGAAAAAAAATTTCCTGCCATGAAATGAGGATGACCTTCCCTTCTCCCTGTCAGATCTTTTGGTTGGTTTGCAGGAAGAGTTGCAGTCATACCTGTAGAATGGTTTTCAAACCGTGATTGTTACAGTCCTTGGCTGAACAGTTCTGGAACTCAGGGACTGTCAGGGGCACAGGCACAGTTGTTACTAGGCACAGCACTGCTGTTACTTATCATGCCTTATATTTTATTACTGTTACCTACCTACTTTTTGAGCCCATGTAAAGTTCTGTATACTTTGGCAAAAGAATCATGGCTTGGCCACTTGACATGTGAAGAGGTTACTTCAGGTGATTCACCATGTATTCCCTAGTTTTGTTTGCCATTGATTTAACTCCTCTGTACCCATAACTAGCTATTCTCTATCTTTGCTGTTTTTCTATGTCCTTTGAGATCAGCTCCAGTGCCATTCTCATGCCTTCTTGCTCTTTTCCTTTCGTACTTTTTCTCATTTTAAAAATATTTTCAGACAGTTCTCCCCCTGATGGTTGCCTGTGTCATCACTCTGTCATCTCTGTCAGATCTTCTCTCGCTAGTCTTCCTCTCTTAGGCCCTCTCACTTTTGCCTTATGGTTTTTTCCTCTTTGTCTTTGATACCCACTTCCACACTGGCCTTTTCGAGCTGCCATATTTCTTCATGCCCTTCTGTTCATTTGCAACAGACATGTTTCAGTTCTACTCAATAGATGTCATCCATCCTGTTCTTTAGCAACTGTCCTCTGGTTACCCTCTTAGACAGCTCCTCTTCTTTGGGAGCCCTGACATTAATCAGCCTTCCTCTCACTTGTTGGTTGTTCACTTGGCCTTTGCACACCCACTGTAATTTTTCAGGGGTTTGCAATGTGATCACCCTCTATTCTGGTGTCTCTCTTCTCTGTTAGCTCCTCCTTCATAATTCCAGGAATCTTTATGGTCTTCAATCTCCTTCTATGACAATGTTTTGCACAGCCTTTTGCTTTTTTTCTACTCTTATCTGTGGAGAAAAATAAAAATTCATGTCTGTACTGTTGAGTCTTATTTCAATCTCTTTACTTCAGGTCTGCCTTTCTGTCCAGATTAAAATCTTAGCTGACATTTTGTAGATTAGGCAATTCTCAAGAAAAAAGTTCAACCTTCTTTTCTGCCTTCTTTCACAGTCACTATGGGTGTCACCAATTTCTCTCACTTCAGCTTATGGCTTAGTATTGCTGTGGTCACTTTCTGATGCTTATCTACATCCTTCCTAATTCACCATTTGTGCTTTCATTTACCACAGATGACAGATGTATTTTCTCTTTCCTGAAGAAAACTCTCCTGTAGCTTCTCCTTGTACTAGCATTCCCCAACCCTGTTGCACATATGATATTACATTTTAATCAATTCCTCAAGTAACACTAACTCTCAGCAATTATTCTTAATTTGGGTGAGTTTGAATTTTTTTTCTTTGAAGTTGGTTTACATTATTTTAGACCTGAAAGCTTGTGCTTCTTCCAATTAGTAGGCCTAAAAGATTTTGCCTCATAAATCTTTAATGTTCTTCCTATTTGTCTTTTCTAAGACATGCATGTCATATTTGTTCATGTAGGCAAAATTGCTCTCGAGGATGTTATAATTTTCTGTCTGCTGCTGGATGGCTGCCAGTTTAGCTCAGAAGCTTTTTCAGTTTCTTCGTTCAGGTTCCCCTTTGCAGCAATGCCCGTGGAAATATGAGAGGGCAGGTCTCCTTCTGTGTCATGCCCATTGCTCATGATCTTCCTGAGGCAGCCTGCTTCCCTGTCCATCAGGCTGGATTCGTCCTGTTCCTTGTGTCTTCTACTTAACTCTTAGCTTTTTGTGCCAGGAGTTGTCTTTTGCAAAATTTTGTAGAAAGGGATTCATGGCTTAAGAAAGTGAATACAACGACAATAAAAAATATTAAATGACCTTGCAAATGTGCAGCATCAGCCAGGTGCTTACTGATTTACTTTTTGGTTACTTGTTTGAAAATGTGAAGCAATATGAAACTATTGATGCTGCTACATAGATGTGGACTGAAGACAGACAGGGTCTTGTTCTCACAGCAAGTAATCGAATCAGTGCCATGAGCAACAATTCTGGATTTCTTTTCCTCAGTTCATGTAGAACCACCAATAGCAGTTAAAATAACTTTCACTGCCTGGAATTAGTTTGATCCATATTTTTCTCTCTCTAAATATGCTATTTTGCATGCGTATTGTGTTCAAGCATTTAGAGTACGTGACTTAAGCAGTACAGTGAAAACATGAAAATCGTGTTGTAGGACAAGCCCTTAATGCCAGTGATGCTATTTGTTGTGTACCGAATACAAATTGGTTGTTCCAAGAAAAGAGCAGAACTAAACAGTTTACAGAATTATGTGACTTACGAGGTTTTGCTTTTGATCATTTCATGTCAGTGCAGCTGTTGATCTGTTCCTTGTTGAAAAATAGAACATCGCTAAGACTGGTCTCTGCTCCCCATCTCTGCTGTGAGTAGTGGTGTTGGTGGTGGGACACTGCTGTGTCACGGCAGGGGATGCAGTTCCCTCAGGCTTGTTCAAAAGTGCCAGAAAGCGATGCAGACAAAATTCTCTTGTGTAGGCACTGTCTCTGTGGACATATGCTGAGGTTCCTTGGAGAAGACTGCTGTGTTGAAATGTTTGAACACAGAGACTACTTTGGAGAATTACTCTCTGTGTTTGAGCTGACAGCCAGGACTGCTGTGAACCTAAAAGTGGAGAGAAAGGAGGAGTGTAAAAAGTCCAAAGATTGTGTGTTGAGAATACAAGTTTAAAACAGCGTTCTGCACTGTGTCTGCACTGTGGTTTTCTGGTTGTTGGGTTTTTTTGTTTGGCGGTGTGTGTATGTGTGATGGTGTTTGGTTTTGTTAGGTTTTTTTTGTTGTGTTGTTCACACACACTTTTTTTTTTTTCTTCATTTCTTTTTGAGACGGCCTTAGTCTTTTGGACAATTATGTTGGCAGGTTTCATTTTCTTAGACTTTTTTACTTATTTCTTGAGTCACAGGAAAAAAGCCCCTTTTTTCCCTGTACTACTAGTTCACTTGCAGGCAAAATGATACCTGACAACCTAGCATTAGAAAGATTTAAAAATAAAAAGACTTTATAGATTTCTTTGGTCTAAAGCCGTTGCAATATTAAATGCTTTAAATCAGTTTTGTTTCAAGGGGCATTAAATGTGCATGGTAGCATCTCTATCTACCTTCTGACATGACACATGTGGGAACCTTTATAAGCTATAAATACTATGTAACTGATTTATGTTACTACTCTGTTATCCCAAATGCTGAAGACTTTGTGTTACTAAAGATCCTAAGTTTGATCTGTTATGGCAAGTAAACCCACTGTGTGCTCATGCCGCTGTTTCATTAGGCTAGGTGCTACCCACCTAGTTACTTAGTTTCTTTTAAGTTGTGTTCTCCTATCTGTAACATGAATTACATTTAAGGAAACAATATAGTTGTTTTATCCTGATATTAGTCTGCCTTTATTGTTAAAATCACTTTGATAGTTGTGGCTAGTAACAACTTGAAGAAGCCTGTCTTTACTGTAAGTGCTCTACATGAGTCTTATAGGAACAAATTAAAAAAGGAGAAACATAAGATCTAGTTCTGAGACATACCCATTACAACTCAAATGCAGGTAAGAGCAAATAAATAAAAAAAAAAAAGTCTTTGAGTAGATTTAGAACTTCTCAGCATTTCATTTTGAGATAGATGAGTTTGTAATTGTAAATTTAACATATTATCTTTATATGCATTCATTATGTTGCTGTTAATTCTAGTATGGACTTTTAAGTACTTTGTAGAGTTTACAAATGAACTGTCTGCTTAGTGCTGTGAAAATGACAGAAGCTTTACTAATATTAAAAAGCCAGAAGCAAATGTGTGGAAATTTCTGTGAGTTTGTGTTTTCAATGGTTCTGAACTTTGCTTGTGGCAGGGGCCATTTTCAGCACAAATTGCTTTGCTATAGTTACACAGAGATTTGAATGTCAGAATATATACATCAGTGTCTGCCAGTTTGGAACATGGGCTTACCTATTCAATGACCATAAAATGTGGGGCATTTAGGAATGCCAAGAAAATTAAGTATTCTCATGTGCATTATGTGAGACCGCTGGTAAAAGTAAGGTTCTGCTGGATAAACTAGGCTTACTGTATTATTTAAGATGTCAGATTGCCTGAAAAGAAATAAAGAATGACTGGATGAAATTGAACCTTGTTGTGACTGCTAGTGATTTGAAAGGATGAATGATATGAAGATGAAGCTAAGAGTTATCTGTCCCTTCTACTGAAAAACAAGAATGAAAACCAGGAACTATGACTGACCCCTTCAGAGCCCAAAGATCAGTGAGATCATGTTAGTGCAAAGACTGTGTCTGTCTGACTAACCTGGAAACTTGGTTTCTCCAGTTTTTTGGTTACGAGCCTTTCTGGCCAGATCCATGGAACACTGATACACACACCTTAGATAGTAATGGAGTGTGAGTGTGGTTGTCCAGTTTTGGCATGGCTTAGNGTGTCCTCTTTGCCTCTCCCTCACAGCAGTCAAAACAGTGGAGTGTTATCTCCTAGCACTGCTAAGGCTGCTGGGGCTCGGATAGACCCAGTACAGTGGCATAGCTCAAAAAGGACTGAATACTGTATGACTCTTGATGGACTCAAATCAAGTCTGATCAAATGCTAAACAAACCTTAAAAGTTTTGTTTTCAGCTCATCAGAAGTATTCTCCCACTGTGCTTTGTAAAGTACTATGGACAGAACTCATAATGCCTAAACAATTATTTCGCCCCCTCAACCTTGTTTGGAGAAACTGATAAATTGCTTAAAGGGTTGAACATGAAAATTGCAACTCTAAACAAGTTAATTGGAGGAAAAAAGCCTATTAAATTAGATATAATTTAAATATAATAAATACGTATTTTGTAAAATAAATCTTGGCAAATACTACATTTTTTTATGTATGTGCAGGTTTTTCATGGTGTTTTTTTCAGTTCTCCCTTTTTTTCTGATGATGGTAGATAATTGCCACCTGAATGCCTAATGCCTGGTAGAAATGAGACATCATTCTATTTTTTTGAACATTTGAATCCCTCGAGTGTCTGAGGTACATCAATTTCTTCATTTTAAGTTTCTGTTAGTCTGCCTAAAACATTCACCTGAGCTCCACCTGCCATTCAGCCTTCTTTAAGAAGAGGGGAAATGATCATTATGTCCTGTAACAAAGACAAGTGAAGTTGAATTGGAGGTATTCTGTCAAGAAACACAGCAAAAGTTCTAGAGGAACCTGCCTCAATGGGTGTATGTTTCCAAAATGACTACAGTAAGGTCAAGTGTGATTGTTGCTGATTTGGTGCAATGTGGAAGGTTGAAGGCAATGAGGTTTTCAAATCCTCCAGCACAGAAATTTTGCTGAATTTTTCTAAAATGTTGTGTTTGAGTAAGAGGAATCTCTCTAGGCCTC
The DNA here is from genome assembly GCA_013390005.1 of Calyptomena viridis. Lineage (NCBI taxonomy): Eukaryota > Metazoa > Chordata > Aves > Passeriformes > Eurylaimidae > Calyptomena > Calyptomena viridis. Next base: position 114,805 of record WEIV01021667.1, on the reverse strand, counting down.
AGAGGGAGACTATGTGAATGCAAAAATGTTTTCGTCTCAGTATTGTGTTCAAACTGAAAGTCTTTGTGCAGAGTTTCTGTGGAAGTAGTTTATGAAATATGTGGGCTGGTGTGGTATAAAGACACAAGCTTGTCACCTCTGAGCAGAATGAAAATAGCAAGGTGATTGCCATCAAATCCAGTTCTTCTGGCCAGTCTGATTTGATGTCTGAAGGAGTTTCCTTGCATAGTTGAACTGTGTAATAAATACACACTCCACAGTCTGTGTTACATTGTCACTAACCTTAGACATAAAGTACAGGCAATCGAAATCTGTTCTTTGGTTAATCTCTTTTTTGATAGCAGTTGCCTCAGGAAGGGTCTAATCCTGTAAATTGCATCATATTTGTAGCTGAGGAACCATTCACTCATTCATTCATTCACTCATTCATTCATTCATTCATTCATGGCTAAGCTTCGTGAACGAAGATACAAACGTGCTGATGTNAAAGAGTAGACACTACAGTGGCTTTATAAACACTAATTTTTATACTTTTCTTCAGGTGTTTGTTGCACCAGACTCTTTTATGAAGCTTCCCGAAAGCTCTGTATGCCTTTGCTAACCTGTTATCTATCTCTTTGTCAATCCTACCATCTGAGGAAATGATGCTTCCTAGATAGCTGAACTGCTGGACTGATCTAAGCTCTGATTTACCTGTGGTGATGTGAGGAACATTTACATGTGTTGTTTTGAACTTACTTCTTTTCTCCAGCTATTGTGATGAGTAATGTGAAGTCACAAGATTTTTTCTTCCTGACTGGCTGATATAAATTTGAAGTGAGAGAGGAAAAATACCGAGTTTCTGTTGTGCAGCTGTGGATGATAAATGTTCCTGTTCAAGTTCTTAACAATTTCAAGGTCTGACGAATATTTTAATGAATATGTAACCAATGATACTTATAAGATATACAACCTCATGGTTTCTGATGAATGAAAGAGGCATCTTTGCCAATTATTTCTTTTGCTATAGCAAGCATCATGTTTAACACATCTCTGCATATTTTCTGCTGGAAAAAATTCATATGAATATGTAATGAAAACAATGGTTTGATCTGCATGTGTGTAATTGTCTTTTACATGTGCATATATAAATGACAAAACTTAGGAAACAATGCAGTCTCAGCACTTCACTGGCGTAACTTAGCATATGAATGAACAGCCCAAGTCTTACAAGATTACTGCCAATAAACATTAGTATTACAGGACCCTGTTGCATGATGTCACACATACATATTAAAAGTACTTTGTTCCATACAACAGCTTTGAATGCTACTTGTCTTTTTCTGTTCTTTTTAAATGTAAGATCACTATGCACCAATTGTATCAAAAAATGGATGCAATGGGAAGGACAGGCAAAGAGCAAATATTTAATATTTAAAGAAATTAAAGTAAGCTATAATTTAATGCAAAATTCAACTATGGAAATTGTTTAGAAAAAGATGACCTTCAAAATAGTTTTCTGTGGAGTAGGTAGTGCTCTGCAATATTGCACTAAAAGATGAGCTTGAAGATTTTTTTTTTGTAAGCAAAAAAATACTTTGAAAAACCCCACAAAATCAAAACCAACTTTGTTGTGAAGTAGCACCTGAAGTTCCTGATAGTCTACATACTTTTCGATAGGTGGTTGTTACCTCCAGAAACTTACAGTACTGCAGTCTGATGATACTTTTAGTGATTGTATACACCCAGCTATATAACTACCTTTACTAGTATTTCAAAGTAGTAAAGAACAAAATGTATGTTTAATATGTTTTTCTTCTGCCTTCTGATTGCATTTATGGCTTTTAGCCCTTTCTTCTGCTTGCTTTCAGTGCACTGCAGAAGTGTCACTGGTAAAGGATGAACGGACTCTTGCAGTGGTGACTAATCTTAACCTTCACCAGCTCATTGCCTTTCACGCACTCTATATGCAGATGTAAAAGGGACCATTAGGATGGTTTTGGTTTGGGTTTTTGTGATTTTTTTTTTAATTTATTTTTATTGTATGGAGGTATGTGCACGTAAACACTCTTCTTTTAAAACCTGCTGATAGAAATGGTGAAAAATCAGAACAAAAATTAACTTTAAATATATAATGATGTGAAGTTATTCATAGAATGAAAGATCATTTAAATGCATACTGTTTTGGAAACTCAGCTGTGTGCATGTTGATTAGATATATAAACAAAAGGTAGCAATGTCTTTAATTACAGTTTCTTTGCATTTGTTTTTGCTTTTCATCATAAATATGCATGGATTGAGGGTCCACATTGCTTAGAAATGCCTGGGAGCTTTCTGTTTGCATTTCTGTGTGCATATACAATTACATATGCCCTCCAGTCTGTCTGGTTTTTTCGTGCCTATAGCAAAAACTTAGAAAAGTGGTGCCCTCAGTTCAGCACTGAGTGGAGCAGAACCTGTATCTGCAAAGTCAGTCAGCTTTTCTTATGTTATCCAATACATTTATGGAGCAGCATCTTTTGTGCTCTCTTTGTTAAGGAATTAGTGAGGTGCTACCACACCCTGGGGAAACTTGACAACACCACCAGCACATCCGATGTGCTGTGAGTACAGAGGGAGGCTGGGCTCCACAGGGGCGGATGAGGGGGTTTGAGAGGAAGCCTGAAGAACATGCACCTCATGTGGAAGGTAGTTGAAACTCCCTTAGAGCAGTTAATTCAGCTTAAACAGCATTTTGTCTTTTTACTGCAAGGACATACAGATGTGTTTTAAATCAGAGTATTTCATGAAATACACGTTATAGTAGTGATTAATATGTCCACAAGTGAGTATCTCTTTGCCACTGTGTTTCTGAGAGACAGTAAAGCTGCATATTACTTAGACACTTGCTCTCAGGTGGCTGTTGACTGGTTGCTGCCCAAATCTCTCCTAGATTTGGTAGATTTAAGATGACAATATTGGAAGGTAGAATTTGAATTTAAATCCTTGCGCTTCTTTTTTTAAAAATGTTTCTTCAACCTCTAACAAAAACCCTTGGAGAAGGGCACTGGTGATTCCAGAAATGATTCTCTTTTCCTGCCTATAATAATGGTGGTCTTTGGCTGTGGTTAAGTGCAATGGTTTTTTTACGTCCTCCCTATTGATGCTGTTCTAGCAAGTAACGTAGACTTGTTTGCTTGTCTTGTAACCCTCTATTTGTCATCTGACAGGTTGAAGAGGAAACAGTGGCTTTTCTTGCTCATAGTGGAAGTGAAGAAGAATTTGATCCAAGTACTCTTCCAGACCCTGATAAATACAAAGATTCTGATGAAGGGCGGGATTCAGAAAGTGAAGACAGTGATAGGTATGTACCATCTTCCATCTTCCACGTTCATTTTGAAATGTTTGTGTTTTTTATACACTGTTTTATTTAGATGTTAGGAACCCTGAGATTAGCTCAGTTGATTAGGGCATGGTGCTAACAACACCAGGGTTGTGGGTTCAACCTGGTGGCCTATATGAGCCATTCCCTAAAGACTCAGTGATCCTTGTGGGTCCCTTCCTACTCAGAATATCCTGTGATTCTGTGAACTCATAATAATCTTCCTTCTCTTTTAATATTTTAAGTTTTAGTTTGTGTGTTAGGTGCTGAACAAAAATCTGAGCTAAAGGCTATTATTTCATTTTATGAAGCTGTATGAGAAAGTTTTTTGAGTCAGTGTTGGAAGAATCTCAGTGAGATTGTTTCACCCTGTAAAAAATCTTTACTAATTCCCTGGAGGTTTTGTGGCTTTCTGTAGTGGGTTGACCCTGTCTGGACATGTGGTGCCCACTGAAGCTGCTTTATCACTGCCCTCCTCAGATGGGTAGGAGAAAGAAAGTATAATGAAAGGCTCATGGGTTGAGATAACACCAGGGAGAGATCACTCACTGGTTAATGTCATGGATGAAACAGACTCAATTTTGGGGGGAAAAATTAATTTAATTTTTTGCCAATAATATCACAATAGGATAATGAAAAATAAACCCAAATCTTAAAACATCTTCCCTCCCACCCCTTCTCCCCAGGATTAACTTTACTCCTGATTTTCTCTTTGTCCTCATTTTCAGTGGCACATGGGGAGGGGGAGTGGGAGTTGCATTCAGTTCATCACATGTTGTTTCTGCCACTCCTTCCTTCTCAGAGGAGGACTCCATCACCTGCTCCATTGTGGGGGTGCCTCCCGCAGGGGACATTACTCCACTAATTTGTTCAACTTCTTCCTGTGGGCTGCAGTTCTTTACAAGCTGTTCGATCATTGGTCCCTACCATGTGATACAATCTTTCAGGAACAGGCTGCTCCAGCATGAGCTCACAAGTCCTGCTGGCAAACCTGCTCCAGTGTGGGCTTCTCTCTACACAGGGCCAAAGGTCCTGCCAGGAGCCTGGTCCAGCGCAGGCTTCCTATGGAATCACACCCTCTTTCAGCCATCCATCTGCTCTGGGCTGGGGTCTTCCACTTTGGACTTGAGGTGGATCTCTGCTACCCCATGGACCTTCACAGGCTGCAGGGGCAAAGCTGTCTCACTGTAGTCTTTCTCGCAGGTTGCCGGAGAATCTCTGTTCCGGTGCCTGGACCATGTCCTTCCCCTCCTTCTTCACTGACTTTATGTCTGTAGGGCTTTTCTCTTACATTTTCTCACTTCTCTTTCTGGCTGCAGTTGCTGTTGTGCAGGGTTTTTTCCTCTCCTTCGTAGTTGTGTTATCCCAGAGGCACTACCACCATCACTGATGCCAGTGGGCTTGGTCTTGGCAGGGGTAGGTCCATCTTGGAGGCTGCTAGCATTAGGTCTGTTGGACATAGAGGAAGCTTCTGGCAGTTTCTCACAGAAGCCACCCCTGTAGCCTCTTCTGCCAAGACCTTGCCATGCAAACCTAATACAGTTTCAGAAATGGTTCTGTGTGAAAGGAAAAACATTAAAGTCGTTTGAGAGTTTCAATGACCACTTTGCACCTGTTCTATTTAAAATAAATTTATGCATGGTGAAACTTTGTAAGTTCTATGATTCAGTGTTGCTCAGACTTTTCAACACTCATATGAAGTGGAATCTAAGTTAGTAGTAAATAGATAGTAAAATAAACAATATTGAACATTTCTTCTTAATTTAGAATGGTATTGTTAATTATATAAATCAGAAGATTTTGTTTCTTACGGTTTAACAGAAAAGCACAGGGTAAGGATGAGGATCTGTAGTTGATGGCAATATGTTGCACTTTCTGAAGCACATACTGCAGGAAGATGAACGGATACTGCATGAAATCCTGTGTGATTTTTGTCATTGGCTTCACTGCAACAAGAAATCCATTTGGGTTTTTCTGACAAACAGCTTACTGAGTAACATTCAGAAGGGTGATCCTTACACTTAAATGGAAGTATAGAGCTTTATTTTGCTCTATTCTAGATGTCTAAGTTCGTAAAGCTCTTGCTTTTCAGATCTGACTTAGTCCAAGTCCTAGGGGCTAGATTGTCCCTATCGGTGTGTGCACTGAATGTTGTGGGGGCAGTATGCAGGAGTGGCTGTGGACATGGATTTGAGGACTGGATAGCCCTATGTTAACAGGCTGGTGGCCATGTCCTGTGGAGCTCATTTATCAGTGTGGATCAATAGAAATGTGGAATAGAAATGTGGGAAACACATTGCTGTTTCTGAGCAGCAGTAAATTGCGCCTTCCTTGTGCAAGGGGAAGTACGTGTTCATACAACATATTTTGTATTGATCCTTTCCTCAGAATGTTGGCTAGACTCAAGATTAGCTAAGCTTCAAAAATGAAAGTTGACAGAGATGGACAGATTTTTGGCAGTGGTAATAAGTGCAGACTTTTTTGGAGTCAGTGGCTGATCTGGCCACCATGTGTCAAGAACTGGCATCACTGAACTGGCATCACTTGAAGCTTCATAACCAGCTTCTGTCAACTTTAGGACACAGTGCTGGTCTCAGGTTTTTTCTCTGATTTTGGTTGTCTTTTTTATAATAGGAAAGGTCCTTTACTTCCTCCAAGTGGATTTTTAAAGGGTTTTGGTAATTTCTCCATCTTTACACAATCAAACTGAAACTTTCCTGCTTTTCTGTCTTGTCTGTGTTTGCAGAGAACTGGGGCAATGGAGAGTGTAGGTGTTTTCAGCCTTTGTAAAGAAGGCAAGAGGATGGAAATTTGGGAAGTGAGTCAAATTACTTGAAGTTCTTCAGCATTTAAGCTGAACAGGAGTAAACAAGGACCCAAAGAGCAGTTCCAAACAGCCTAGCCCTGACATCTGGAACTTTCTGAAAGAGATCACATCAGTTTAGGCACTGTTCCACTGGGCAAAGTACTACAGCCAAACCGTCAATTTCAAAGACCGCAGCTTTGAGTTTATTATCATCAGCAATGTCCATAAGCAGAGACGCTGGTATCACATTATATTATAGCCAGGGACAGGTCGGGACTGGATTTGTCTTTGCTAAGAACAGTAGTTAAATTGAAGTGAGTGGTGAGAACAGCCAGGGCAGGTATGCAAAAGAGAAGAAATGTGGGATGCTCATGAGGGCAGGAACAGTGTGCAACAATGTACTGATAGATAGATTTGGAAAAAGTTAAGATCCAGGATAACATTACATTTCTAGGAGTGCCTTAGCAGATTGTGTTGGAATTCAGAGCCGTTGATGGCTCTGGTGTGCAGTGCAGCATGTGACAGTTAATCCTGTGCTGGCTATGGACTGCCCAGGGAACATCAGTCATGTCATTACAGGCTAAATGGATTTGGCCAGGGTAGAGGCATAAGTACTGGCGTGTGATTGTTCACAACTGCTGTGACTTTGGATGGTGCCAACTAAAGCTCTTCTGGGCAATGTCTCAGCGTATTTTGGTGTGATAGGACAGGCCAAGGACTGTTTCCATTCATCAGGAAATCAAGGAAACCGAGAGAATTTTAATAACTAGTAAGCTTATATATAAAGGAAAGCGGTAGCCGAAGAGACTGGTGGTGAGCATAAGGCCATGGAGAAGTGGTATTGATTTTGCATGGGGAAGGAAAGAGGTGTGGAGGGGGTGTATGCATAAAGGAGGAGGGAGAATGATGCAGGTCTGGTGGATCAAGAAGAAAAAGTAACAGAACAGGCAAGAAATCTTGCTGCTAGTAGGAAGGAGGATTTTTTGTTAAAACAACATTCATGCCTCATGCACCTCTCTTAGAGCCACCATTGAATTGTTTGATGAGTTGCTCTTGGGGCTGGGAAATACTGACCTAATGATTTTAACAAAACCAAATCAGCCCAGAGTTGCAGACAGTGAGATTAGGCCTTCATATTCAAAAACACATCTCTATTCTATATTTGAAAAATCCAGAGCTTTTGCTGAAAAAACTTGAATTAAAATAGAAATATGTTGGGCTACACTAGCTGCTACTTACTTTAAGGGGAAAAAAACTGGGGTAATTCAGAGCAAGTATGTGAGACCTAAGGTGTCTTCCTTCAAGAGCCTTTAAAAATAGACCATGGTTTAAGAAGTCAAAAACATTGTTAATCTTTTCTCCTTCCTCCCACAGCATTTTTTTTAAACTGAGGGAGCTCTACAAATCATGAGTTAAATTTGCCTTTGAATAGAATTCCCTTCCAGCCATACCTTTACAAGCAGAGTAATTAATTACTCCAAGCATGTAATATGAGATTAATTTTTGTATATCTAGCAACATTCATCATATTTGGTTTAAGGCTATCAGTGTAAATTGTTAATGAAGTGAAAAATTTAAGAATATAGAACAGGGTAAAAGAAAATCGACTGGATTTCGTAAATATTCATTTTGCAGTTGAATTGAGTTTCTGATATTTCTAATGTTTCAACCTCTTTAAATAAAAATGTGGAGGAAGAACGAAGTTCCGATTGACCCTCATCATTACCTTCTTTAAATCTTTGATAGGTGTGACCAATCACATTAACTCTTAGATCAGCATGGAAAACATCTTGGACATGAGGGGAAAGGAACAATGTCTTAGCTCTGGTACTGTCTTGTTTGTGACTTGATGGATGGTCACCAGCTGACAGGTGTGCAAAGTAGTATTCAGTGCTGCTTGTTGTGTGCCTTCATTTATTTGTGAAATAATATGGCCAAATTACAATTTCTTGTACCTTCTTCTTAGCCCAAAATGCTGGTGTTCAGGTGCTAATTTTACGTGATATTGGTGAGGTTGACATAATATTGTCTTTTGAGATGATTCGTAATCATGGTGCTCCTTCTAACATGGATTATTCAGGTCATATCAGTGACTTCGTGAAGGCCAGAACTTAATGTTGTGATGGCCAGAAAAGCACTATAAGACAGGCACTACAAAAGGTCTCTTGATTATTCTGATTAGCTGCAAAATATTCTTATGCTGTGAAAGTCTTTATAACAGTCTTTATAATAGTTATACTCTAGCTGACTGTATGAAGTGGACTGAGTGGTAGAATTTCCTAGTGAAATTTGGTAACCTATGCTCTACAGGCAAGACTAGATCCTTCCTGTGGTTCCTGTAAACTTGTCAGGTACAGAAATTGCCTTTAAAAAATAATAATAAAAAACCCCAGTAGTATGTAATCAGCAATGATGACATGAAGGAGAAATGGAATGAGTGTATACTGAAACTCAGTTCAGAAATTAGCTGTCAACAGTTGGAGGATAATAGTGGTCACACAAAAGAAAAGGAGAGGAACAGATTTGAAGAATGTCAGTGTCAAGTAAAGCTGAGAACTGGTGCAAGACTTATCTAAGTGGTTTGCAACATCTCCAAAGGCAGCAGCACGTTTCAGAGAAGGTTAAGCCTCTGACAGAGACATACAACAAATCAAAGTTGTTTTATTAAAATCATGGTCATCTCCAGCTGGAAGAGTTTCAACTCGGAAACAGTGATATTTGATCCATATAATAATCAAGATCCATATGAGAACCTTAGAAGGCCACTTGAATCAGGCTTTGAGTAACCTGGTCTATAGGAAAGTGTTCCTGCCCATGGCAGGGAAGTTGGAACACAATGATCTTTAAGGCACCTTTCAACTAAAACATTCTGTGGTTCTGTGATCAACCCTTGAATGAACTTATCTTTAAGACTGTTGTATAAAGATAAGCTAAAATTGCTTAGGCCAAATACATGGAACTCCAATGTTCCAGGTCTGGGTCAAGTACTGGTGCTTTATGGCCAGCAATATCTGTGACAAAAATGGAGAAAAATAGTGCTGTTACAGCTTCAGAGATCTGATTCAAGTCTACTGTCACTAGAGCCTTTAGAAAATAAAAGTGACCTCAGAACAGATGCGAGATGTTGGATTGAGTGCTTTTTCCCATCAGATCTTATGTATACTTCCCATAGAATAATAAGAAACACTAAGCACACTCTCTTGCTACTTTGGTTTCCATTTAATTTTTTTTTCCTCTTCCAGATTTTCTTCTTCCAGTACTTCATCTCAAAAAAAGATTTGTCTTTTGCTTTTAGTTGTATTATGTTGGTATTTCGTTACAAGTAGATGATTCACCTCTTTTACTGCAATGGTCCTTTATATATTTAATTTTAGAGGTGTTTTCATTTGCATCAGTGGAGTGGCCAGTAAGGGAATCATAGAATCATTTAGGTTTGAAAAGACCTTTAAGATCATTAAGTCCAACTGTTAACCCAGCACTGCCAAGTCTGCCCCTAAACTGTGTCCCCGAGTGCCATGTCTGCATGTTTTTTAAATATTTCCAGGGATGGAGGCTCAACCACCTTCCTGGGCAGCGTGTTCCAGTGCTTGGCAACAAATCTTTCAGTCAAGAAATATTTCCTAATATCCAATCTAAACCACCCTCGGTGTACCTTAAGGCCACTTTTTCTTGTCCTGTTGCTTGGTACATTGGAGCAGAGACCGATCCCCACCTGGCTACAACCTTCTTTCAAGAACTTGTAGAGAGTGATAAGGTCTCTGTTGAGCCTCCTTTTCTCCAGGCTAAACACCCCCAGCTTCCTCAGCTGCTCCTCAGAAGACTTGTGCTCCAGCCCCTTCACCAGCTCTGTTGCCCTTGTCTGGACTCACTCCAGCACCTCAATGTCTTTCTTGTCATGAGCGGCCCAAAACTGGACACAGGATTCAAGGTTTGACCTCACCAGTGCCAAGTGCAGGGGGTCATTCACTGCCTTGGTTCTGCTGGCCACACCATTGCTGATACAGGCCAGGATGCTACTAGCCTTCTTGGCCACTTGGGCACACTGCTGGCTCATGTTCAGCTGCTGTTGAGCAACACTCCCATGTCCTTTTCCACCAAGTAGCTTTCCAGCCACTCTGTCCCCAGCCTGTAGCACTGCCTGATGTTGTTGTGACACAAGTGCAGAACCCAGCACTTGACCTTGTTGAACTGTATACAGGTGGCCTCGGCCCCTTGATCCAGCCTGTCCAGATCCAGAAAATAACACAGAACAATATATTTTCATTACCATTTCTATGGGCTGTAGCATTCTGACAGCAAGTAAGAAAGAAGCTGCACTGGGCTTTACAAAAGGGACTGCAGTAATTAATCTTCATTAGGATTGCTGCCATGGCCTTGTGAATTAAAATTTATTACATGGAAAAAGTTTTGGGCACAGCATGTTTGATTAGCAAAATGCCAATATTTATGGGATAAATTATTCCTCACTTTTCTGAACTGTATTTTATTAGCAGATTCATTCATTATTCCTGTACATTTCTTTGGGAAATAGCTTGTGTGCTTTATTGCAACCTGGAAACTTGACTTACGGCCTGTAATTCAGTGGCAAGGGTGGTTTGTTTCCAAAGCAGTACTGGTAAATCTAGGCTCCAAAGCCTTTGATAAATGACATTTGATAAATGTCTAGAGATCTTGCAGTACCACATTGTTGAAACAATAGCAACTTGGCTATGTGGCTGCACATTTCAAATGGCTGATTCTCAAGCACTTGAAATCTGAACCTTGCAGCTTGCCAAGACATAGCTTGAAGCCCAGAAGCAAGTCAAATACTAACAATTAAAAACTTTCTGTTCTTTTCCTAGTATTACCTTAAAACGCACTTGAAAGAATATTTTTTTAGTAGTTAAATTAAGAGTTTCTTGGTGTATAGCTATTGGGGTCATAGATACATCCCCTGTTTCCCAGATGACATTCATATATGCTGGCATTTGTTTGAGGGACAGGATTCATAAACCATGCTTTAGTGTTTGAGTAATAAACATTACCTATCAAATGATAGCTTCTTACTTACAGCTGTGCAAATGGTGACCAATTACTGTGCCTGTTGATAAGTTGGTTGTGGTGCCTCCTCACTTGTGTAAACAGAAACTAAATCCTTCCATCAGGCAGCGTCTGACCCCGTGGATCGTTCAGGCAGCTGAAAAGCTAAATTGCACCAGATGGTAAAAGGAAGGAATTGTAAACCAGCTGCACATGCTGCTTTTAAAGGTAGAAGACAAAAAGATGCACTGGCTTTAGTTTGGATCTCAATTGTGGGATTGCTGAGTTGTTCTGCTAGAAAATAGTTCACCTTAGAATAACTTTATTTTATTTTGGCTATTTGTGGACACCAGCTGGTAGTGCATCAGCTTGTGTGTTTGTGAGGAATAAAGTGCCATTTATGTCCATGGGAAGTGACCAACGATAAAAAGATTGGTTCTGCAGGTTGTGCTGACAGGCCTTCAGTTAATGGAGACTGCAGAGGAGTTCATATGGTAGGAAGTGCAGAAGTCATCCCTGCATAGCTCCTTTTGCACACTCAGTCCTCTCACGTGCAGACCTGAGAGTTACACCTATTACATCTCCTCCAAAGAGCTTTCTGTCAAAACTAAGGAGAAGTGCCTCAATGGAGTTCAGGATATCCCTGAGTGTCACGATGCCACACATTTTCCATCTTCCTTTTAAAATTGCCACTTTTACCTTCTGTAAAACCTACATCTCTGACTGCTCCTTTGGAGTAGTACAGCCCCTCTCCATGCCACCCAGACCACTGCTGGTAAAAATCCATCCTGCAGGAACAGGGTTTGAGGTTGGACTTGCTGCTCTGCAAAGGTCCCTTTCAACCCAAATCATTCTGTGGACAAACCGTCTTCCTTCTCTGTCTCAAAATTAGGAATATATTATTCACGTTTCATGTGATTCTCTGCTTACATTCCTAAGTAGCCTTTATAAAATACTGGTTTGCTTCTACTTTTTGAGCGTCACGAAAACGCAAGTCTTTATCTCTCTTCATCGTGTGGTGGTTTTGCTGCTGCTGCAGCTTCCTGTGTTATACATTCCTCTTTTATCACCTCTCACAGCCTGGTAGGGGTCAGAATAGTGTGAAAATACACCTGCTAACATGTAGATACATCTTCAGTTTGCACTACTAATTGAGCACCACAATGCCTCAGAAATAGTAAGAAGTGGCTTGACTCAGCATAATCATCTCACAAAACGTATGATGAAAATTAATTGTGTTGATGTGGGGTTTTTTTTACAGAAAAAAAGAGAAATCTCACAGTTAAGTTCCTTCTAAATGTGTTTTAAATTTGAATGTTATACCTTATAGACATCTAGGCCCATGGGCCTCTGAAACTCCAAAAGTGATTATAATTTTCCATATTTGAAGTCTGCTGTTTCATAGCTTGTGAGATTTCTGCATTGTTTTAATTGCTAAGACTTTTTGAACTAATGTCCTAGATGAAGCATTAGTCAATTATGAATGCAAACTGGTCTTCAGAGTCCCTTCAAAAGGCTGGAAGTAATAGGCTCTTTTGCAAACAAGATAACGTGTTTTTACTTAATGAGGCATTCCTTATGCTTTTAAAGTGAACCCCTATAGTCTGTCCTGATCAAAGCGAACACCATGAAACTCCAGCCCAGACTCACATTGTCCAGTTGGAAAAGCGAGAATTCTTAGTGCTTTAGTGTATTTTCATATACTGTCAGTATACCTTCAGCATCTGTGGAATATCTTAAGCACTACAGAGAGAAATATGAGAGTACTTGCCCCAGAAAAGGAATAAAATATTGGAAGCAATTCCTGAAAAGCCACCTCCATGAAAATGACAGCTCAAAGCCAGCCAAGTTACCATATCCTTTGAGTTACAGGAAGAGTGAGTATTTGATACAGTCATCAGCTGTTCATAGAATCATGAAATGGTTTGAGTTGGAAGGGACCTTAGTGCCGTGAGCAGGAACACTTTCCATTAGGCCAGGTTTCTATACACGCTTTCTCTTGAGTAGGCAGGAAAGAACAATATAAAGATAATATATTTCACTTGTTTAAATTGTGGAAATGCAGTGTATTTCTTACAGGATTTCCCTCCTTTCTGTGTGCTGTAATGGGCAGGCAGGAGGTGGCACCGTTCTTCTATGGAAGGTGGGATGGACAAGAGAGGGAGGCAGGTCACACACCTGCAGTCCACCAGCAAAAGGCCATCAGATCTCATGTTACTCCTTCATCTCTATGGAGAGGCAGCCAGAAAGCACAGTGTACGAGCTGCACTGTGCTGCTCATCCCTCTGAGAGAGCATTTGGGAACTTCTTGAAAACCGCCATATACTGGGGCTCATGTTTGGGTTAGGCTGGTTTCCAGTGTTTCACAGGCTGTTAACTAGTCCTGTTATTGGGAAAAAATAAGTTGGGCAGCTGACAGTGGTTTGAATTGGGTCTTGGGTTCCTTTGCTGCGTTGATTTGAAGGGCAGAAAACCCCAATTATAGCTATTTATTCTAACTGCTGTTTGTAATTGCTGACTCTCTAAGCAGTATTTCTGAATGAAACATTTCATTCAACCATTACATTTACACTTAAGCGATTGTAAAAGTTATGGACATTAGGAAAATCCTTGTTGAAACTTTTTTTAAGTAAACTGAATTTTCTGGGTAGAAATCTGCTAAATATTGTGTGAAAATCTGAATTTAGCCAACTATTTAGAAAAGCCTAAACTCAGTCTTTGAAGTTCCAGCTCGTTTGGAGAGAATGGTTTGGGATATGAGGGGTTGCATTTTACTTTTTTGGGGTATGAATTCTACCCTACAGCATAGGACAACCAGCTCTGTATATCCTGGTACACAGATATGATACCTTAAAATAGATTTTATTAGATTAGATTGCTTTAATCTTAGATGGTTGATAGCGATTTTTGTATGTTTTGGACAAAAGCACATGAAGATGTGAAAGCTGTCTTTCCTCCTATGGTTGTCTTGTGGCCATGTGGTAGAATCCAAAGTGTTAAAACAGATAGGCAGCTGTTTTGTCCAGGTCGAAGGCTGCACAAGGCAATTCATTCAAGTCTTAAGAAAATCAGCAGAAGAAATAGGAATTCACCAGGGAAAATTACTGGGTTTGGGCATTTCCTCTTCCTTTCATGGCAAAGTGGTGGTTAATAGCTTCCAAGGAAAACTTCTGAAAGGAGAGAAAAGACTGATTGAATGAGATGGTCCCAAATCAAAACTCTGTTAAGTGTAGGATTCGCCAATGAAATGACAGTTCTCGTATTTTTATTTTTGTCACATACTTATTTTAGATGATCTTGAATGCATGTCAAGGTCCACTGACACATCTCTAAATCAGTTTTGTCAAGTTGTCTGTTCCTGTATTAGGCAGCAAATATTAGATAAGACTGATAGCGATATCTTGATACACTGTAATCAGTTAAGACAGCAGAACATCCACCACCCCCTCGGCCTGAGAGCAGTTCCGGTTTAGACATTCAGAGTTCATCAGCTTTCATTGCTTCACCCTTCTGAACTGTAATTTTGTTTGCTCTTATCTTGACATAAATTTGCCTTGTTTAAAAGGAATTGTTAGATTACATGATGATATTGATTACCACAGTTGTTAAAAAGACTAATTGATTTGTTTCTGCAGTGAACTTGAGGAGCGGGGTGGAAGAAAGAAGAGAAGCTATAGCAACAGTACTGCAGCAGCAGAAGTGCCACTGAAAAGAAAGAAGGTGAAATTGAGCCAAGAGGAGGACCCCTATTTGCCACTAGATACTGGACTTTCTCTGGCAGAGGATGAAGAGCTTGTTCTGCACCTGCTCAACAGTCACAGCTAATTATTTTTCTACACATTTTCTTCTCTGGGACATCTCCACAATTTTGTCAGTAGTTTACACAAAATGAATTTGGCATCTGGGCAGCTGGGTACCAGTAGACATAGATAAATGAGCTCCACATGCAATGGGATTGCCTTAGATTGACTCATAGATTATAGACAATATTTAGTTTGATTTATAAGGCTTTCTAAATGAACTTTTTAACCTAAATCCCCAGATGTCATTTTGCAGTAACACGTTCATAATTTAAAATCTCTGAGTTTTGAAGCAATTATCTTCTTTTGTCTTAATCTTGCTTTAAATGAAAACAGGATGTTCCTTTCTTGTCTGTGTCAGGTTTATTATTTTGGAAGATACATGTGTACTAAAATTATTAAAGAAAAATACTGTTGGCAGCTCAGATCATATTACTTAAAAATAAAATGTGTACTTCTGTGTATCATGCACATATTTTAAAAATATTTTAATAAAAATTTCTGGAGCCGTGATGTAAACTTATGGTGTCTCTTTCAGTGTTGTTATGAAAGCATATATTTATTCATTAGTTAACATTTTATTATGATTCTGTTGCTGGTGTTAGGCAATTCAGAAAAACATGTTTAGAAGCTGAAACTGAGACTTGCATTTGAATCCTGTATGAATGAGAACACAGTGATGCCACAAAATGGTAGAGCATAACACTGCCTCATACAATTGGCTGCAAGGTAGATTTTGTGACAGACTTATAACTGGAAGTGAGCTATCTTTTTTTTGTTGTGACCAAATATAATGAAGAAAAATAATTTATATTTTAGCATATTTTCAGGTTTCATCCCATCAAACTCTGGTTGTTTGCTGCAGACTTTGTGCATGCTCACCCATAACTGCTGCACCTTGAGGGACATCAACAAGACACATGCAGTGCAAGTCCTTGCCCAGGGAAGGGAAGAAGCAGGCATTCTCTCTGAAAAAAAGTTATTAATAGAATGCCAAATTTTTAGTTGTGTAAGTAGATTTTTTTTTTCTATTGCTTGCACCCAAATGCTAGCTATGAGCCATATTTGTTGTCTTCTTGCTTACATTCTTGACTGCCTTCTCAAGAATATTGGTACGTTGCTCCAAAAGGATGGAAAACCCTTGCAGGCAATACGAAGAACGATGAAAACTGCTCCGAGTTTTGCACATCTCTGAAACAACCTCAGCAAAATGAAGGCTCTTGTGTCAGAAAATGAAGGAGAGTGGGAAAATCCAGTGTTTGCTGACATAAGTTTTTTGGCAGCAAACAGGCATATAAAGTGAATATTGTCTGTTTTCAGCAGACCTGTGTCTTAATGAAGTTTACATGGCAAAATAGAGAGTAAAACAGCGATTAGGTACAAATGCCTGAGGGTTTTTCCTCTATTGCTTCCCTTCAGCAAATCATAAAGTACACATTGTCTCAAAGTTGTATCTGTTTGGTCTTTCTATGTGAACATATTAAATACTTTTTTTTGTCAGTATCACTTTTTAAAAATTTTTTATTTTGTCACAGAAATATATTGGCACCTGTTTGGTACAAGGCTTTCCTCCTCTCTTTATACCCTATGCTGTCTTTTAGCTCAGTTACCCAAAACTGAAATTACACTGCAAATTCTTGTCCCCAAATGTTTCTTCTACTGTTCTGCCAGCAGGCAGGGTATCATAAAAACAATATTATAGGCAGAGCACATCTGCCATCTGCTCCTTCCTGACAATGTGGAACGAGAAGAAATGACCGAGTTTCACAAACAGCTAAACATGAAAGATGGGACCTGCTTGGCAGCTGATGTAGTGTTTGTTTAGTCTACAGTGCCACAACAGGCCTGGAAAATGTTGTGATCTGGGAATAGCATCACTATGAATCTGTTAATGAAGATAATGGATCTGCTGTGGTGCCATTGTGACTGGTGCATGTGTCTCATGCTCTGTCCTGTGAACAGCTGCAGTGAATGTGATGAGCAGTGTCAACAAATGCCTCTGTGCTGGGATGGCAGAGGTCCTGCTCCTGCAGTTACAGAAGACGGAGGCAAACTGCAGTGCAAGGAGCACCACCAGCAGAAAGCTATTCAAAGAGGATTTGGGTATGGATGATAACACGTATGGTGTGTTCCTCTTAGAAGTATTCGTAGATTCATAGTGTAATTGGTGGTGGTCAGTTGTCTTGTACATCTCCTGGTGTCTCTCAACTCAAAGCTTTGCTCTGAGAAGTGTGAACATAGTTTGTTGGGGCAAGCAAGTAAAAAACTCAAAAGATTTACTAGAATATTCCTATTTGTATGCTGATGTGTGAAAGAAATATTCTTACCCACTGAGCAATGAGACTAAAAAATTAAATTATGTATATTGGAATGATTGTGCTGCACTTCTAATCTTGTGTTCTTTTCATTTTCTGCATAAAAATAATTTTTCAAGTGCTTTTACTTTTGTATTTTGAGATAATGAAGTTTCTAATGTATTTGTGTTGTCTGATATAGAGCCATTGTTTCTCAAATCCTTATGAACTTTGCCTATATAGTTCAAATCTGTCTGTCCTTCAGGGTATGGTGTGTATCTAGAGTGTGACTCCCACAAAAATGGAGCCAAGTGAAAAAGAAGAGGAAAGAGGCTGAAGGCACATGCTCCATGCCATGAGTGTATCTAAGAACAGGTAACTGCTGTATATGCTAAAAATAATAAGCCAAAAAGGCCAGCATTCTGGATTTTGAGACAGTAACTGTGATTCTGGCTTATCATTCCCGTCAGCTGTAGATCTGCATTAAGAGGCTCGTCACCAGCCCTGCCATTAGCAGTGGTTTTCTGGTGTAAGAAGAAAACATGCACACACAGAAAACAAATACCAGTCTCAGAACTGACTTGACAGAAGGGTGTTTTCCAGGGAGCTTGTTTCGATTCATACCCAGGGATTTCTCAACCTGGCATGCTGTCCAGGGCTAACAGGCAGATAGAGTGGGGCCAGCTTGGGATTCCACCCATTGTCTGTATCCTTTTCTCTGGGACCCAGGTACAGCATGTGCCACTATAGCATCAGAAGAAATCCCAAGCTTTCAGTTTGTACTTCACAAGCGTTATAGCCCTAGCTTTACACAGGAGAAATTAAAACATGGAAATTATTGTGCTTCTCTGTAACCAAAGTCTTCGTTGATGACTTTAAGTAATTGAATCCACAACTCCTAAGTCACTTGTGGTTTAGCAAGAGCAGCCTCCCACTTGGCATCTGAACCTCCTGTGCAGGACCTTAACCTTCAGGTGCTGTGTTACTGAGACCAGTTTCAGGCTTCTTCACCACTGTAGGTCTCAGCCTACAGAAAGTCCCCTTTGGAGACTCCTTCAGGAAGGGTAGAAAAGTCTGAGTATGGTGGTGAGTATTTTCCAAGGCTATTGACCAGGAGACATCCTTAAATTGCTGAGGAGAAAATCTTGTTTTAAATAATGAATTTTCAGATTAATTTGCTTTTGTACTTTATATTAATAGTTCTTGATTTTCTTCTGCTACTAGAATGGTTCTAGTGTGTTGATTTATAGGGTTTTTTGACATATAGAGTGTAGTGTTAAGACTAAATCTAGTACATTTAGCTAATTTTCAAATTATACACTAGGCATTTATATAATGGTGTAGTCTAGTGCGCTTTTATTCAGAATCAATTTTTGTTGTGTACAGAATAATGGAGAAGTTTGTTTACCAGATAGTTTATTACAATTTGTTTGAAGCCTCTTTGGATGAAAACTGGAAGTCAGGTGAAAGTCATGACAGCATTGAAAAGTTTGGAGTTTTTCAGATTACTTAAACAGATTCATATATAAGTGTGCTAGCTGCTGAAGATGTCCAACTTGCAATATTTTCATGAGGCATATAAAATACGTCATTGCAGAGATAGTTGTTTGCTTCAGCATCATAGAAATTTCTGCTCAGTGTTCACTTTGTAAAGACATTATTGATGCAGCACATTAAATTGTGTGAAGAGTAGAAGAAATTTAGCCTCTAACATAAGGGGTTGCAAATTAATGTTAAACATTTTAATGGATATTTTTCTTTAAATATTATATGAATAGAAATAAAAAATCATTTTTATTCCTCCTGCAACTGACTGAGTCCAGCCAGAGCATTGACTGGTGTGTCTGCTGTCTGGCCATACTCATAAAGAGAGAGCTATGCCTGAAGCAAAACATTAAAAAACAGAGAACTGTGGTGGAGAACATTCAATTCAGGCTATAAAAAAATATTACAAGATCTGAAGATAGTGAAGTGACCCTGTGGGTTCCTATAATCCTGGATACGTATGACAAAATTGATATAAAATACAAGAAGGAAATGTCTCTTAGTAAAAGTTGCTAATGGCTATTTTTCTTTATCGCACTGCTCTCTAGTTTGACCTGATTGATGCTTATATCCTGTGAGAGACTGAGTATGCCTTACAGCAGGAATGCTGAGCTGTGGTAGGCTACAGCTGCTGCAGCAATGGTCACTGTGGCTCAGGATGTTGCTGCTTTTATGCTGGAGGTCACTGCTGGAGGTGGCTAATAACCTGAGGTTTAAACTAAACTGGTTGGTTCTGTCCTGGAACAGGTGACTCCTTATGCCATCCATTTTGCTAATTGGGCAGAAGGGTGGTGACAGGCAGCAACATTTTCTTGTGTAGCAGCCACTTTGGTTGTTCCTTTGATAGAGACCTTGAGCAGAACAGAGCCAAACCTTGCACCCTGCATGCTACAACCTAGAAGACAGAGAACACATCTTAACTCCAAGACACATACCATTTCAAATAAGTAGTTTTAGTAAGAAGAGACTATTCCTTCACTTCTGGACCACATTTCATTAGATTTCTTTGTTATATTTCTCTGTGGTCTTTGCAGCCCCTCTTAATTTAGCCTCATCCTTCCAAATTAATGTTTTATTCTCAGAAGGATCTGCAAGTTTTATCTTTAAAAGGTGGAATTAGATGCCAGAAAAAAATATTGCTGTTGTCTTTGTAAATCATAAAAATTGCGATCGAGGTAGTCTATACAGTGTGCACATTTTATAATGAAGTAGTGAACACTTTATAATGACCTGCTCCCCAAACTTCAAAGGCAAATGAGTCAGTCAAGAACATCAAGGAATTAGAAAGCCTAATGCAGAAGAAAATTCTTTTCTAACCTGTTAGGAGGTATTGCTATGATTAAATCAGTAGAGAGAAGTTGTTCTGTTCCAAGAATGCCTTGTTCATTACCTATTTTTGTCCATGTCTGGCCAGAAGCCATTTTTCACAAAGAAAACTATTCATCAGATTCAGTCATGTAAAAATGATTGCTTAAATTACACTGGGCTATCAGCTAGCAGCTTTACCCAGGAGTGGAATCTCTTGGGTCAATGCTATCTCTGAGTTTTGCACATCGTCTGAGATGTGCTTTGTCTATAAAATATAGATAAGTTTAATTAAACTAAATTAGTTTTGTTGAGCAGTTTTTGAAATCCTTTGGAGCCGAGAAGTAGCCGTGCTGAGATTTCAGCTGCATTAAGAGAAAACTAATGAGCATTGTTCTCCTAATCACATATGGGATCCTCAAGGAAGATAATATTCCTGGCTATGGCCTCTCCAGGGCTACAAATGTCCTCTCTGTCATGCACAGCTTGTCCCTCTGATACTAAACTTAAGCTGTTACAAGAAAGTCATGTGTAAGTACAGGCTGTAAATTGAACTTGCTGTTACTAGTGTTGATGTGCTTGAGCTTATCACACTTCGGGTGAAATGGAATTTATCTAACTTTTTTTGCAAGTTCATCATGCATACACTGTGCTGCACTTCCTAAGGATGTGAAACAGTTTCTCTGATCTGTATGCTTAATGGCCATACTCATGTGATTCTTCCCCACCAACTGCATTTGACTACACTGAAATGCAACTTGGTTTTATTCCATGAGCTCAGGGAAAGCTAATGAATATGGCTTAGGAACTAATTTGAGCTTGCTAGTCACCACAAATGTCCTAACAAATCACACTTCAGCAGCTTACAGGCTTTTTATGCCCGAGTACAGTTCTTATTTACTTGGAGATGCTACCAGTCCTTTGTGGAAAGCACTGGAATTTGGTTTTAAGAGAATTTTATGTTCCTTTCTGAAAGTACATACTAATGGGAATCATTTCCTCTAGCAATGAGGTGAGTCTATTCCAGTACACTCCCAATTGCACTTAGAAACTTAACAGTGTGCTTCAATTGGTGCTCTAACTTGTGAATAAAAGGGCAGCTCATGGGTAGGAATATGCTGCCACACGGACCCTTGCAATGGAGTCTTTTGCTACCACCAGAAAGCAGATGATCATCCACTTGGGAGATTTGTTTCCCTGCAAGAGTTTCCCAGTTTCCCAGCAATTTAGGGTATTTTTTCTTTTAACAAACATTCAGAGTGTCTGTGCAAACCTAACCTGATTGGTTTGGAGTGAAATTATCATTAGTGGGTGCAAAGAAATGCTTTGAATTAAGTAAATGGCTTGATGTCATCCCATGCAATATGACATACTCAAATGACTGAAGGTCAGCTTACAGATGGATGCTGTTCCCTCAAGGGAAACAAGATGTCCTGCTCAAAAATCCTAGGCCATGACAGATGGCACAATTCCTACATGGGTGCTGCTAAGTCTTGGTTGCCTGACCTGTGGGGTTGGTGCTTTGATGGAGACCTGGGACATAGTTAAGTAACAGAACAGTAAATAAGCAGTGAGATTACGGTGGGCAGCAAGCATCCTGTTTCATTCTAACACTGTCTAGAATGCACAGTACAGTGCACACGAGCCTTTTTCATCCTCCAAGGGATAAAGAATTATATTTCTCTTTATCTGACTGTTTTTAGAGTTTTCCTTTGCAAATCTCTCCATCCTGCATCGGGAAAATAAGAATGTCCAATAAAACATTGTTGGGAGCTACCAAGCTTATCTCTGACACCCTCTTGCCAAAACCTTCTCTCCCCTATCACAGAGGAGAAACAGTCCCAAGCAGAAGCACAGTACTCAGGCTGATATCCCTTGGCAAACCTGTGTGCTGCAGCGTAAGGCACTGACGAGGTGACATGAGGATGTCAGCTGTCAGGGGCTGGGCCAGGAGCTTTCCTTCAAACTTCTCACTGACAATTTTTTTTTTTAACTCTATACATTTGTTTTCCTATTCTTACGCCTAGCAGAAAGCCAGTGAAGTGGATTACAAGGGACCAGCACGCAGGGGAAACTCAGTTTGCAGGGGAAAAGCTCCGCTGCTGCCTTCCCTCAGGCTAAGCTTTTGTCCAGTATCTGCTCAGTGGCTGTGGCTGCTGGGATAGATGGTCCCTGATCCACGCAGCTGTTCAGTCATCTTTGTAAAGGTGAGTTCTCCAGCATAAGGAATAAAGTGCACTGGGTAGGATTAAGAACTTGCATTTCTTAAATATATGTAGGAACATGTTAATCTAGTTCCTTGTCTAGTGACTAATTAAGCCCATTTACTCTTTCTGTCGCTTCCTGTAGATGCTGATAAATTTTTTTGCACTGATTTGCTTCTTCAGCACTTAATTTCAGCATAAACAATACCAATCTTGTTAGTGATGCAGAATTCCCTGGCTAAAAGAACAGCTCTCCTCCATAAACTTGGTAAATAGAATCAAGGGAGGGTAAAATTCTCCATTCAGAGCTCTTTCTTTTCCTGCCAAGCATCTGAGATTGTAATTTCTATCCTCTATTTCATGTGGAAGCAAAGGACAGGAGTGCAGGTCTTGTCCTCCTTCAGGCTGCTGCAAAGCCTCTCTGCCTGGGACTGAGCAGCTGCCACAATCCCACCGTGGAGGGACACTTGACAGTAGCATTGCTCTGCCAGGGGAAGGCACCAGGTTGTAGCAGTGGTGTCTGCAACAGTATGGGGTCTGCATATAGACAGACGGCACAGGAAAAAACCTGTGGGAGACCCTTGGCAGAACAAGGAGTAAGAAAAACACAAGGAGAGTGAAGCCAGAAAGCATAAGACATTGGGGTGGGAGGTGGCTAGTGTCTTCTCCTGCCTACTGAAGCTTGACTGGGCCCCTCAGAGATGGCTTGGATAGGTTTGTCCATGGAGACATTCCTCTCCTGGCCATCTGTGATTGCCTGCTCTGGAGTGGCTGTTGCTGTGGATGCAGACATTGGGGCAAGCATGTGCAGTTGTCCCACAGGGCTGCCATGGTGACCATTGCCAATGCAGTCATTTAGTCTTTTCTTAAATTCGGTGGAATCCTCTCTGGTTATTTCACAAGTGTGATTGGCCAACTACACTATTTTGCAAGACTGTGCTTAATAGAAGCTCTTTCATTGCATTAGCTACTCAGAATTATTTGAATGTTCAAAATACCGCTCTCTCTGTGGTAATATAAGATCTTAGACATTTAACAACAATTCCACTCACATTTCTTTTGGGTAATATTCAATACCTCAAATATTCTCCTCTGCATTGTAAACATTCATCATTTTCCCCATCTACTTCTGACTGCCTGCACAGACATTGAAATTTTCTTTCTGTCAGTCAAGTCATAAAGCATTAAGAGGGGCAGTTTTTCTCCACTAAGTGAAAATATGAGCTTGTCTATTTAGCTCTGCATCCATTCTGTGTTCAGTTAATGTATGTGGCTGCAGCATTAACTGGCTTCTGCAGGAACAAAATCACATGCTGAGTCTTTTATTAGGGAAATACAAAGCTCAGTGTTTAATTCCCTATGGTAAGTCATCTAAAATACCCCCTGCCCCTGTTCTCAGCCCCCTACCTCCCCATTTTCTAATCTGCTCTGTGTTATTGAGCATTACTGCCCATTTGATACTAGTGAGGGGCTAGTGGCAGTCCAAGAGCTGACAGGGAGCTTGTGTTGGCCTGTCTGCCCCTGGCTGCCGTAGCTCTGCCCCACATTTAGCAGGGGTGTCCATAACACTGTTTTGCACCTGTGAGATGTTTCATCTCCTGCCACAGCCTACCTGCAGCAGAACCTCCACGGACTAGCAGGGCAGTCAGACCAAATGGGCAGGCTGTCTGCCCTCTCCAGCATCTATTTACCATTACCCTGACTCCTCTTGGCTGTCTGGTTTTGTTCCCTGTGCAACTACCATGTCCCCCTCCAGCCCTCAGCCCTCAGCGCCAGGCTGAGTGTCCCTCTGAAGAGGACTGGGGCCATGCAGGGCAGAGGATGATGCTGCAAACCTCTGCAGTGCTCCTGTGTACATGTGCCCATGTAAGGATGACCTTTTCTGAAATATGGGGATGCTGACTCCCAAGTCAGGGTTGTGTACTCTCACTGTAGGCAAAGCTTCCTCTCCCTTAGTCCTTGCATACTTCAATGGCAGGGTCAGTTGCCAGGCAGCAGCTCATAATCCATCTGCAAAGTGTTAATTGGCTATCTTTGGTTATCTATGTGTTTAATTTATAACTACATAAAACTTTGCAGATTCATCCTGGTTTATGTATGTTTGAAGTGAGACCTCAACGTGTCACCTCTTCATTGCCAGCTCTTAGTGTTGCCCACTATGTGTCATCTGAAAAGTGTCTAAGATTCAGTGAAGCAGCAACTAATCAGTAGAGGAGCAGATGTGCTCCCTAATACTCAGTGTCCCCTCCAGCAAGACCACTGTCCTTGGGTGATCTCTGGTCTACTGTGATAACTGTTGTCAGAGCATCCTGATTTTATTTTGCAACTCCAGACTGCATTCCTGGTGCAACAGGTGCTTTCAGGACAAGTGATGCCCTACATGGATGCTGAAGCTCCTGGACAAGCATCAAGAAAATGATATACGTTCTTAAGAGGCTGAAGTTATGCACAGCGTAAGAAAGACTACAGCGAATGGAAATGAGCAATGATCAACTCGGAGAAAGAAAAGAAATTTTTCACTTTATGGAATGTGTTGTATTGAGTTGCCACATCATTAAAAAAACCATGATAGTGATCAGATTAATGGACGATTTCCTTATGAAGGGTATTATTATAGGAACACTAATGAAAATCTGTCTATCATGACTCATTTCAATTAAAAATAGGTGTTTCAACTGCTATTTGCTAATCTGGGATTCAGCTCTGGCTAATGAAAGTGCACAGCCTCTGATGAGGGTTTTAAGGATTCTGTAAACAGGGCTGTTGACCACGAGTGAATGCTGGGAAGAGAACACAGGTCTTGATTCAATGGTCTTTTTGGTGCACATCCTGCAGGTGCCTCTGGCTTTTGTTCCAGAAGAAGACATCAGGTTTGTTGTGTGCCTGAGGAGAGTCTGCTGGTAATTCTCTCTTATGCAGCTCAGTTCCTGGCGAAGTGCTGGTGTCAACCTACCACCCTAGTTTGGATCAAGGAGGACTTCTCTGTGTATTTAAATAGTGCTTTAACTGCTGCTTGAAGCATCTGAAAGCAGTCAAATGGGTCAACTCTGAAATGTTTGGCACTTGCTGTGCCTCAAGGTCAGAAATAAAATTCCTGCTGATTTGTTAAGAGCGGAAGTGGCCTCAGGGCAGATGTTGTTGAGAAAAAGCCTCACTTTTGACCCAGCTCCATAGAAATGATCCCCTAGCTTGTGACCCATCACCCCTGCTCACACAGAGCAGCACTTATGGGTTGGAGCTGCCTTCAAGGGCCTATATTTAGCCAAAACATTGTGAAAAAACAGTCATTGAGGCTGTCTCAGGGGCAACTTTGGGGCAACTTTTGAGGCTGTCTCTGAGGAACTGCTTTTGTTTTCTTGGCAGTGGTTTGGTTGTATCAGCAATGGTGGGGAGGCCCAGATGGAGGGGAGAGCAGGATTTCAGTTTTTGTTATAAAAATTTTATTTTATAAACCAAATTCTGCTTGAATAACACTTCTCATTTTAATATATTGATCTGAGTAGCAGCAACAGGCAGGTTGTAATAGGCTGTGCAAGGGCTATTGGAAAGGGAACTATTTGATGTGTAAATCGATGCATTAGGAGGTAATTGTGCCCAGGTCAGGCTGTGTGCTGAAATGCTATGGAGTTTCTTATTGCATTGCAAGGATTCAGCAATATACAATCACCTACCAAAAGAATCTGGAGATTAGCAGGGACACCACTGATTGCTTTGTGATCACTTATTGGTGGCCTGTCAAAGGTATTTTCTGAATTTGGTGGAAAAAATGTATTTTAAAGAAGGGAAAAGTACTCGACTGTGTCCTGTCACACTTTGACCGTAAGTGTGCATGTGGAAATGCAACTGCAGAGGCGACTGGTTAAGCTCACCAGCCTATGCATTTTGTTTAAGAGCAGTTTCTGTATCTGTTAATTCTTTCAGGAATTTGCACTTGATACATATGCAATTCAACAGCAAAAGTAATTACATGGAGTCACAAAGGGGTTATAACTCATTGTAATGTTAAAAATGAGAAAGTATTCAAAGGTGCCTTAAATTCAGGAGAGAAAACAGAAAGTTTCTTTGTTTATGAAGCAGATTTGAAAATATTCGTTGTAGGACCTTGCTCTGGAGATACTGTAGGCAATAGCAGCTTGCATTAGCATTGAACGTGGCCCCTGAGCTCATTTCACGTTCATTTTGCTTTCTCTCTTGGAGCAAACAACAGGTTTGCCTTTGAAGCTGGTGCCTGGCAAGACAAGGATGCAGAAACTCTTGCAATGAGACAAGGGACTGATTTTGCCATTGCAAAGCCTGAGCTCAGATGTAAATCCCCATTCTGGTGCTGGTCTAAATTTCTATTTATTAAACACAAGAAAGGCTCTGCCAAACAGAAGACATGGATCAGTCAAACTGTTTCTGGACCCATGCTTCACCTAGAACAAAGGTGCAGGAAAGGTGGCACCAGTGGCTATGTCCTCTGGAGAAGTGTTTCCAGCCTCTGAGGAACAGCCTGGGAGGAAGGGCATTTGGAAAGAGTAAGGGAATAAACCCTGCTTGCCTGGACCAAGAGACTTCTGTGTTGTTTCTTTGTTCAGAATTGTATCTGGTGGATACCAGCTTCACCTCAATGGAGCTGTGTCAGTTTAGACCAGGTGTGGGTTTTTCTGCTCAATGTATTAATGTGAAATATGAGCAAAAGCCTAGTGTCTTCAGTGCAGGAGATGAAGGGACTGGAAATCAAAATAGATTGGCATCGCTGGGGAGCAGGAGATGGGGAAATGGATACCCTGTAGTTGATGCTGAGCTTTACATACTCCAAAGCCCTCTGATTCCTGGTGATCTGTGGTGTTACTGCCCTGCCTGTGCACTTGCTGCTGCTCCTCAGCATGTATTCAAACCCGTCATACTAATCATCATTTATCACAAGCAGTAACGCAAATGTGTTCTTACCAGCAATATGAGAAATCTGCTGTTGTCTCAGCTTTTCTTCTGGTTTGACAAGTGTTTTTATAGCAGGCGGTAACAGGCCCTGACACAGCCAAGACACTCTTGTAGTGTTTCGTACCTCTGTCAGTTTAGCTGAACTGACTTGTGATCTCTTTTTAAGGCTGATGAGAGATTTTTCCAGGATTTTCCTTTAGTGGTAGAAACAATAACCACTTGTCTGATGCCTAATTTTGTGTCCTGGGTGGTGCCATTCTGAGAGCAAGGCTCCAAGACTCTTCTATGCTGGAGCTCATGCCTGCTTCCTGGGGGCACAGGTGTCCCCAGCATCGTGTAGCAAAACTTGGGATGTTCCTAGTTGTGGAACAGACTCAATTAGGTCTCAAAATTAAGTATAAATGCAGCAAAACTGGCTTCAAAAAGTTTAAGATGCTACTCAGATGGCCATGAAATACATGAGGATTTTCTAAAGAAGTGAACATTACTAGCCACGCTCTTACCAGAGTGCTGAGGTATAGGGTATGTCTGAGGGATTGTGGGCAGATGCAAATTTGTCATTTTGTTGGGTGTTTTTCTGGTATTGCATACAGATCTCTTTGGCACCATGATAGCACTGGAAAAATAGACAGCTTTGCCATGTAATGCATAGCTTGAAGCTCACAGTGATTGTCTACATTAGTTAGGTTTTGCTGCTGTTAATACAAGCGCCATTTCTCTGCAATAATAATTACCATAAAGAAGTTTGAAACTGTTGAAAAATCTTGCTTGCATATATACAAATGGTGTTGTTTGGGTTTAGAACTTCTCCAGAACCGATAACATTTATTTAATGACTGGTCCCATTAAAATTGCCATATCGATTCATTTGCCAGGAAAACAAATTGGTGGATATTTCATATCATACAGTTGTATTGATCTGCTAGAAGCTGATGAGATGGAGGCTTTTATCACTGGACAGCACATTAACACCTTAATTGATACATTCTGAAAGTTAGTTAGAGGCCAGCTGGATTCCTTGTGTGAATAATATTTAGTTTTGATGTTAATAAGGTGCTCCAAAGCACAAGTCATATGGTGTGATTTAACAGGGCTTAAAACTTGGCTACATAGACAACTTGAGGAAACTGCCAAGCAACCAAGACCAGAAAGAGTGAAGACCTAGATGTGTATAATCACTTTGTGCTCTGTCTCATATACACACATCTCTGTCTATCTGTCAGTCAGTGAAATATGTGGAGAAAGGTTTCAGTGCTTTAATTATTCACTGTCAATCACCTTCTAACCAGCACAGACACATGTGTGTGCATGTGCCATGTGCAGTCTTGTCTAGAAACTCTTTGCAGAAGGGGTTATTATAGTCCCACTAAAGGTGAAATCAGGAAACCTAAACTCTTACACTCATGGTATCTTACAGTGCAGCTTCTCTGATATGTTCATGTTTCCCACCTTATAAAATAAAACATCTCTTTTTTCCCATAACTCATATATACCATCTCCTGTGCATATGCTTTGCACATGCTAAGCTCACAAAAGAGAGAAAGAGGGAATGACATGGGGACTCTGTCACCACCAAAACTCTCCAATGAGCGTGCAGAGCTCCTGGGACACTGCAGGTGTAGCCATCTGCATCTTATCAGATGGATCCCACGACTAGTTTTGCACTGTCTGATCTTATATACATATCTGCCTCCCAATTTCCTGTGAAGAATTATCTTTCCAAATTTCCTCCAGTTCTTCAGATGACTCTGGCAAAGAATTCCCTGTATTTTCAGTTTATTATGTTCGAGTTTTTATTCTATTTCTCTAGAGGGGAGGTGTTCATGATGACAGGGTTAAAGGATTTCACTGAAAGTTGCTGGAAAGCTTTACCCACAGCACATCCGTTCTCCAGCAAAAAGCAAAGTCAAGCAGCCCTGCCTTCTCCTTGTGTCCTTCTACAAGGTCTGCTCTCAGCCTCTCATCCACAGACTGAACCATTTTCTTTTTATTAGTATTGAAGGCTGTGGCTGTTTTTCAATTTTCTTTCATTTGTGGCAGGTATGAGCTCTACCTGTTTTCTGTAATTGATTCCTGTTCTCATTTCTCTCCTCCTGCCTTCCGACGAGCTTTGTGCTCTGCAGAGCTCTGTCAATGTCTGCAGCCATTGGAGCTTTGCCTGTGCAGCAGCTGCCTCTGCCCAGCTGCCAGCACCTGCCTGCAGCATCCTGGCCACTGCTTGCACTTCCTCTGCTCCCAGGGGACCTGCTTGTGTTGTGAACTACAGGAGCATTTGGTGGGATTTTTTCACTCCATTTTATAACATCGTGCCTTGCTTCTGTACTGCAGGCAAATGGTGTGTGAGCCCTTGGGGCAGACTGAAGTGTTTGCAAGTGTCTCTGACACAGGATGAGTTCCTCAGTTTCCAGTCAGCTTATCTGCAGCAGGTAACTCCAGTTCCCCAGGGTGGTCTTCTCTATCTCTCACTGCTTTAGTAAGGTCACTCCCTGGTGCTGAGCAGGGACCAAAGGAAGTGCTTGCTAGCTCCTGCAAGTTTGGTTACCTTCCTAGGAGCTGAACTTATCTTCATTTCAGTGTTGCTTCTGCTGTAGCACTCTTAATTTTGACAAATCCTAGCTGCGCCTCCAGGAGCTACTGTTGGAGAGGGAGTCTGAAAGAGCAGCGTCGTCCTGCAGGGGACAATGCTGACCACTGGTGTTGGTCCCTTGCTCTAGCAGGTGGCTGCAGCATCTTCTTGAAACATTGCTTCCACTTTCTGCTAATACTTAATCTCATCCCCCTCTCACATGCAATCTCATCACCCTTGACAATGGAGCAGCTGCGAGAGGGGAGAGAATCCCCTCAACATTTACAGAAAGGTTTTCTGTTTCTGTCCAACTGCAAAAAACCATCAAGAAAAGATTTTGGTTCTGTTAGTATGGGCGAGAAATTTGTTTGTAAAACTAAATTCGTATTTTCTCCTGGCAATGCTCTCTTTTGGTAAATCTTCATGAAGCCAATATTATCATCCCTTTCCCAGTGGTTTCCCATTTTATCATGAGCACAGACATGTTCTCATTTATCTTGAGCTTTGGCAAATTCTTATTTTGAGTAACCTGCAGGCTTTCCTCCTTTTCAGCCCGGAGATGATTGTGCTTCTCAGACTCAGCACAGGGACAACAGCACCCAGTGCCTTTCAAAGTCCCCTGAGACCTGGGGCTTCCCTTACACTGACAATTCCTGAGCATTACCAGTGGCATTCCCAAATGGCTCCATCCTGCTTGGCTGATGGGACTCTCTGGAAGTCTCTGATAGAGGAGACCCTGGAGATGAGCAGGGTCCCCAGCCAGTCCTGGCAAAGTAGCTTGAGTGCCATGGGGCTCTGTCCCTGAAGGAGAGGCAGGTGTGACTAGATGGTGCCCCCATCTTCCTTGCTGGAAATGACTTGAGGGATTTCTCCAGCTCCAGAGCTCCTAGGCCTCATCAGTCACAGTACCCTGGGGGCTGTGAGCCTGCTCACTGAAGTGTAAAGTTTAATGCATCAGATGTCCATGGCTACAAATGAGCCATAGGAACCCTGAATCTGGTGTAAAGCAAACATGTTTGTGAAAGCCTGCTTGCAGTGAACAATGGGGCAGACAGGTGACACTGGAATAAATCCTGTGAAGCCTGCAGGTTTGCTGGTGTGATTAAAAGCCTGCTTCAGGCTCTCCAGACTGGCTTCACACATCAGGTAATGGGATGCCATTAAGCTGAAATGGCTGTTAGAAATCTCAGAGAAGAGCTAGACTTAAATTCTTCACCTCACAGCAGATAAACCACATTATACAGTAGCTATGCTTGATAAAGCTGTAATCTGCAAGCTGCCTTTCTGTGCATGCAGATGGAGTTTCGATATGCTGCTCTCCACCTCACCTGTGCTGTGGTTTAATGGAAAATGGGCTACAGTGAAGGTCACTTAGAAACCATGAGCCTTGACAGACCATGGGAATATGCAGGTACCTACAGGCTGTTGCTTCTGGTGACGGGTAGGACCTAAAATCCTTACTGAATCTGGGCCTCCCTCCTTCTCCAGGATGGATGGAAGTGTTTCTCATACCTGATAAAGGCCTGGGATATGCCATCTTGATTAAAGTGATAGAATATCACCCTTGATAATTCCATTTATTAGCTGTACTCAAGGCATGGGAATGATGGACAAAATCACAAACTCTTTCAGTTTGGTCTCTGCAGTGCTGTGAGTTGGAGGGGGTTGAAAGGGTTGGGGGGAGCAGTTGCAGGTACACACTTCATTTGGAAATGAATTTTTTTTCCCTTTGAAATGGCATGTTGAGCCTGTACCTGCCTTCTGTTAGGAGAGAGAGGGAAACGATTATGTTTTTATTTGTCCTTGAAGCTTTCTGGGAAAATGGTACTGGGGCAGGTTTGTAAGTAGAACTGCCAACACATGTAGCAGTTTCTTGGCCCTGGGAAAAGAAAACTAAACAAAATCAAACATCTTGTCAGACCAGCACTGCCTAGATAGGAGGACCTAAAACTGTCACAGGACATCTGCTGAGGGGCTATGTGACCAGTTTTTCCAGGACCTTCCACCTGATCTGGTGACCTGCCTTGTCCTAGGTTTGCAAGGTTGTGGCTGGGATTCCTGTAGCATGTGTGCCCATGTGCTGTGCAGGGCATGCTCAGGGGTACCTGCAGCACATTGGACCTTCTGCATGCCTGAGGGTTGTGTGTCTGTGTTGCAGGCAGATGCACCAGGGCTGCCAAACAACCCTGGAAACTCAGCTCAGCTGGCCTCAGAGACATCTGGAGAACACCATCTTTCTGCAGAACATTAACTTACTGCTTCAGTAGGTGACATTGTGACATTTTTTCCCTCCAGAGCATGAAGAGTCTCATTACCATCCTGGTGACACAGCAGTTAAGTGTGCTGGTTCTCCAGTGAGAACTGAAAATATTTCTACCACCAACAAGGTATCTTTTTTTTTTAATGGTCTTTCCTTTACATCACTTTGGGACTTAAGCCTCTGGAGAGGGAAAGATTTTTATTTTGTGAGTATGCAAAATGTCTAAAAGATGAAATATTTGATGCTCCTAACAGGGATTTGGCAGGTGTTTGGACATGGTTACAGGGTTCTGTGATGCAGAAGTAGTTTTGATGCAACATCATAGTTGTTCTCTTTTCTCCCTCACACTGGTTATTTTCACACATATTTAACAGAGTTTGAAAGTAACTTTTTGGAGGTTTACTGTCATGAAAGGACCCAGAGTCAGTGACCATGTTGTTGGTAATGATTATCAGTTATCTGTACTCTAAACAGACACTATGAGTATTCTGGCATATTCTCAATTAACAGCAATGGATTAGTTAGAACATTTTAAACCCTATATGGATATGGCTTTGTTCAGAGAAAGAGAATCGTTGGGCAATTCAATTAGTTGAGGCAATTCAATTCAAATTTGGATTTAAAAATACCTTGTGTATTTTTAATGTTCTGTTTGAATAAGACCAATAAATATGTATTCCTATGAAAATCCATTTTCCTGCCCAGGGTATGAATGTCCAATATGAAATCTCAGAGTAAGCAATACGGTTTCCCTTGGACAGAGTGTCTCAGTCTAAGTGTTGTATAACTCATACTCTGCTCCTGGTGTGGTGGCATAGAAACTGTTCCTTGTATATAGCTTTATATAACTGCTGTATATAACCTGCTATAGCTTAACTGCAGCAATTTAAAAGCAATGACAATTGATTCCCAAGTGTGGTCTCTGATCAAAGTTGGAGTCCCCATTTTAGGTGTTAAATATTTATCCAAAATGCAGATCATACATTTCTGGTACTGTGCAGCAAATTTATGATAAAGCACCATTCCAAGTTGAGCACTAAAATGTCTTCTATTCCAGCTGTTTTTGTTTGGGTTTTTTTGTTTGTTTGTTTGTTTGGGGTTTTATTAAGCACAATAATTGAACATAAAGTTAGACCAGTTCTTTTGGCAGCAAAACTTTAGCTAGCTCTCACTTCTAATGGCTAAGTGTGTAGGCCCAGCAACTGTAGGGTGCTGGGTGTGTGCCTCCTCCCCACGCGGGGTCTCTTGGTGCCTCTCCAGGGGTTATTTGTTGTTGGTTGATAGTGCTGTGGGTTTGGTCATTTCTCCTGGTCATGACAGTGCTGTCTGCCTGCTTTGTCCACTGGCAGCACCTTGGTGCTCTAGCCAAGGACAAATATTCCTTTGTGTGCCAGACAGAAACTGGGCAAGAAATGACCAGTACAGGGGACTGCAAACACAAGGGGCAAAGTGAGCAGACACTTTCCCTACCCAGTGTGAAAATAAGGAGGGTGAAGGATGAGAGGTAGGCACTCCCAATGGGAAACTTCAGCCAATCTGAGAGACCTGTCCAAAGTAAAGTGGATGAATCTGGAGGTGTTTCACTCTAGAGCAGGTGACTAAATTTAGATCACTGAAGTTAGCTGAGCTGAATCAGTCTGAGTGAGTGCCAAGGACACACAGGACACTTCTGCAAGGTTGGAAAGGATAATGCAGGATTTTAGCATTAGATTTGTATTTCAACTTCCACCTGGAGGAAGATTGCTATTTACTGATCAACCTATGGTACTTTCTACAATTCTACTGACCCACTGTTCTGGCTCAGGTGAAGTTTTGCCTTCTGGCAAAACTGGGAACAGTGTCTACTGCTGTAGGTAATGCGTCTGGCAAAATTACTGGGTTTGGCAGATGGAGTCCATTTTCATAATCCATCATTTTCTTTCTTTTAAGAGCCTTATTCTTTATCATTTCAACACAATAATACTGAAATGTATTGTTTGTTTCATGTACATGCAGTGACTCTTTCCTGAAAAAGCTCCTTGATTTACCTTTGTCTTCTTCTTATGCACATGACATTGAGTCAGGGAAAGGGAACTACCTGACTTTGTAGTCAATAAGTGACCAATTAGCTAGCTGTGTACAAATCAAAGAACTGGTAAGTCTTATTCCGTGTTCATTGTTTGTTCACGCTTGTGAACAAATGACAGAATAATTTAGGTTAAAAGGGGCCTCTGGAGATCGCCTAGTGCCATTCCCTTCTTGAAGTGGTTCCAGTTGGGTTAGGTTGCTCGGTCCAGTTGAGTTTCAAATATCTCCAAGGATGGAGATTGCACAGCCTCACTGGACAATCTATTCCAGGAATGGCAGCAGGCAAGCATATAGATATGAGAAACACCCTGTAACAATGGGATGGACCAGTGGTGCACTGGGCAGTGACATCAGTTCTCCAGGATAGTAGTCACCATATATATTTTGCATATCTTGTTCCTAGTGACACAAAACACTCAGTTTAATCCAGGAACATTTCCATATGATATTGAACTAATAGGAAGTTATGGCAGTTTATAAGCTTTAGGCAGCCTTATTTAGAAGTGAATTCAAATATTTAACCACTGTGTAGTCTCTACTAAATTGAAGTCTCAGATTTGCACAACTAAGGGTGAGGGTCATGCTCCATATCTGATGAAATTAATGCAAGCTCTGACTCCAAGGATCAAACCCTGAATGACTCTATAGGAGTAATTTATCATCACAGGAGTGAAGTATCATCTTCTTTCTTACGTAGTAGAGGTTAGGACAGAAACTCATTGACCTTCTCCAAGAGGATAACTGGGGTACATCAAGATTCTGATCACTGTCATCTTGTTGGAAATTGAGAGAAAAGCCTTTGAAATGACATTGGAACAGAGCAGCAATAAGCAACCTGAGAATGAAACCCATAATCTCTCTGTCCCTTTGTTGTACATGTTTTCCCTGTAGCCTAATTTAAGAACAAAATCTTAATTTGTTTGAGAAAACCAAAAGCAGCTGCTGTAGTTAATTTATCTGGGGACACACTGATGCTGCTGAGCTGGAGGAGAATGTTATCTCTGTCCTTTTACACGAAGACAGATAACATTGTGATGTATGCAAGAGCCAAACTGTGGCACATAGGTTACAAATGAGATGGGTCTTTTGATTCCTGCAAAGCACAGTGCAAGGCAGCTCTCTGAGGATGACTGAGGCATGGGGAGCAATGAGAAATGAAAGTTACATGTACTTTCATCTGCATGTTCTCGCTGCATCTGCTTGTGACATTAACTACCACTCTGCATCTTCAGAGCAGAGCTGCCAGGACCAGACATGCATCCTGGTTATAGTAAATGCTCAATAGGATGCCTCTAATTCACTTAACCATTTCATCCTATAGATGACTTTCTACACAAAGAGTTAACAGATTTCTTTCTCCACTTTTTGGACACAGTGGTGACAAGTTTTTAGAACATTACTGCAATGGTGTAAATGTGACCTGTTCTGGTGAGTGAGGCTGCCTGCATAACAGAACAAAGGGGATGGATGAGGCAGAGTTTACTTGGTTTCTCTTAAAGAAGTAGGAGAGAAGACTCCAGGGATATTCACCTTGTGTCTTGTCAGCTTCTGTTTTCCTTGCTAGGATCTTTTTGTTTTGTGTTGGTGCTCTGACTCGTTGTTCTTTAAGCATTAAAAGAGTAGGAGGATACAGGGTAATAAACATATTGCACTGAAAAAAATGCTACAGGCAATGAGGCTTAATACAGCTCTTTACTGTGGTGGTGGTTAAACGGAAGTATTCAGGCATTTAGGAGAAATAGTGTCAAAGACTATTTCAGAAGAGGTACTGTTGGAGCATTGTTCTCCACAGGTGGTAGGAGCCTCTGGGTCAGAAGAGCCCTGCAAGTACCCAAGGGAAGACCAGCAAGTACCCAAGATGCCTGAGAATTGCTTCTGGTTTTGCTGCAGGCGTCTACACCTCAGGGTACCACCAACCATTTTGGCCTCAAGCTGGGTTTGAGTGCTCTCCTCTGTAGTTAGTAGTGAATGAGCCTGGACTTCTCTGTTGGTACTTGTGGAGTTGTGCCCCTGAGCCTAGTCCTCTCTGAGCAAAACCTGAGGGCCAGTGCTAGGGTGAGATGAAGGAAGGCTGCAATGTCAGTGTGGCACCTCTTGTTGGATTAATAAAGCATCTGGATAAAAATGTCTGAAGTGTCTCAGTAACCTGGGCAAATAGCTGCTTTCCATAGGTATCTCAAAAATTACCTCTGTAAATGGGACTCAGGAGCCTTAGCTAGAGGAACATGTTTGAAAGTGATATCCTTCAAGTTTAACGAGTGAGAAATCAATACAACAGGGCCAATTGTAGAGTTGGAAGGAAATATAATCCCAATACAGAGTAGCCGCTGTCCCTTTTCTGGTCACAGTTTACCTTCTGTTCTCTGTCCAGGCTGTCTGTGCATGCTTAAAGAAGAAGGTTGAGTTTTATTTATTTGTTTGATGAGGACCTCACTCAGAGGCACACGCATTTTGGCTGAGGTTTCCAGGTGTTAATGTAGTAAGGACCTCTGTTCAACTTCTGGTTACCAACACACATTCTAATTTTTCTACGTAAGCACCAAAAGAGATGGTAGTGTTACTCTTATTTTCTGGCTTACACAGAGAGGAAACCTGTCCATTTAACTGGATTTACTATATCCCAAAGACTGTGCACATGGAAGAAATGACTGTTGTTTGACAAAATTAAATCCCCCAGATTTAAATCCAGAGAAATGAGTAACCCTTGGTAGCACAGAATCAGCTGCTGGCTTCCTTGCTTATTTTGGTCCTGACAAAAAATAGGAAAAATAGTGTCTTTTAACCTGTGGTCCAGTATTTGCTCTTACACTATCTGTTAGACAGCATATTGCGTCATAGCAAAAGAGCAATGGATCTGACTGGACATGACACCCTCTAGATTTCAATAGAAAATAGTTCTGCAAAGCCTCCTTTGTTCTTGACTTATTAGCTATCAGAAGAAAAGAAATTCTCACAAAATGCCTTTTTTTCCCTTTTGAATTATTTTAGAACACCTCAACGCTAAGCCAAGTCACATCTCACACTGTCTGGAGCACACAGGCTCCAGGAAAGGAATTGCCCCAGAAGATATCCTCCTTATGATCAAAAGTCCAGCAGAGGAGAGCAGCAAATTCTCCATGTACTAAAGAACAGGTTGAAGAGCAGAGCTGTAGAAATATTTAAAATCTATTGTACTGCAATGTCTCCTTATCTATTAATGCAACTTTAATGTAGCCTGTCAGCTCGCTTTAGCTCTGCAGTGAATCATTTTTGTCATTCTAAAATCTGTAAATAATGAAGGCTATCTATTAGGAAAGTACCAAAGGTCTTTTTTAACCCATTTTATAAAGGAGTCCTGCAGGCTACCATTTGGAAAGAGTCTGGGCTCCTGTAACTTAGTTGAGCTCTAATGTGATAAAATTAGGAGCTATGAGATGTGAATCTTAAGTTCAATCTCAATGTTGGCACAAATCAGACAATGAAAGTATCTGTCTGATTAGGCAGTTAAACAAGGAGGGATGACTCAAAATATCCCTTCCATTTCAATAACTCCAGAGAGATTAGAGGCCCTTTGAAGCCATGTCAAACTCCCTTTTACTTTAATACACCTCCATTTAATTGAAATGCTGTGAAAGAGGATGAAGGCAATTGTAACCTGAGGAGTCTTGAGTGTGTTCCAGTGTTACACTGAGACTTTAAAATGGTTGAGGAATTAGGAGTGACAGACTAGTCCCCTGAGCAATTGGTTTTTATACCCCATCTTTCTGCTTTCCAAGTCCTGCTGCATTACTCTTGTCCAGTGCAATGTGTTTTGTGGGTTGGCAAATCCTGTGAGTAAGCCAGAAGTGCTGCTCAGACAGAAGAGTGAAGTGAAGCTCAGAGTCTTATCCTGAAGTCCTAGGCAGGGGGTGCAAGATAAACCCAACTCCAGTTTGTCCTACTCCACCTTTCTAGTGAAATCAGATGTGCTTCTGTGATTGCCTTTATCAGAGCTCTCAGTTGCCGTGGGAGGATAAAGGCATGTCTTCTCCTGCCTCCCACAGTCTGTGCTCTCTGTTCCTGCTATGGCTGCAGGGACCAAGCACTGCTCCAATGTCCCCTGTGCTGCAGGGAAGCTGCAGGGCATGTCAAATGTGAATACAAAGGGAGGTTATCCCCAGCTGTCAGTTAGCCACGATGCTCAGTGTTGCAAACACTCAGACCAGCAGTACAAATCTGGCTGTCCCTCAAGAAGGCCGATGTGTTGGTAGCAGGCAAAGTAAATGCAGAACTTGCTTTGCAAAGGAGATCCCCAAGTTGCTTATAAATGTGTCTATTCCTCTGTGTTACACCGAGTTATTTGTCCTGTTTTGGGTATGGAATAATTGCTCTTGTTCTCCTGCCTTATCCCGAACATCTTGTTCTAGCTGCTTTAGGCTTCCTATAGTATCTGGCAGGCTGAACAAATGAAATGGGTAAAAAATGCCATAAAATCCCAAACAAATTTTTCAACCAGCTCTATTATGTTGTTTGTGCTTGGCTGGGATATATTACTGTGTTGAGTTATATTATTGAGCAAGTATATTGTGCTCTTTGAACAGGGTTGAGTCAGTACTTCTCCATGGCAGAGCTTTGTACAGGATCAGCGGAGGCTGGTATGCCAGGGCAGGGTCAATTCTAATGTCCTACTTTACTGAATGTTTTGGCACTGCAGTTGCCGTATTCCAGGAACATCTGCAGCTCTTGAGTGAGGTCTGCAGTAAACTCAGCTGTAGACACTTGACAGAAGCTGAATGAATAATCTGGATCAGGGATCACCTCTGAATGCAAGTGAACAAACAGCATAAAATCTTTCAGAGGTCCTCAGAGGATGGGCAGAAAAATAAAGAAGTTGGGAGATTCACAATGTAAGAGTGCATTTTGTCCCAGTTAGATCCTAAATGAAAACTCAAATGGTGTTATGTGAACTGAATTTAAAATATGTCTAATGAATTTTGTTCTCACTGAAGTTCTTTCGTTAAACCACAAGGGTCCCAAAACAGGTTGTCTGCTGATTTTTTCCTTTCAGACCTTTAGAAATCCCCACAAAGTACAAAAATGCATTCACAGTTTTTGTGTTGAATATTGACCAATACCTTGTTTCTATAAATGCAAACATTAATGATTTCAGTATCTGTTATAGAAATTACCCTAGCTTTTCAGTGAGAACAATTGTTATGACCAACTAGTATCTTTTTAATGTGTTTCATTATTGCAGATCGTCTGAGAACAGAAAGAAAGAAGACACTAAAGTAATCTACAGATAAAAATAAGTAAGGATTTGTTACCACATTTTTACTAGAATGCATGAAGGTAATTGAATGAATAACCTTGAATGAATACTTCCACAAACTCTGCTTAAATTTGTTAGCCAAAGCAGTATTTTCAGTATTTCTTTTGATCTAGATGCAGTAATGCTTATTCCACAGAGTATCTTTGTAAAGTTATCTGGAATTTTATCAAAGTTAGGATATGTGAGGTCGAGTTCACTGTCTGTTATTTATAAAGAAATAAAAATGTACTAGCCCTTCCATAGTGTAAATAAATAAGTAAACAAACAGTATCAACTTATTCCCTGTCCTAGAGAGTGTATACTCTAATTTAGACATGTGAAGAGGGGTGAGAGCATTACATATCATGGAAAAAATATAAAAATAAACAAGTTTTATACTGAGAAGTAGATATGGCTCTGTAGTTCTGTTACACATATAAACTTTCACAGGTTTAAGTTCTTGGGGTGATGCAGAAGACAGTGGCTTTTGAGGAGGCATGTGATTAAGGAGAGATTATTAAGACTTTTTCTCCTTTGATTCTTCCAATATCACTTCTTAGAATTGTGACTAGAATGCTGATCTATCTGTAGAAGGTGCCTTGACTGAAGAATCAGACTTCTGATTACCAGTGTTAGCCAGAAAGTCCTATACCTTGCATTTCTTGGTAGTCTGGTGGATCTTAGAGTCCCTAAGCATCAATGCAGTAAATCCATGCATAGTGTGCTTTGTAGCACTTCCTGTGGAGGTAAGTCCTGTCTGCCTCTGCCCAGCAAGCATGGACACAATCCTATGTGAGCCAGATAACAAGGTTACATTTTATTTTTCCAAAATTTTGATGTGACATAGGCGCTGATGAAAACCATGGTGGCAACTACTGTCTTGCCTTGGACTGCGTGACTAGTGAGCCATTGACAGCTACACTTATTAATGTGTGGAAAAAAACAATTGCTAAGACATCTGGGCAGGAGGGGAAAGAGATGGCAGCATACATAGTACGCAATCCTGTGTAGAAGCTAAAGCCTGAGGGGACAAACCACAAAGTGTAGGAGCCAAGCTGTCCTCTGCAGACCTACATGTTGACTGGTCAGTGTGATGTCCTCTGCTTAGGTTCTTGGTGCTGGGCTGGTCCACATGAGTCTCATGGCTCTGATTCTCTGAGGTGTGGTACATGTGATCTGTGAAGCAGGAA
The DNA here is from genome assembly GCA_013390005.1 of Calyptomena viridis. Lineage (NCBI taxonomy): Eukaryota > Metazoa > Chordata > Aves > Passeriformes > Eurylaimidae > Calyptomena > Calyptomena viridis. The sequence goes on along the minus strand of WEIV01021667.1, from coordinate 74,217 downwards.
TCACTGTCCATCAAAGGACTTGGGCACCATGATGTGGAGTGTTTTGTAGATTTAGCTGCTATGTGTTGGCAGTTGATTCCAGAGCCTCAGGGAAGAGTCCTGGGGAAGACTGAAGCACAGATGGGCAGCAGCAGGAGGCAGCATGTTGAACAGGCAGTAGCTTTGCCACTTAACAAAGGTCTATTCAGATGACGATGTGTTTTATATTGTTGCCTTCTCTGGGACACAGATCTTTTCTCAGAGCTAAGGGGAGCACATTCATCAGTCAGGATTTACACTTGGTGGCTTTTCCTGAAGGCTAGTGTTGCAAAAAAAAAAAAAAGAGCAGGGATCAATTTTTTATTTTATTTTACAATCCAGTAAGCAGAATGAGAGAAATGCTTTTTCTGTCATGCAGAAGACCAAGGCCAAACTTCTCCTTGCATGATGAAATTCAGTCTATTAATCTTCATCATCAATAAGGGATTTTTGCCTTGCGCATGGCAAAACTCATGGGATGAGAGAGCACGCAAGTGGATGCCGGTGACACTCCTGTTTTCCCTTGAAAGATTTGGGTTTCAATCTTGACTATATTAATGCAATGTCTGCTTGACATAAACTACCCTGAATGTGCCCTTCTCAGCAAGCCTGGCAGCTGGGCTCTTGTAGATAAGGCTTCTCCACTGGGAGATGGGGAATAGATTTGAATTAGGCTTAATTAAATTTTACTTCCCCTTGTTTGGAACAGCTTTACAGATCAAAAAAGGATAGCAATGTTTTCTATTTAAAAAAATCCTTATGTAACTAAATATTATGGGTGAAGCTTCATGTTTCTGTGTTATGGCATTTATCCAGTGTATCATTAAAGCACATACATTCACACAGGGCAGCCAGGACAGTAGGGCAGTCCACTGAAGTGTAGCAGTTTATATGCTATAGCAGCCATTGAACAGGCAGCTGGCATGAATTTTAATAGTTTTATTTTTTCTGATGTGACATATCTTTTTATTACATTTCTAGCTTAAATAGATTCACCAAGAAAGATACAATTGTGATTAATTTTGTTTTACAACCACCTAAATAGATAGCTAAATTCCTTCTCCCAAGTTTACAATGGTTACAACATTTTTATTTTTGTTTACTCACCCTGATGAAAAAATGTCTTCTAAGCCCTTTGAAATCATCTTTGTTTAGTTTTTTAAAAATGTTTCTTCTTAGCAGAAGAATCAATGTATCAAGCTCAACTAAGTATTCTAGCTTAAAGAGAAGCAGTTTCACGATTTCTTTAGAAAATAAGCTGAGAACTCAGTCAGTCATTCTTTCTTTTATTTTGACAGTGTTATTTATGTTGATTAGCACTCTATTCTACTCCATGCATGTTTTCACCATAATTAATTTGAAGAGGACTATGTGTGTGGCTCTGTTCAGAAGATGACACTCTTCTACTCCACTGAGGATTGGGAACATGCTTCTTCACCAAGCAGCATCATGGTCAGAGAAGAAGCAGCGAGGAAGTGACCAAACACAGTATGAAGCCAATGTTCTGAAGATGACAAGCAAGCCCTCCCTTTTTAATGTTTTTGGTGTAGAAGTAGTCCTCTACCTAAGAAAAGCCTCTTCTCTGTTTTCTGTCTACTAATTCAGCAACTTTATGGATGTCCCTGACTCAACAGGTTGCAAACCAGCATCTTGAACTGGCCATCAACCCTTCATGTGGCCACCACTCCTCAGCTTTGTCCACTGCAGGTAGTGGTCCCTCTTGGCTCTCTGCCATGCTGGAGCTAATTTTGAAGCTTACTTTTTGCTGAAGCAGCACCCATCCTGGAAAATCATCAGTAGACTCCCTAGGCTCATCTCTCCTTGTGGCTCTATGCTTACGTTTGCTTCCTGGGGATTTCCCCTTCTGTTTTTAGATGGAAGAAGTCCAGTCCCTCGCACAAGTGGGCTTACGCCAGTTTTAGTTTGAAGCAAACAAGGCAGCTTTATTCCTAAACATCCATTAACACACTCCTGTGCATTTGACTGTCCCTGATGCCTTTCTCTGCTCCATCACTTGAAACTCTGTGACATGAGGGCAAAATTTTTCAGCAAATTGTTATCTTCTGTGATTATAACATCTGGAACTATTATTTGAGGGTTATTGTATGAGTCAAAACAGTTGTGTATGAGGCATTTGCCAGGGCTTGATTCCACCTTATAGAAAAGATGGACTATGATTCTAAATAAGCAGAAATATTTCACCTCAGTTTTGATCCTGAATCTGTTTTACTTGCTGATGAGTGGTGGCTTAACTTTGCTGTCACTTTGCAAAGTCTCACTTTAACATGTTATTCATTCTCTATTATTACCCTTATTTCCTTTCACAGCAAAAAGACACCTGCTCTCTCCTTTATTCTGCTCCTTTTGCTGTAGGAAGGTGTTTCTAGAGAATTGGGAGCCCAAACTGAATCATCTCTTTTTATATCTGGCAATGCCAGTGGTACTGCTGGTGATGGTCCTTAGTCAAGAGTTGGGATATATATATATATATTTGCATTCCTGGACTACATATGCACTTCTCCCACTGAAGAGTGCTTGGGCTAAAACCACTTTTTCATCTGTTCTCGTTTCATCCTGGAGACTCTTCCACCACCCCAGTCCAACAGTGGCTGTCAGTTTTGTCTCTTGAATGTTGAAACCACAATTCGTTCCAACTGACATAATCAGTTCTCTGGGATATTTACTGAACCTGGTCCCTGCTGCTCTTAAGCCCTTGCTTGTCCTTGGCAGCAGTGCTTTGTCTTGCTCTGAAGTTGATGATCTTGTACTATAAGGTTGACCTTGACACACTGTTTTTAAATTTTAGAAAAGCTGCAAAGGTCTCAGCTCCTGTGTTTTGAGGCTACAGCCAACGCCTAAAATGGTTTATTGGCAGAGACACTGAGGAAAAATATTTTCTGCTTGTCTGTATTTATTGTCTCAGATGCAAGGAGAGAGTACTGCAGTTTCACTATATTGCCATCAATACAAGTTTTGCAGTAAGCTCCTCAATTTTCCAATAAACTAGCCTTCATATGTTTTCCTCATCATCAGTTTTTCAAAAGGATCATTAAGTTCCTCTCAGATAGACTGTTACGATGTTACAGGTTGGGTCTCTTCTGCTTTATTGCACTGCTTCATAATGCATGGGCAGAAATACCACTTATAAAAAGGAGGTGAAGTGGAGGCTCTGCCATCCTGTCATATGTTGAGGAACCTACTGAACACTATCTAATGCAGGGAAAAAAACCCAAATGTATTTTGAGTGATGTTGAATTCAGTTCAAGCAGAGACAAATCAGAGCTGTGATGAAGCCCTTCAAGTGCTAAACATCCCAGGTTTTGGGACTATCCCTGCAGGAGGACAAGCAGCCACTCCCACCACCGGCATCTTGTGATTCTCATGGATACTGGCAGGCATTGCTCATTAGTCAGTGTGTATTTCATCTGAAGGGGAAAAACATGAAGAGAGAACATTGTGAATTTGAAGATCAAATCCATTGTTGAAGGGTTTTGTACATTTTGTCTCAAGGGTCCATGACTGGGGTCCTTGTAGCAGTTATGTGTTTGAGATGCACTGAGGTGGTCTGATATTCAGGTGAAAGTCTTTTGACAAGTCTAGACACATGCAGATGAGGAAAGTTAATGAAAAAAATGTCCCTCAATAAAATTAAGAAACTTATTAACTCAGCAACTTTGGGAAAAGACTTTCAATCTAGATGGACACTTGAAAAGAGCCCTATCAAATTTTCATAGATACAATTAATTCCTTCCATTTAGAAACACTAAATTAGAACCTTTCAATTAGGTTGCATCCTATATCATGAAAATGCTATTAACACTCCAAACTACTGCTACTGACATTAAAGATCTGACACAGAATGAGTAAACAGCTTGATCTGAAATGAAAGGAGCTTGACTAAGACAAGTCTTTTTGTCAGATGCTGAGGAGAACACTTTTCTATTGTCTTTTCTTTCTAATGTAGATAATTTCTACAGTGGCACGTCGAAGTGCTTTGCAGTGCTAGCAGGATCAGCCTGTGGTGAGCCCACCTGCAGGGTGGGGCTGCTGAGCTGTTTTGGATCCCCATTAGCAACTGGCTGGTAAGAAGCCTGTGCCAGGGCTGGCCTGGGCTTCCTTGCACAGTGCTGCGTCTCGCAGCATAGTGTCACCCTTCTTACATTGCCAGCACTGTCCTTCCCAAGCCTTCCATCTTTTTAGAAATGCTTGAAGCATCAGATAATTTCTATGATCCTTCTTTTAAAAATACAAAAATTATTCCTCTGATTTTGTATCAACCCTGTAGGCAGCTTTTCCTCACTGTTGGACTGCACTTCATGTGGTAAGCTTGTGGCATATTCCATATTTGGAGTACTCAAAATCATTTTTCTTTAATGGATTCCTGCACCTTTCCTTGCATATAAGATGTGTAGAAACAAAGACCTCAGCCAAAGACTAGCTGAAAGGTGTATCTTTTGGAAGCTGGTGAAAGTGGTGGTCTTTTCTCAACTAAAGCAGAGCAAGTATGTGTTTAGGGAGCTTAAAATTCAATATTATCAAATGGCTCTAATACTTATTATTAACCGGCTGTATGAATATGGGGGAAGGAGGGAGCGGGCAAGAGTCCAAGTAATTGGTGGTTGGACAAGATACTCCACTGGGATGCATTCTGTTTTTTCACATTTAGGAGGCACTGACCATGTCTAAATCATTGCTTATCACCCTGAGTAGTTCTTGTCAAATGTGCAGGTTTTAGCTGGGGTAGTTAATTTCCTTTACAGTGGCTAGCATGGGTCTGTGTTTTGGACTTGTGCTGAACACAGAGTTGAGAATAGAGAGATGTTTTTGTTACTGCTGAGCAGGGCTTACACAGAGCCAAGGCCTTTTCTGCTTTTCATATTTGGATGCTGGCAAGGAGGTTGGGGCTGCATGGGAGGTTGGGATGCAGACACAGCTGGGACAGGTGACCTCAACTGACCAAAGAAATGTTCCAGACTATACCACATCATGCTCAGTATATAAAGCTGTGAAAAGGAAGGAGGGAGTGGGACACATTCAGAGTGATAGCGTTTGTCTTCTCAAATAACCATTATGCATGATGGATTCCTACTTTCATGGGGATGGCTGAACACCTGCCTGCCCATGAGAAGTACTGAAATAATTCCTTGTTTTGCTTTACTTTCATGCATGGCTTTTGTTTTCCCTAATAAACTGTCTTTCTATCAACCCATGAATTTTCTGGGTTTTACCCATCCAATTCTCTCCCCAGTCTTGCAGGTGGGGGACTGAGTGAGTGACTGCATGGGACTTGGTTGCTTCCTGGGGTTAAACCACAACATCAACCCACACAGAAAGCATGGGGATCACAGGAAGCCTCTCACAGGTGCAGCCAGAGTTTGAAACATGAATGTGTCTGAGCTCAAGCCTTTTTTGGAGGCCTAGATGGCTTGCCTGCCTCTGTGAGATCCATTCTGGTGCCAACAGGACCTCGCCAAATATACTTGGAGCCAACTCCGTGCTTGAAATGTGGTATCATTAGTGGCTCAGAAATTGATGGAAGCTCTTCAGTGAATGTCAATGCTGAAATTTGGTACCCTGAATATCAAAACTCATATTGAAACTTTGGAGAAGTTGCTGAATGCTCTAGTAGCTCTTTCAGGGTAACAGAGCAAATGTTTTTAATGAGTTTTGTTTCCATACACCTATAGATAGCATTTTCCATTCTGGATTAAAGATTTATGAAATCTTGAGTTTAAATACAGACGTTATTTGTAATTTACAGGAGGGTCAAAAAGTGTCATCTTTCTCTTCATGTTTCTACTGTTTTTTTTATTTTTCTCAACCTCAAACAACCAAAAGGATTTCTCTTTGAGAAATCTTTTACTTCCAATCCTGAGACTCTGTATGTTGAGTTTCAGCTGTGATTGAATTTATACTACAGCCTAGTTATAAAACCTTGAAAATAGGATTTATAATAGAAATTCCAAGTGCAATCTTAACTGTAACAGCCAGCTTGATACTCAATAGTACTATTAACATTCTTCAAACCCAATGTTCAGGATGAGTCATACTGATCTAATTCTTTATATAACCCTTTTCTTTTCTGCAGTGTAGGCCTAGTAATTTCTAGTCATATACCAGTAGATACGTTCCTCTAATTTGGGGGGACATATACGCAGTTGATATCAGTGCTATGGAAATAGACAGTGTTTCCAGCAGGGCCAAGCCTTCTGCACTTACTTATTCAGTTAAATTCAGACAATGTTCACTAGTCTGAATTATTAACTTGATATTGTGTTTTGTTATTTTTATAATGTCTATGTAACCTTCTAGTTCTGGTCTTCTCATTCTTAGATAATCATACAATATTTAAAATGACAACAGTAAATAAAAAGTTTTAGGAAGCTGTGAGAGTGAAGATAGGAGAATCGTAACTCCTGCTTTCTACCTGTTCTTTGTAAAAGAGAGATGAAGAATAATTTGCATGATGTTCTGCCTTACTGATGAATACCACATGCACTGTCCTCAGCAGTGCTGTGTCACTATAAATGCACAAGGTGATCCTAAAAAGGGAAGGTGAGTATGAGGAGAACAGTGGTGATGAAGTCACTTTGCTTGTCCTGGTACCTGCAGCAGAACATCTGGATGACATTGCTGGCCAGAATATAAAAATCCTGATTTGTGAGAATTATGGAAGTTTTGGAAGTTATATAACTTTCACAAGTAACTAAAACTTAGATTTTGTTTTAGAAGGCATAAAGGCAGCATCTGAAACAGCTAGGAGTTTGGGAGGAGAAGGGCCAAACTGACAGCGTGTCCTAGAGTGGAACTGGTGTGTGAAAGAAGTGTTGGAGTCCCTAGATTCCCCCATGGCAGGCCTGTCTCCCCCTTGCCGTTGCTTCCTTGTGCCAGGGAGATAGGGAAACATATAACTGCATATATGAAGTAGAACTAATTGCTCAGTTGAGATTAAGGGGCTGCTTGGAGCTGTTGGCTCTGCTTTTCTTGCCACATCAGCAGAGGGCAAAGGGAAAGAGGAGGTGCACACGATGGGCCAGCAGAGCACAAATACAGGGCATCTGGACATCCCTCTCCAAAGAAACATTGATTTATGGGAACTCAAAAAGGTAAATCATTGAGGATCTAGGGGAAATCTGGCAGCATGGGCCTTTAGTTCAGTCCTAATGATGTAGCATAAGTAGGTCTCCCCATTCCCTTTTATTGTATTTCCTAAGTGGCAAAAGTTTTCTTGCAGCCCATGCTGTCTTATCCTGCCATTAAGGGGTTCATTTGGGTGAAGCATTCTGCTAATTTCATCTGCTGGTGATGAGCTTCTCCTCCCACCTATGAGCTCTCCAGGACCTGTGCCTGTGCAGTGCAAATCCAAACACAGGCACTTTGGGCATGCTGAGAGCTGACAGCAAGTTGCCTCCATATTGAAGCAGAGTGTCCTCAGCAGGGCTTGACTGCTGCTCTTTAAGACCTTAATTCCCACAGACCATTTGTGACAGATCAGTAAAAATAAACAAGTAAAGCAAGCATCTTGTGAGCAGGTTTGTGTTTTCTTTAATGGGACACTCTGCTGTAAATTTTTATGAGTCTGAAAATTGAAGGAGGCTGAAAGCCACAGGATTGCTTCTGTAAACAGCCAGAGAATAGCCAGGGAATAAAATGTTCATATTCTCTCTGCCTCTTCAAAATTGAGACATAACTGATATTTCAAGTCCTTGTGGAATTGAAGTTATTTTGGCATAATCAATTAGGAGATTTTAATTTCTTTATTTAATAGGTCATATTATCATAATTTAAATTGCAGTTCTCCCACAGTTTAAATATACTTCCAGATTTATCCCTGTGATCTTTTCAGCAACTTTTTTGAGTCTGAAGTGCCAAGCCCTCTGGGGAAAATAGGGTCACTAACACTAAAATTTAATTGATGCATTAAGATTGCCACTTGAATTTCTATTATACTCTGGTTTTACACAGTCATGAGTACACATTATTAGCTGGTCTTTTGTTTGTTTAAGATGGGTCTCTTTGAGTGTATAAACTGTTGCTTTTGAAAACATGAGTGTAAGAAAAACTTTGCCTTCTACTTTAAGAAATAGCCTTTCATACTGTTGGAATGAGTTGTGATGGTATGATTTGACAGAGAAAGAGTCACCACTGAGAAAAAGTACTCTTACATATTTTTGGAAAATCTTTGAAAAGTATATGATTAATCAAGGTTTGAAAGTCATATTTTAAGTTTCTTGGGTATTTTAGGAAAGGCTTAACCCCTCCCAAACAAGCCTTCCCCATTTCCTATGGGGACACTATTTCTGCAGCTATCCTACACATCTTGGTGTTTGCTTCTTCCCATGTCTATGACAAACTTTGAACCTCTTGGTTGCTCTTCGAAAAACTCAGAAGAGGGAGAGGCAGTTCATGCACCTCAGAGGATCTCTGCAGAGATGGAGGATTCCTGAGCCAGAGAACCCCAGGTGAGATGTGGGCCAGGGGCAGCCATCACCATCCTATCGGGTGGTGGGTGGCATGTGGGCTCTGTGTGGGAGGAAAGATGTGACTGCTGTGCAAGGAGAAAAGATCTTGTGGATCAAAACAAAGAGCACTAGGACTGGGACTGGTCTAAAGCAGGAGATAAGGGGAACTCTGAGTTCTCTGTTCTCTTCGGATCAGCCTCTGGCAAGGACCATTGACTTCTGCCTCTTTCATGTCTATTGAAGTCTCCTGACTGAACCTGACCAATGAAAAACAAAACAAATCTGCCTTTTGGAGCCCTATCCTGGCTGGGTGTAGTTTTTGAATTGAGAGGGTATTCTGGCTGTGTTGAAACTACGAAATGTTCTTAGAAGGAAAATAACATGTACAAAGTTTAGCTATCAGTTTCTGAGGATTAAAAGAAAGAACATGAACATTAAAATTGCATAAGATCTCTCTTCAACAGAAGGACAACCAGAAGACTTCAGTGTACAGGAGGACCACATACCTCACCTNGGACTGACTGACCTAGCAAGACCAAGAACCAACCCAGGCATCGCATCATTTTCCCTCTCCCCATTAGTGCCTGGTGAGAGAAGCTTACCCAGTGTTGATGTATTCACTACACTTTGTATCTGTAAGTGATTTATTTTGGCTTACCATTCTGGTGCAGCCATAGAAGCTGTCATGTGTTTGAGAGGAAAAGGTCTCTGCTCTGTTTGTGATGCAGTCTGTATGGCTAGAGGTGGAGCTTAGGTAGGAGCAGGCATGTTTTGCTGTGGGTATTTGTTGTTTGACAGATGTCCAAGTGATTTGGAGATAGTACTGGGTTTTTGTAGAATCACACTCTGGATGATCTGCTGTTTTGGCCTTTTTCAGGAGAAGCCAACTTTCTGAGTCAAGTTTCGTGCTGACAAGCTGCCTTTCTGGCATTAGTCCCCTGGAGCCTGACACAGTGTTAGGCTTCACTTTGCAGGGGTGCAGAGGAGCAATGATGGAGATTTCTTTTCCCTCTGCAAGTGGCTCTGTGCCCTCTTTCTTGGCTTCTCTTTGCCAGTGACTGTCACAGTGATGGCACCAGAGTTACTACTGCTTATACTCTCTCATATATCCTCCATCAAGTTTCTTGGTTATAGGTATTTAAACATAATTACTGTGGATTTTATAGCACTCTGGGACAAGATAAAGGAGAATGAAAACCAGTGAGGCAAGTGGCCCTTCCTCTGTTGTTCAGGGAAGACTTTAAGGTATTTTTAAAGGATAATTTATGAAAACTTTGATCAGATTATGTAGTTGTTCCTTGCTATTTCAACATCATCCTCCTGAGAACACTACCAATAGGGCTTGACAGTAAATTTCTGATGATCTCTTAGTAGTATTAGTCTTTCTACATCTGGGGAAAAGTCCTAATGAAGATTTTGTTATGAATTTCAGACTGTTTCTTCAGTTTATGAAAATTATAACATATTGTCACACTTTTCTGCTAAACATCATCTTTTCTGCTAAACTGCTTAATCTCACCACTTTGTGGTTTCCAGCTTTAATAAACTCAGCTGGAAGTCACCTGACTGAGCTACCCTTTGCTTACTGTATTGAAAATTTTACTATCTAAGGTTTAGAATGGGAATTTATATTATTGAGAAATAAAAACAGAAGAGGAAAGAAATCACATCTCATCAGCAAAGTCCTGGCAGTTTGTGTAGAAGAAGAGAGAAGGCACAGAGTTGTCCAGCTATAGGCATTGTAGTCCTCTGTGAAAGAGGACATTGCATCTCATTCAACATTGGCTGAGATGAAAGAGAAACTTCCACTCATCATGGAATGAATCAGAATTCTTGGACAAGCAACACTTTTCCATATAGGAAACACCAGAGAGAGAGAGGGAGAAGAAATCTCTGATGATCTATGATCTTAAAGTTCTTCATTAACATATTTCTGGCGTGTTCTTTAGAAAATGTTTATAATTTATAAGAAGAAAATTTGATTAATTTATTTGTGATTACCAACCCCATCAAATAACTTGCTCTGCACTTGTCTCTGAATACCACCATGTCATTTAGAAACTCAACTTAATGTTTTATTTATTTTAGTGGGAAGCACCATTAATAATTTAAAAAATATGTTCCATCTCTGACATAAGTCTTTTAGTGGGAGTTTAATAAAATTATTCAAAAATCAGACGATGATTTTATTTCAGTGGGAAGGTGGGAGATTGAATTATTCATTATTAATTCCACGATGCCATAATACTGCACAGCACTTTATGTGAAAAAATGAAACCGTAAGTTACAAGAACAAATGCCTCTGAAGAGGCAATATACACATGGAGATGAGCAGAAAGATGCCATAGTGAGCCTCAGGTCTTGTACATATATCCTTGTTCCTTTTTTTTTGTTGTCCCTCTTTCTTTCTCTATCCCTCCCTGATTTCAAGTCCACATCATTTTGGAATGGACAATTTAGATTAATAACTGATTAGAAGAAAAGCCTTTGAAAGAGACCTGAAGGGATGGAGGGATGCAGATGTAACAGTGAAGTTGAACCTCAAGACATGCTGGTAGCAGTAGAGGATAAGATTAGAGGGACCTGGGAAGGAGGGAGAACAACACAAATTGTACAGGCAGAAACAGCATGAGAATTGGATAGGCAGGTCATCACCACTATTTTTGCTGGCTTTAACAAATAAGTAGACTCTGTGTGGGACACAGAGCAAAGAATGAGATGGAAGTCAGAGGCACTAAGAAGCAGGGTGCATGTTATCACCTCATAGACAAGAATAATCCCAGATCCTTTACCAGATTTATCCCCTTATTTATGGACCCATACTCAGTATGTGTCAAATAACATGTTCCTATGAAAGAAAAAGGCAAATCCCCACTGGGATACCTCCAGTTTGCTTCTTATGGAAAAGAGTGAAGTAATGGTCTCAGTTCTCCTTCATCAAAGAGAGCTCTGGCAGGGGGAAAAGAGAGGGTGATAGTAACCAGACTGTTACAGCAAATATTATTCCAACATAAAAGTGAAATGATTTTCCTGTTTGTACTCTGGTTCCAAATAGGATAACTTCATAGTCTCTTTGTATCAACCCATCTTCCTGGATTTATTTGTTTTGTGACCTTCAGGATAAATACAACTCAGTATTGCACACCAATGTTAAAACATTTCCACCTTAACAGAGAACAGTGAGTTTATGATGAAGTGATGCTAAATCATGAAAGCCAAGGTCACAGTGGCTGTTTTATTCTGTTCTCTATAGGTCGTTGTATTTCAGTGGCCTCCTAGAGCACCTGCAAATAAGGCAACAGCACATGGTGGGGCCTCATTAATCTCTGGTGGATGAAATTTGCTCTGTCTCTCAAGCAGTTTGTAGTGTAGAAATTAGGGATTTAGGGAATAGGAGAGAAATTGGTTTGTCTTGTTATATGTCCTGCTGAATGCTAGAAAAGGCATTCAAAGGCACATGAGGGAGTGTGTTTTTCCACAGTTTGCAAAGTGATAGCGTGTGTGACGGCCTCTGCTTCCCATGGGAGTTATTCCACAACCTGAGGACTGCCTCAGCAATGCTCCATCTCCTGCCCAGAGATTCATTGTTTTGGCTGAGTGCCACACTAGAGACTCTGTCCTGGAAGAACCTCTAGGGACCAGCACAGCCCTAAGCAAATGGTTGGGCACTACGGCAATTGACCAGGCATGTGTGTATTACTTATTTATTGACTTGTCTATGGTGACATGCCTATCATGAAAGGCATTTGGGCAGTCCAGCAACATGACATGGCCTGAGGAGTCAGATAAGTGTTCTTCCAACTCACCCAATAAGGGATGAAAAGAGGATAAACTATCACAGGTACTCTTTGGGGTTTGTTTGTTTTGATGTTTTTGTTTTCTTGTTTTGTTTTAGTTTTTGTTTTGTTTTGTTCTTATGTGGTTTTGGGGGGTGGAGAGGCATGGAAGGGGAGGCTTTTTTCTTACTGGTTGTCTTTTGTGGTTCCCCCCGCCCCTCAAATATAAGGTCAGTCCCACCTGTTTTGTTTGGTTATTTGTTGCATTATCTCCTTGGTAAAACAAGAAATGATGGCCGTGTCAGAACTTGCCAGGAATGCAAGGAAATATTTAAAGCTGTCTGCAGTTTCCATAAGTCAGCCACCGTTGTTCATGACAAAATAAAGCATGCAAAGTCATATTCAACAAATGCAGAGGACACCAAAAGAAATAAGTTCTAATCCCACATCTGGACAGTATCTCTGTGTGAAGTGGAGCATCAGGGAAAAGGCAGAGCTTGCAGCAGGGACGATTCAGCTACCACACTTGACATCTTGTAGTTAAGCCAAGCTTGTTTGCAGAGTTGCCGACTAACAAATCTGCTGTGTATATAGACAGACTTCTGACAAATGGTGCGTGATGCTGCAGATGCACTCTTTGGTTGATGGGGGCCATGCCCATCTATTGTCTGTCCCCTCTCACACTCCCCCAACCCCAGTCTGTGTAACAGAGAAGAAGCCTGCTGCAGTTAGTGCAAGTTTCTGTGTAGAGAAGCTTGTAGAAACAAAGGAATAAGATTTAGTAGGCACCTCTCTCTTATTAAATTTTACCATTTTTCTTTTACCACAGAAGTTTAAGAGAACTTGATGGGTTTTTTTTTTTCATTGCCAAGGTTGCAATTTGGATTTCTGAGCTACTCACGCGTCAATAAATTGTGTGCCACTACAGGCCTCTGCAGAGCAACTTGGGATGCACAGACCTGCAGAGGCAACGGTACAAGGGCCTTGAGAGCCTGGAGGGAGTGAGGCTTGTATGCATCAACCTGCTGCCATTTCTTGAGAAGATGCAATTATGCAGGAATAAATTACCCTCCAAAAAGGCAATCAGCTCCAGGAGTTTTAAAGCTGATTTTGTTTGTAAGTTTTGCTATGCATATGCTCACTGAAAACAAAAGGATTTCTAAGTAATTTCTGTCACTACAGGCCAGGGTTTCTGGATGGAAAGTCATGCCTAAAAATAACCTTACACCACATTAATCCTAGATCTTGTTTTTTGAGGAGATTAAACTGTTTCTGATCTACATCCAGTAATAAGCTTTGAAAATAGTCAAGAGACTTCAGGTGGCTGTCTGCTCCTCTGGGCTGAGCAACTCATGACAAATAAGAAGTGACATTGGCCAGGGAGAAACTGCTGTTCTGAAAAAGGATTTAGTGACATTGTGGGGTTGACCCAATCTCCATATACCTGCCTCTGGCCTCTGTGGTAGCCGTGGTTTCCTTTGTTACCATTGCCTGGTGATGATCCTAATTAACATTCTCAAAACAAAAGTGCCAATACACTAGAGGACATCACCAGGGTGGAAAACCTCTAGTGATGAAGGACAGTCATGTCTGCACAAATAAAATCTTGGTTTGGCTGTACTTCCCATAAGGAAATGAAGAAATGGTCACAGCTGCCCAGTAAGATGACCTCTTCTCTTGAGGATAAGGACTGGTAAGGACACTTCTTTCAGGTTGCTACAGTAGCATGAAAATTCACAACCTTATGGGAAAAGCCAATGGAGTTACCCTGCTCACGTTCAGCTGAAATAAAAAAACAATGAAAAGGCAAAACAGGAAAGATAATGTTACAGAGGCTGGAGATGGAACTAAGATAAGTGATCTTGGCTTTGTTGTCATAAGATATGACTGGGACCAGGGGAAAAAAAGATATTCCTACTTGTAATTCACACCCAGGCACAGGGCTGGTGTATCAAAGCACATAATGCTACCCGAGTTGTTTTGGATGCCCAGTCCTAAGGAATTTGCTGCTGTTTGACATGTGTTTGTCAGGAACATGCCTTGAGCACAAAAGAAGCATATGGAGCACATTCCAGTCATGCCAAAAGCCCCTCATGTCCCAGAAGGGAAAACTGGCATCACGTCAGAGGATGAGTATCTCTGTTGTAGGATCTCACCAGATCATCTTGCAGACCATCGAGGCCGTCCCAGAACAACTTCGATATAGTCCTTGTTGTATGAAAATCCTACAGTACACCTTCCATGGCTGAAAAGAGAGAGCCTGTGACCAGTAATGTTAAATGCTGACAAAAGAGCTGTAGAAAATAAAGGGAAGCCTAACTCTTCTGCTTTTAATACATTATTTAGGAACCTCAAGATGTGCTGTCTCAGTCTGTGATGACTACAGAAAACCTGCTGAATTTTTTCATGGAACTGAATTAAATGAAGTTGAGTTTGCAGTGATATTACAGCTTATTCCTTCATCAATGTGTCAACATTACCTGAGCATCTTTAAAGGGCTCAGAGGAATTCCAGGTACACCAATGTAAGCCCTGCAGCAAGAGTGCTGTTGTTTGTGTGCCATGCTACTGGGAGAGGCATAGACAGCAATACCATCCACCTTCTGTGTGCCTGCAGAGCAGCTCTGCATCTTGGAGCATTGATCTTGCATGGCTTCTTTGCAGTAAAAGCATATCGTCCTGTAAGAGATCAATTTGCTTGGTAGGATGGAAATATTTTTTTAAGGAAGTTTAGATTCAATGGAGGGCTGCCTCATTTAATAGTCTTCTGTCATTAGGTTTGTGACATTATTGTAGAGACTTTCAATGCCATGTGAAAATCAAAATACAACAGAGGAGATGTAAGTATTAACATTTTTCAGGAGTAAACAAAAACAAATCATTATTTACAATAAATAATAAACTACAATAAATATAAACAAATGTAATAAATAATAAATAATTATTATTTATTCTATTAACAGAAATTATCAACACCAAAGACAATATCTAAGTGGTTGTCTAGGGGTATATACAGCTGTTTTGTCATTCAAAGGCAGAAGAGTTATTATACTTTCCTATTTAGTTAATAATGTTCTTGTTCTTGCAGTCTGTTGTGGCGTGTATATTGAAATTTTATGTTTTCTGGACCAAACGTTGTTGCTGTGTTGCACATCATTATTGCCAGATCAGACTTCTGTCACAGTGAAAACTTGCCTATAACCTTGAAGCCCTCTGGAGGCTATGGGATCATGGTAGTAATGCCAATGGTGTCATTGTCTGTGTCCTGGAGGGAATGTGGCAGTTTCCTTGCCTGCTTCCTTATGAGACCACTTCTCCTTCAAAGCAGCAGGGGAAAGATCATATCAGATGAAGCCAACCTTTTTTAAATGAGTTAATTGATTATTTCAAAGACGTGTCCCTGCTCTTAGTCCAGTGCAGATGTATAGGAGAACCGGCTTGTTAAGAAAGTGAAGGTTCTTTTGTGTCCCATTCACCTTTGAACAAGCTTTTGCAAAAATTCTGGTGTGTTTTCTTTGTCATTTGACATCTGTTCTTTACTCTATGGTGCTCTGCTTATGATCTGCTTTTTTGGATGTGGTCACAGGCCTACTGTATTCTGTGTCTAGACTAATGACCTGGCTTTCTCATCTGAGACCATTCACTGATTCCCTAAAATGATTTTATCACAATTGAATTAATCTCCTGGGATTTGATAAGCATGTCAATCAGCCGTTTTGTACAAATTGACACCATACTGATCTATTGTTTCCAGATATGTTCTGGTGGAAAGTTATCTTCCTTAGAGCAACGGGGAAAAGAAAAAAGAGGGAAAGAGGAATGTATTGGATTTTCCAAGATCTTGTCCAATCTGCTGAGGATAGGCTAGGTCAGATAAAGCTGTCTTCAGATCAAGACCTATCTCTGACATTGGCTGACAATGCAAGAGCATAAGAAGATATCAAACATTTAGTGATACTTACCCTAACTCACCAAATCCAGCAATCTGTAGCTGAAGGATAGAACGAACAAAGATCGCACGTGAATGGATGCTAAATCTCTCTCAATGATTTTTGAGTGGTCTTGGGAATATGGGGAGGTCCCAGTTGACTGAAAGCTGGTGAATGTTGTTCCAGTTTTCAAGAAGGGCAAGAAGGAGAATCGCAGAAACTACAGGCCTGTCAGTCTCACTTCAGTGCCTGGCAAAGTTATGGAGAAGATTATTCTGGGAAGTATTGAAAACCACCTCAAAGAAAAATGCAGTCATTGGTCACAGCCAGCGCAGCTTCATGAAGCGAAGTCCTGATTATTAATTATTAATTGTTAATTTCCTTCTATGATAAGGTAACCTAGTTGATCAAGAGAAGCCAGTCGATGTAATCTTTTTGGATTTCAGTAAAGCTTTCGATACTGTCTCTCACAGGATCCTTCTGGACATAATGTCCACCACACAGCTGGATAAACACATCATGTGGTGGGTGAGCAATTGGCTCATGGGTGAAGCACAGAGGGTAATAGTGAATGGGGTGACATCAGAATAGTGACCTATCACCAGTGAGGTTCTGCAGGACTCCATCTTTTGTCCTGTGCTCTTCAACATCTTCATAAATAACTTGGAAACAAGACTGGAAGGGATACTAAGCAAGTTTGCAGACAACACAAAATTGGGAGGACCTGTTCACTCCCTCGAGGGCAGGGAGGCCCTGCAGAGAGATCTTGACAAATTAGAGAACTGGGCAATCAACAACAATAGGAAGTTCAACAAGCAAAAGTGATGGATGGGGCAACCCTGGATGTACATACAGACTGGGGAATGAGATGCTGGAAAGCAGTGCTCCAGAAAGGGATCTGGGGGTCCTGGTCGATGGCAAGTTGAACATGAGTCAGCAGTGCCCTGGCAGCCAGGAGGGCCAACCATGTCCTGGGGGGCATCAGGCAAAGCATCGCCAGCTGGTCGAGGGAGGGAATTGTCCTGCTCTGCTCTGCACTGATGCGGCCTCACCTTAAGTATTGTGGCAGTTTGGGGCATCACAATATAAGAAAGATATTAAGTTCTTAGAGAGTGTCCAAAGGAGGGAAATGAAGATTTTGAAGGGCCTTGAGGGGAAGCCGTATGAGGAAGTCACTTGATCTGTTCAGCCTGGAGGAGACCGAGGGGAGACCTCATTGCAGTTACAACTTCCTTGTGAGGGGAAGAGGAGGGGCAGCCACTGATCTCTTTTCTGTGGTGATCAGTGACAGAACCTGAGGGAATGGCCTGAAGTTATGTTAGAGGAGGTTTGGATTAGTTATTAGAAAGAGGTTCTTCACTCAGAGGGTGGTTTGGCACTGGAACGGACTCCACAGGGAAGTGATCACAGCACCAATCCTGACAGAGTTCAAGAAGCATTTGGACGATACTTTTGGGAACATAGTCTGATTTTTGGGTGGTCCTGTGCAGGGCCAGGAGTTGGACTCGATGATCCTTGTGGGTCCCTTCCAACTCAGCATATTCTGTGATTCTGTGATTTCTGGAGGACTGCTGTCTTCCCAGCACTGCAAGCACTGACCTCATAAATCTCCTCAGTCCACACACCTCCCTCCAACTCAACCCTCCCATCATGAGAAGAATGACCTGAATGAGTCCTCCTTTTCTAATAGGTGTATTCAGACAGGTCCCTGAAATGAGTCATCCCACAGTTCTGCATCCTTTCCCCTTCTACCTGAAACACACTGTGGAGCTCAGTGCTGCCTATATCTACTTTTTCCAGAATCTGAGGAGGGAATAGGGCAGAGCATCACTTGGGAAAAGACCTTGCAAAGTCCTGTGGAAACTAGGTTTCTTGTCCATTGCAGGCAGAAGCTGCAGAGATGTGATGTTTGGCAGATGCAGAGAGCATGCAAGAAGCAATGTGATTTGCCTTGTTGTAGTAGCTGTCTGTCCTCCCTTCAGTTCCCATTCTGTGCCTCTTCCTGCCTCATGTCTGCCCTGTAGCTGAGCTGGGCAGTAAAGTCTAACGCCCCTCCCTCCCATGAGGCTCAATGATGCCTGGGGCAGTGCATCTCTGGCAAGCTTCTGGTTGCCCTCAACCCTCCCTGATTCCTGTTGTGAAGAAGAAAAACACATAAAAGCTCAAAGGTATAAAATAAAAGATACTTCACACCTTTAAATATAAAGTGATCAACCTGCTTATAAAGGTGAAAAACATTTGGTCCTTTCATCTACATAAAAGAGCATCATGTGTGAGTGAGAAGTTGGCAGCTGCTGCCCAGCAGTGAGACCGGCAGGCAGGTCCTTCTCAACTCTAAATAGTCTGGGCACAGGTGGTTGCGTCTGTGTTGCTGGCTCACTGAAACTGCCTAAATCTCTACATCAATGTCAGACCCTTGCTGCTTGTCAAGTGACAGATAGTTCCCTAATGTGTAGGTCTGAGAGTGACCCTATACAAGAGCCTGCAGATACAAGTAAAGAAGGAGCACAGGAGCCTGTCAGCTCACGAGGCACAAGCAGCACAGGCAACTGACAGCCAGAGCTAATGTATGGTCCTGTTGTTCACCTCATTCATTTAGTAAATTATTGAGTGAATGACTGTAGCTGTCAGTGAAGTCAGGAGATTTTGCAGGAAGATTTTGCAGGAGATTAGTGCATGGAAGCTCACAGGCTTCCTCCCTCATCGTGGTTTGTGGTGGTGGGTGAGAAGGAAGGTGGGCAGGGGTTGTGTTACCAGTGTCAACACAGTGGATCACCCTGGGGAACATATGGCTACATCTAGGGAGCACCCCATGTGAGTAATGATGGGAATCATGGGTTTCCAGGTACAACTGTAAAGTGAGGCTATATGACATTTGGGTTTTTCTCCTTCCTCCACATTTACAGCCAGCTACATTTACACTTATAATATATTTACAAAATATACATTTACAGCTATAACGTCATATTTCCACTGGGAAGTGAAGAAGCCTTTTGGTGCTGTCTGAGCTGAACACAAAACCGAAAAAAAATTATAGAGTGGTGCTAGAGCAATGCTTGGCCTAAGAGATGAGAGTCTAGCTCTTTGCTTTACAGAGGTGGATCCAAACAAGGCATGGCTTTCCATGAGTGTTCGGATATGGTAGAGGGATTCCTGCACTGAGATCATTACCGACAGGTAACAGTCTTTCTGTGTCTTAATTTCTTTATCAGTAAATGTAAAATCATTTTTGTTTTATTAACCCAGAACTTAGTTGGGAATTTAGAGGGTTTTGGCCTATAGGTATGGAAAAGCTATTCTTTGTACCTGATTATTGGGAAATATGCGCATCTTACAGGCAGTTTGATATGTTGCAAGTGTAAATATTTATTGTTAATGCAAGCAACAAATCAGCCTTTGATCAGCTATGAAATCAACTCCTACTTGATGCTTGTGGTGTTGAGGTGTTCTGGTAACTTGAGCTGATTCCTGTAATTTTTAAAGCTTTCTTTCCTACTTGATGATCAAAGATAGCAGAGTGCATAACTCACGGCCTTTCATATTCATGTTTATATTTTTGGCTTATGGTAGGCGAAAGCTTTTGCCATTTTAATGAAATATATGCCCACCTGCTACTCAGTTGTTGAATAAGGATTAACCTGATAAATACACATAGTTTCCACGACTGATCTTCTGGAAGGAAGTTCTTTCTGAGACATTCTCCCTGCTGAAATTTCTACAAGGTTTTTGGCTTCAGCCTCTTTAGACATTGGTTATCTCTTCCTTTTGGTACAATTCTCCTTCATCTACTGCTAATCCTGTTGCATCTATAGGCTAAAATGGAGGAGTACCTTTTGAATACTTTTGAGTACTTTTTGAACACTGTGTGAGGTCGCTTTTAAAGGCTTTCCTCTGCTCTAGAGAGACTTGTAGGTATTTTTAAAAAATGTATTTCTTTTTTCTTCTTCTTCTTTTTTTTTTTTTTCATTCAGCAGTAAGTAGTGTCATAATCCTTGTAGTATCTGGTTTGGCTCTAATAGTCTGTACCTCAGTGATGATATGATAAAGCTGGATATGAGCTGGCAATGAGCACTTGCAACCCAGGAAGTAGTTCTGTAGAATTGGAATTTGGGGCTGTAGTCAGCATTTACATGTTTCTGAATGGACAGTCCTGGTCCTTGGAAATCTGAAAGGCGATGTACCTACTATAGCCTAGAGCTCAGCTGGTTCTACTGAAGATAACTACAGTTACAAAAGCTCTTCTTATAGGCACACGTGAAAATTTTGAACCCTGTGATTTTGCAGCTTCGGTTGGAAAAGAGATGGTTTCAAGGTGACTTTTGGAACCCTTCTTGGTTTTTTACATCTGATTTTGCTTAGGCATGCATACATTTGACGTAGATTGCAACTTATGTATGAAGCATGATCCTCTGCAGTCTTGGAAGTGTCCTGTATCTTGTACTGTGTTTGAAACAAGCTCGTTGGAGTTTTGGCAAATATTGGTTTATGTCATTCACTGTGCTGGATAATGTGAAGCTTAGCCGAATTACTTGGTAAAAAATGTTGGTAATAATCAACTATCATCACACAGAGCTTTGCTGTGTTCAAACAAATCAGTTGCCAATTTCTGTCAGAATCCATGAGGAGTACCACAAATTATCAGCAGCTCCTTTCAGTCCCCTCTCTGGCATTTTGAACAAATGCAGCAATTTCTAAATCCATAGTCTGTTTTTTGAATTCATGTAGGGCCAGACAAGTATTTGTCTTCCTGAGGTTTTTTGTCTGTTTGTTTGGGGTTTTTTGTTTTTGTTTATTTGGTTGGTTGGGTTTGGGTTTTTTCCCCCATAGAAATCCCCTTATAATCCTTCCTGTCTTTTGTTTTCTCCAAAATTAAAATCTTCTCAAGTCAATTAATCTAATTAATCTATGCTTATTATCCACGGAGAACTGTTTTTCCATTTCCAAATTAATAAACATTGCAGTGAGCATGTTGTTCTTGTGCAGACCAGCCTGAGGATACCTATTTTCTTAGAAGTTTCACTTGTATCATAATTTTCTCTTTCTCTCATGACTTTTGCTTTCTATTATAATATCATGTGTCCCTGTTCTCAAGGCTCCTTCCTCTTTAGCGTTATGAAGAAAGAATCTGTGACAAGACACTGTTTTTTTTTCCTTTTTAGTGGTGTTTTGTAACTATGAGATCATGTACTGAAATTTTACTGGTAAAGGAGCCAGACTTCTCCAAAGGATATTCCCAAGAGATTAGATGCCTGTTGCAGTCATTATTACAGTGCTGTAGTGCACATGTTGATCATGGTCAGGGTCACAGGAAAATAATGCCTCTTTGATCCAAGTATCTGTCTTGTTTGGATCTGTCCCCATTGGAGCAATTTGGTTTCAGCAGTTCCTCGTGAAGCTGGTCACTGAAGTGCTGCTTTTGTGGTAAAGGAGATTTGCTGTGCATGTGACAGCCTTGATTGTATTTGACACTGCCGTCACAGTAGTGTCCTTTTCCAGTTCTTTTAGGGTGTTGGTATTTTTGTCACTTCCACATGAGTTGGATCTGCCCTGATTCCTTAATTTCATAAAAGATGGATGAGATTGCTTTGCTACCTATTGAACTGCTATCTGCTGTAATCTGCTCCTAGCTCATGTTGTCTGCATTTTGGGAGGAGTGCTTCTAGGCTTTGTTGTATTGCTCTTGGGTGCTGCTAGCTGCTAAATCATCACCAGGTGACCTCACCTCTTGTTAGCTTGTCAGGATTTCAGGACTTCTTGCAGCTTGACCTCATGGAATAGCCTCCTCATGGGGAGGATACAGCAAAGAGCATTCACCACTAGGTCTGTCTTTCTAACAGGTAGCTGGAAGTGGTTAACATGATGGACTTTCTGTTCAGCTTGTCAATTCTCATCTTTCGGGCGTATTTCTGCATAGTTGTCTATAGCACATGACCATTATTTTACTTTTTCTCTGGTGTGGCCAGAGACCCACTCTCCTAAGAGATATATGTCCTTTTGTTGCATGTACTGTATGTGCTACACTTTTAGGACCTTCAGGGCACTCTACTGCTAGGCACAATGCTGCTTTGATTAGCACATCTTGTACTTGCTGCAAATATCCTGCATTCCTACACTGCTTAATTCTCACTCAGTGCTGCAGGTGGCTACTAGCCAACTGTCTTTTTCACAGCTTCTATTCCTCAAGGCTTTTTCTAATATTGTATTTTATCAATATTTTTGCTTATATTCTTCTGAATTTGCTGGTTTTAATATCTATCCTTCATCAAATTATTCCTTTTTGTGAAACAGCATCTTATTAACAGCAACATCTGGGTTATCTCCTCATCATGTATCCCTGGTCCTTTGTCCAAAAAACATTTCTTTATAACAAGGCAGATTTTGAGGAAAACCATGGCTTGACTACATTTTCCTTACGTCTTTTATTGAGCTTGTTACTAGAGACCTTCTTGCCTTCTTGCCCATTAGAGGATAAGTAGTCTGGTCTTCAGACCAGTTAGCTTTCTCAGGTCTTGTGAAAACCACTTCAGTAGGAATAAAGTTAATGTTGACCTGCAGGAATGGTTGAACTAGCAATCTAGACTAGATGGTCTCTAGAGCTCAGCCATTCTGTCATTCTGTTAGGTTTTTCAATTTTGTCTTAACTCTAACCTGCCCTGTTTTTGTGGATATGCAGGATCCAGCTCATTTTTTGTATTGTGTTCAGGCTACAAAACGGAGCAAAGTCACAGTGCAACACTCAGGATTTATTGACTGCATTCAGCACTCCCAAAAATAATGTTCCCTAAATTGCTATCTTTTACCTTGTCCATAAGTACACCACATTGCCACCCATCAGGAAGCTGCCTATAAACCATAAAGAGTGCAGTGTTATAAAGACACTACTTTCCTTACATCCACTATGCTTTCCTTACATGTGCAATTTCTCTAACCCTTAATCTGACACAG
The DNA here is from genome assembly GCA_013390005.1 of Calyptomena viridis. Taxonomy (NCBI): domain Eukaryota; kingdom Metazoa; phylum Chordata; class Aves; order Passeriformes; family Eurylaimidae; genus Calyptomena; species Calyptomena viridis. Next base: position 51,088 of record WEIV01021667.1, on the reverse strand, counting down.
GTTCCCCTGTGCATTGCAGGTGTTCCATTCACTTTGGTCACTGTAGGCAGCTCGTGCTGCATTGGATTAGCAGCCCTGGTGCACCAGGGCAAGAGACAGCAGCTGGCAGGGCACTGGTCACTGATGCTCATTTTGGGTCCCCCACCCAGATCTCACAGGACCTTCCTGCCCCTCAGAGGAGGAAACAGCATTCAAGCAGTCTAACAAAGATGTCAAGGTGCTGCAGAGAAACTTCTGCCATGGAGGCAAACCTCTCCAGAATGGGTTTGCAGTGCAGAAAGCTCAGGCTGTAGGTTCCTGGCTTCTGCACAGCCAAAGGTATTACCTCCAATCATCTGAAGTGACACCCTGCATATGCAGTTGGACATATGAGAGAAGAAGTCTGATAGGAAGGAATAATTTATGTAAAATACATTTATTTGATTTTAGTTATCATTAGACCATCATTACTCTTTGAAGACACGTGATCATTTGTAATCATTGCTCTAAGTTATAACGTTTTGAGAAACGAAACCTGGGTCACCTTACAGAATCACAGAATCACAGAATTACTAGGTTGGAAGAGACCTCCAAGATCATCAAGTCCAACCCATGCCCTAACACCTCAACTAGACTATGGAACCTTAGGGCTTTGCAAGTCTTGAAAGTCAGAATAGTAGGCTAATTACATGAGTAGAATTCCTGGAGGATGTATCTCTTCAGTCTCAGTATAAAGAAGATGTGTACTAATATACATGTTTGAAAATTTCAAGGCTTAGCCATGAAAATTAAATGGTAGCCATGAGTTGTAGCCCAAAGACACCTGCCTGTTCTCCATCTTAGGTGGGTAGCATTGGACTTTTATATCTGTTGCTGTTTAGAGCTGTGCAAAAGAATTAGTACTGCCAGATAAGTATTTTTGACATTTCTGAGGAATTTTGATCTTCAGAAAAGTTAGTTTCTCTAGAGCAGAAAATCTTTGCTTGGCAGAAAAACACTCCTTGCTAGGGGAAAGAGCGAATGTACTCATGAAAGTATTAGCTTACATTTGTGAAAACTTGTGATCTGAAAAAGAATGTTGAGGTTCTTCTGTTCTTTTTGCAGCTCTCCGTATTGCTGACCCTCTGGTTAAGATGTTAATTTAAAGGTTCCCAAACCATTTTGTGAAATTCTTGATGCTACTCTGCAGAGAGCAGCCAGCTTTTTTGGTAACAGCCGCTTCCTCTTTGGCTCAGGCAAGAAGCTCTAATTTAAAGAGGGCATCTAAAATTTTATTCCTGCCATTGCCTATCCATGTAAGCAGTTTTTTTAGCTGATGTAGGGAAACTGTATGGCCAGGAAGACTTTTCTCTGCAAGTCAACCATATAGTCGATAACATATTAAGAGGGCTGGTTGATATTCAAGGACCATTTCCTGCAGGCTCAAGAATGAGGCATCCCGATAAGCAAGAAATTGGGCAAAGGGGGCAAGAGACCTGCATGGATGAACAAGGAACTCCTCTCGTTACTCAAACATAAGCAGGAAATACACAGGAGGTGGAACCAGGATCAGGCCACGTGGAATGAATATAGATAGGTTGTCAGAGTAAGTAGAAATGAGAAAAGGCCAAGGCCCATCTGGAATTAAATCTGAATAAGGATGTAAAGGACAAAAAGAAGGGCTTTTTAAAATACATCAATAACAAAAGGAAAAAAAAAGGATAATGTGGTCCCTTTACTAAATGGAGAGGAAACCCTGATAACAGAGACACAGAGAAGGCAGAGTTACTGGACACCTTCTTTGCATTGGTCTTCACTGACAAGACTAGCACTCAGGAATCTCTGACCCAGGAGAGCCAGGCAGTGGAATGTTAGAAGAAAGATTTTCCCTTGGTCGAGGAGAATTGGGTTAGAGAACATCTAGGCAAATTTGACAACCACAAGTCCATGGGTCCTGACAGGATGCATCCATGAGTAATGAGAAAGCTGATGGACACCATAGCTGCGCCACTCATGATCATTGAAAGGCCATGGCGGTTGGTAGAGGTGTCTGAGGACTTGAAGAAAGCAAATGTCACCCCAATCTTCAAAATGGACTGGAAGGAAGACCCAGAAAACTACTGTCCAGTCAGCCTAACCTCAATCCTTGGAAAGGTGGTGGAGTGCTTCATTCTAGAGGCCATCTCCGGCCACATGAATGACAAGAAGGTGATCAGGAGCAGCGACCATGGATTCATTAAGGTAAATCATGTTTGAACAACCTGATTGATTTCTACAATGAAACTACCTGGATGGATGAGGGGAGAGCAGTGGATATTGTCTACCATGACTTCAGCAAGGCTTTTGACACAATATCCTCACAGGCAAACTCAGGAACTGTGGACTGGATGAGCAGTGAGGTGCATTGAGAACTGGCTGAATGGCAGATTCCAGATTATCCTAATGAGTGACACAGGGCCTAGCTGGAGGCCTGTTACTAGTATTTTCCCCCAGGGTTCAATACCGGGCCCAGTATTGTTTAACTTATTCATCAATGACTTCGATGAAGAGGTAGATGCCTCCTCAGCAAGCTCACTGATGGCACAACACTCAGAGGAGTGGCCGATACCCCAGAGGTCTGTGCAGCTCTTCAAAAGGACCTCAGTAGGTTGGAGAGATCAGTAGAGAGGAACAATCTGAAATTCAGCAAAGGCAAATGGAGAGTCCTGCACCTGGGGAGGAATAACCCCCTACACCAGAACAGGCTAGGCACTGGTCCGCCGGAAAGCAGCTCTGCAAACAAGGATCGGGGGGTCCTAGTAGACAACAAGCTGTCCATGAGCGAGCAGTGTGACTTTGTGGCCAAGAAGGCCAATGGTATCCTGGATGACATTAGGAAGAGCACTGCCAGCAGGTCGAGGGAGGGGATCCTGCCCCTCTACTCAGCCCTGGTGAGGCCACATCTGGAATGCTGTGTCCAGTTCTGAGCTCCTCAGCGCGAGAGACATGGAACTCCTGGAGTGGGTCCAGTGGAGGGCAACAGAAATGATTAAGGGATTGGAACATCTCTCTTACGAGAAAAGGCTGAGAGGATTTGGGTCTGTTCAGCCTTAATCTCACCAATGTATACAAGTATCCGAAAGGAGGGTATCAAGAAAATGGGGCCAGGCTCTTCTCAGTGTTGCCAAGCAATAGGATGAAGCAACAGACAGAAACTGATGCACACACAGAAAGTTCTACCTGTATATGAGAAAGAGCTTCTTTACTGTGCTCATGTCTGTGCACTGGAACAGATTGCCTAGAAAGATTGTGGAGTCTTCCTCACTGGAGATATTTGAGAACAATTTGGATGCAATCTCATGCAATGTACTTTAGGATAACCCTACTTGAGCAGGGGGGTTGGACCAGGTGACCCCACTGTGGTCCCTTCCAACCTGATGCATTCTGTGATTCTATGTGCACTAAGAAAAAAATCTGAAAAACATGATTGCCACGAATTACTTGTGATCTTATGTTTGTGTGTGTCAGCTGCTGGATGGTAGCAGCCCGTAAGTACATTCTCATCTCATGACACGTCAAGGTAATTGCTAGACCCTCTTTTTCCTTTTAGTGACAGCAACTAATCTCTCATGCCTTCCATTTGCTGATAATGGAACTTTCTGCAATGTTTCTGGTGCTGGGGCAATGCAGGTGTGAGTGTTGACAGAGGTTACCAGATAATTGCCAGCTCATTTATTTTGGTTATTTGTTTGATTTGGTTTTGTGTATTTTTTCTCCAAATGTGGTCTTTCCAAAGACTTTCCAGAGAGGTCTTCCCTCAGTTCAGGAGGATCTCTGAGTACCCTTCTTCCCTTACTTTGTCTCAGTTAGTTTCCTATTCTTGCTTCAGTCCCTTCACCTATACTTTCCTCTCCTGTGGCACCCTCCTTCCACTGCCCTCGAGTGTGCTGACAGGCAGGGTGTCTTCTTCACTCCCCACCTCAGGAAAGCCGCACAGTGCTGCCTGGCTATGCTGAACACATTGCCACAAGAGAAACTTTAACTGCTTCTTATTTCACCATGGCTTGAAAATTTAATCGTTTTTGCTAGTGTAGAAGTTAATGAAGGGTCTCTGGTGGCCAGTCCCTGTTGAGCAGAGACAATCATCAGCCAGCCCTTCACCTCTGTTCCTTGGCAACTTGGTAACTGCTGATAGTGTTTAATGTTTACAGGCTGCTTGATTGACAAAGGACTGCATGGGGTCCCTTCTGAAATAATTAACAGGGCCACATATATTTTCTGCTCATTCTTTGAGTACTCATAAGATCAGAAATATTCTCTAAAAGGCAAAGTATGAAGGGTTTTCACGCAGTGGGAACAGAGCTTTTGTTTTCTGTGTGAACAGACTGTGAGGTTCCCAAATTCTCTGAAAGTATGTCTGCCTTCAGGTTTGCTAGAACTATGCAAAAATTGCCCTTCATGCTTTTTTTCTTTTCCCTGAAAAAGACTGCTAAGACTAGTACCTTACTATTTTAATTTAGAAATCTTGATTTAAGTCCTGGTTATTGATAACTGCTTGGAACTCAAACATATTTTCAGTTGTTGATACTCAAATCTGTTTTCAAGTTAAAGGCTTTTCGATTTTTCACATAAAGCCTAAAGATGTCATGGAACACTGGAGATAAAAATGCACCTATCAACTATTTCACGAAAGATGACTTCCTCATACTGACCATAGAGTTACAAATAACTTTAAGGAGAGAAAACTGTACTGCAATGCTTTAAGCCTCACATGCAAACTATATAGAGCAAGACTATGCCATATTCTTCTCAATTTCTAAAATTGCATAGCTGTTAACAACTGTCCCTGCATTTAGCCCCACTCTCAAAGACCATTTATGATGTTTATCATATTATCCAAAGTTTAGTCATGTTATTGCCCAAGGCTAGGATCTAAGTTATAAATAACTAAGATTTTGAAAGGTTTTGAATTGGCTTGAAGTTTGGTAAATAATCTAACCAGCACTCTGTTAAGAATGCTCTATTTCTTTTTGTTCTTGGCCTGCACATGTCCTACATACTGATGTCTAAATCAGCTGAAGAGGTTCCCAAAGGTAGTAAAAAAATCACGGCTATGATTCCATTAGCAAGAATATATTCATTGCAGACAACATTTTTAGTTCTGTATAGAGTGGTTTTAGGCTCTGGTTTATTTGTAAGACCTTAGAAACTAACCCAGTCATCATTTGTAGCTCAGCGAAGATCTCTGGCTAGAGCAGTGTGTAGCTTAAGTACTACATCTATATTGACATAACCAGGCTAGCATTTCAGACACAAGGAGCAGCTACTTGCCCTAGTTTTGCACCCAAAGTACACCACAAGCACAACAATGATCCTTAAGTGGGTTTAACAGCCCATATTGAAGGTCTGGTTTGATCTAGGTTGGTAGTTTGGAAGTACCTGTGATATCTACCCAGGTTATTCCTACTGCAAGATACATACACCTTGTTTTAGTGAATAGAAAATTAATGGGTGGTGCCAAGCATTCCTCTTGATATCAGAGGAAGATGGAGGGCTTTTCCATGATGCATGACCGCAGAAAAGATTAAGGACAAAGAAGAAATAATAAAAGTTAAAAAAAGGGCACCCCAATGAATAAGGAATGTAATGTAATACTTCAGAGGCTTTCCAACTAGAGAGACTTTTAAACGGTAATGAGAACTTACAAAGAGAAAGGTTATGTGTTGGACAAATGTAAAATATTCATACCATCTTCAGAAAGAACTGGGTGACCTTGAGGACTGTAGTAATCAAAAGAGACTGAAATTTAACGGTATAAAATGAAAGGTCAGATGCTCACTAACTAATAACAAAACCTTTATTACAAATTGCGATCTTATCATCTGTAAATGACAGAGAAGGAAAAGTTTCTGAAGGCACTGGTAGATCAGAGTGGCTGTAAGGAGCCAAAATTATGTGAAAAGACTGTTCAACTAAGTTAGCTGTCTGCAGTGGTGGTAGAAGAGTATCAGTGCCATTACAGGAGGAATGCTAGAAATACTGATCCCAGCACTAGCATCTACATTAGGAAAAATGTTTCCCGCAGGTCAGGGAAGGTGATCCTTCCCTCCTACTCAGCCTTGGCAGACACCTGGAGTACGGTGCCCAGTTCTGGGCTCCGCAGTACAAGAGAGACACAGTTGACACAGAAGAGAGACACACTCCCCAGTTCAAGAGAGACACACTGGAGCAAGTCCAATGAAGGACCATGAAGACGATTAAGGTCTTGGAGTGTCTGATATGATGAAAGGGAGAGAGAGTTGGGACTCTTCAGCTTGAGGATGAGAAGGCTCAGGCAGATTTATTCAAAGAATATAATACCTGACAAGGGGAATAAAGAAGATAGAAATGGGCTTTTCTCAGTGGTGTCCTAGTGATGGGACAAGAGGCAATGGGTTCAGACTGAAACATGAAATTCCATTTAAATGTGAGAAGAAATATTTTTTTCTGTGATGGTGACTGAGCACTGAAACAGGTTGCCCAGAGAGGTTATGGAGTCTCCATCCTTGGAGATATTCAAAACTAACACAGGCATGGCTCTGAGCAAACTAGTCTAGGTGACCCTGGTATGAGCAGTATATTGGACTAAATTACCTCTGAAAAGACTTTCCCACCTCAGTTGATCTGTGATTCAAAGGAGATGGATTCAGAGTGCAGAGAGGGCTCACAGGAATGAGAAGAGACCTAGAGGGCCAATTCTGCTTGATAGGATGAAACTTCTGTCTAAAAACACATGCAGTGTAAGGAGGGGGGATGTAAGCACCACAGAGAGAGGAGAAATGTGGCGTTTGAATCATGGACTCCAATAACAGATAATACCAAAGACATTTATTTTCTCTCAACCAGGGTTTTTATACTATTTCTAAAAACATTACTTAGCCTTATATGGAAACAGCAAAACAAGTGGAGCCTTTCCACACCCATCAGCCAAACTTTGAAAGGGGCATGATGGACAGATCAGGGTCCTTTTGTTCTTACTTGTAAAGGTCTGGTGCCAAGCCTGTTTACCCATCCCAGGGCTTTTGGCCGACCAATTCTCTTGCTAATTGACTCTGTAATCGAACTTCTCACAGGGAACTATTTATTGCAAAAGGCCGTGGTCACACAATAAGTGCTGGGTTTATGTTTGCCATAAATAACTAGAAAGTTGAAGTCAAAAGACTCAGTCATCCTAGTAACTGCATTTGCTAAAATCCTTCCAGACAGCAGGGATAAAACAAAAAAATAAAAAAAAAAGAGTAGCAAAATCTAACATTTTTTTTAACAGCTGCTAGAAATTATTAGAAAAGAAATGCTACGATGTGATATCTCCATGAAGATGGAGTCCTTCAGTCTGGAGCACTCAAATATAGAGGTCCCATTTGGGTTACTCCACTTTCTGTTGCCTTGAAGAACAAGTGAATGTTAAGAAGTAAAGATGTTGGTCTCTGCAATTCACATCTGTATGATATTAGTGGAAAGGAATTACGAGGATATGGAGAGAATGAGTAACTCAAATGCATTGCTGCTACAGTAGGACTCAGTGGAGTAAGAGACTTGGAGGCATTTCTTAGCAAATATAAAACATGTTTAATTTTCTTTTAAACTGAGTCTTTCTTATCTTTCTTTAGAGTCCCATTTAACATGTTAGAACAGGAGAATGCGAAAAGGATGCTACAGGGCTTTTTTTGCTCTATACTGTTGCCTGGCTCTAGAAAGGGTTTTCTAGTACCCCTTCTTTCAGATTGTCCCGGAAAATTCAGTGTGGTCCCAAAGCTCCAAGTCAAATGGATTAAAATGCATTTGGATTACCATTTGAGGATAATCTATACATCTGCACTTCCACAATGTACTGATCGTTCAAGCCATGTGTACAATTAGACAGGAGAGAAGTGCTATGAAATTGATAACAATTACACTTCACACAATTGTTAATTCCAATTACTTTCTTCACAATAGATAATTACTATAATTTATATTGAAACATCTGTGGGAAAATAGAAGGCAAAGAGAAGCTCTATAGAACAATTTTGTAAAGCTGGAAAATGAATAAGTAGATAAATATCTCCAGCCGCAGGTGCTTGAGTACTGATCAATGCCCAGGGAATCTGCAGCACTGAGGGCTTCCTCTTCATGGTATTGGATGTGGTTTTTATAGCCCTTGCTTCACAGTTCTGAGTGACAAGTTTGATAAGTATGATTGCTCCTGGTTGATTTGATCATGTGGCTTTGGCTCCTGCATCGCTGCTTGTGCACTTCTCATTTTAGAACAACAAAATATCTTGCATGTCTGGGTTGTCTATTCTACAGATTTTTTGGTACCTGGTGATGAAACATCCTCTGTCACCCGAGACAGGTTGGCTTTGCTGCAATCCCTGTCAAGCAAAGATTCTGGAGAGCTGCTGAGTCAGGCTCACTGTTCTTGTTGGGAACTGCTCTCCTCACTCACCTTCATGCAGGCACAGCTCATCCCCAGACATTTTCCAGCCTGTCTCCTGATGACAGGTTCCTCAGCCGAGTATGCTCAGGCCATACCAGGCTTTTCTTCCTTGCTATTTTAATGCATTCAGATTCATCCCTTGGCCAAAAGCTGGAACAGGAACAATGGCTTTTACCTACTCTCAAATAGTCTGGGAAGAGCCTTGCACACCTGAGAGATCTCCAGTTGTTTATTGCAGCACATGTGTAAAAGCTGCTTGCAGGCAGCACAGGGAGTTTGGTAGAATGTCTGACATTGAGCCTCATCTCCCTTCCAGTTCATTTGCTCTGTTGACCTTACCAGAGTGTGGTGATGCTCCTGCCCAGGGAACACTGGATTTCTACTGCAGCTGAGCTGCAGGCTTCCCCATTTCTTTGATGGCTCAAGCTTCTGCCGGAAAATTGCATTATGTTCTCTGTCACACTGTAAAAAGGAAGGACACATGCAGTGTTATAAAGCTTTTGCCAGCTTGCAGGCAAGTGCTGAGGAGTGGCTGTGGATGTGCAGTGACTTACATCAGCTGGGATGCTGGTATCTTCTAGTTATATTTGCAGGCCCACCCAACTTTATCATAGCTTTGTTCTCTGCTGTCAGAAGCATTGCACTGCAAATCTTCCAGCTTACCTAGCATGTGTGACTGTAAACCTTCAGCTGTGTGGCTGGAAATTTAGTCAGTATCTCTGAAATTGCTAAGTAATACATGCTGGGAGATGATGCAAGGTGTCAGCATATCTCAGTGTGCATTGAATCTTGGAGTGAATAGATAGGGACTCAGAAAAATTTGGCAATGTGGGTTTTGCTGTAGGTAGATAACACAGGTCTGATATCCAGCAGCTGAATACATTTGCCATCAATTTTATCTTACTACATAGCATTAAGATGAAGGCTGCATTAATTCCTCTTACAGAATGGTTTTGCTCTGTGTCCTGCTTCAGTCCCTTCAAGAGGAAATGCTGCAGGGAAGAGGAGACAGCTGTTTTGTGAGCTGAGGACTGGGAAACTCCCTGGTGCATTGGCTGATCCAAGTGTGATGCTCTCAGCACTGCAGCACTGTATGTAAAAGGAAATATACCCCTATTTCCAGTGGAGAGATGGTAAGATTTATTGCAAGGGTTTGTTTTGAATGTGTCTGGGACCACTTGTGCAGCTCTCCCTTTGAACTTGAAAAAGACAGTAGAAGGATTACTGTGGGTAACAAGAGAAGGAAGAACATGTCATATTAGAAAAAACTGAAGGAGCTTCTCTTGTTTAGCTTAGCTAAATGGAGGCTAGAGGTGATACAGTTGCTGTCTATGAAAATAATGATGTAAAGAATAGGGATTTTCTGAAAATAGACAAAATTATATGAGAACTGAAGGTATATAAATGGGCCAAAGGAAAAAGAAAAAGAAAAGGAAAGGCATCTCCCCATCATTACAGAGGTCAAATCCTGGAAGAGTCTTTTAACCAATGTGCAGCACTTGCTTCCAAAATGGAACTCGGTGTGGCTATGAAAAAGCTTTATACACTATGATGCCAGTGGCAGACTTGTCACCAGGAATTCTATTCCTCTAGCATATCTGTTTGATAAAATTGCTTTTAAGTGCCAGTTATTTTCCTCTCTAAGGGAAGGTAGCCACCATGAGAAAACCTGGCACGCACACAAAGCATGCATCAGCAAAGTGTCAAGGGGTCCATCAGCCTTTTTGTAAGTAAGTGTGTTCAGTGACTTGCTGAGGTCTCTGCTGAGCTGGACACTTAATTGTAACACGTACACATACGACAGGCAGAATTAAAATTACACAGGGAAACAAAAACAAGTTAGCAAGCAACCAAGAGAAAATCAGTGTGTTAAAATCTAGTCCTTTGTCCTCAGGGACTAGTGCTGTCACAGTCTCCAGGGCTGTGTGTTGTGCTTCCTCCTGGGAAGTGCAATAGCGAAGCAGCGTCCTGTGAATCCTGACATGCTGTGAAATATGGGTTTAAATTTCATGGAACAGAGATCTGTTGCAAAAGTCATGCTTGTTCAAGGTTTGCTCTTTGTTTCTTCCATTGTCTAGAGGAACTTAGATATGGGAATATTAATATTTTATGTCTATTCAGAGACAGGTCTTTTTTCACTCAGGTCCCTTCTAGCAGATGTTCCTTATCTCTTGCCTTTTAGAGGATTGCTATTATCCTCCAGCTGTCCCTGTTTTCCTTTGGTTAGGGATCCAGTAGCGGTTACCTAAACAAAGAGAAATTTTTTTCACAACTCATTTAATTTTTAAAAGAATTTGATCATCCCTCAGACCTCAAAGATTCTCCACAGGATGTAGTTGGATGGACTTGTGGCTAATGGTCAACTTTAATGAAGGTGACCTTTTCTGTTCCCACCTCCTTTAATGTACTTTTATCCTCTATCATTTCCTATTTTCTCGAATTATAACAGAGGCCTGTCTGCCACCTTTAGCTTCTTTCTGAGATTATTTTCAGAATTTCTGCTCTGAATATTAACCTAGCAAGGCATCCTCAGTATTGTTTTAACTGTGGTACCTTATGTATGCTGATGGTACCATGGGTGAACATGGACTTATTGCTTCTTTCAAGTTAATATTGGAACAATGATGATGGTTTCTTTTCTTTTTTCTTTTTTTGTTTTCCTTTTTTCTTTTTTTTTTCCTTTTCCCTTTGCTTTTCTTCATTATTTTTATTTTCTTTTAATTTTTTTTCTTTGAGTTTTTTTGGTTTGTTTTGTTTTCGTTTGTGAGCAGCTGGGACTTTAAGATGCCAAAAACTTTCAGATATTCTGCTTTTTCTATTTTGATAAATTCATTTAAAAAATATTTATGTGCAAGAGAAAACACTCCAAAATTCCAAGCTTGTAGAGCCCTGCACGCTTCTATTTCTTTTCAAGACTTCTTCTGTAGCACTTCTCCCCAGAGGATCCATATTTTTTTAGTGGGACAAAAACATTGCCTTATGCCCAAAGCCTGGCTGAAGTCAATGAATGGTTGTAAATTGACTTCAGTAGGTACCGGATCTTGGTGTCTCTCATAGTTCTTCAGCAGGTTAAGCAAGCTAAGTTAACTAGAAAGTATTTTTCTTGGAAGTGTATTTTATTCTGAGTAATCTTATATTTTACACCTTTTGGGTTAAAAGGAGACTAGAAAATGGTCTGGAGATAGGAGATTAGGTAAAGGCAGCTTATTGTCCAGATTGAATGCAGACATGGTCTGTCCTCTTTTAATTTCCTTACTAAAATGAATTTGGCATGCTTTGTTAGTAAGAAGTCAATGAAATAATTTGTGCATCACAGTAGGTTTAGTTCATGTAATACCAGCAAATCAAACCAGGGCCTGAAGTGTTAACATACAGTTACTGGACCTATTCTCTAGAAATTTTAATTCCTCATTGTAGCCGCAATATTCTGGATCTCTTTCAGAATTTATTCTTACATTCCCTGCTGTAATTGTCAAAATTAGGTGTCATAAAGTATGATGTTCTAGAATTAGATGGGTAACCATCTTTAATTTTTCAGTGAACACTGGTCTGTAGCAAACTTACTTCTGTGACAAGGCATAGTTCTTCATTTCTCCAATTTTTGTTCTGTCATAATCGGCTCTATGAATGGTGCCCTTTAACAAAACTGTGAGACTTCTGTGTTCTCTGGCAACCAGTGTTCATGTGCCCCTTTTCCTATTGCACATGTAACCTGGGTGCAGAAGGACCCTCGTGCACGAGCAAAGCTGCTGGAGTCTGGAGTGTCTTGTGGGGAAGACACAAGCAAGTCAACAGAGCAGGCTGTCGAGCAGATTGAACTAACAGAGGATTATGAGTCAGTAGGGTAGAATCAAAGGGCGTTTCATTTGTGAAGCACCTTATAGCTGTTTGATCTCACTGAGAAAACCAAGCTCTGTACAGTTCTGTACTATTCCATAGACCTATTTCATTACTCTTTGGAGCAAGAAAGTAGACTGAGTTTGTAGTAGTGCTAACAGGGTTTCAACGAGGACCAAGTTTCATCTTATGAGTGGGAACATTCACATAGCTCCAATAAGAGGAAGACCATACCTAAACTGCTTCTTGTCTGCACATATTGACTGTTTTTGCTATTGCTTAACAAAGGACCTGGCGTCTGGATGGCTTTCAAAATGGATCTGGATGGCTTTCAAATGGTCAAGGAGAGAAGGAATTGCTCTCTTTCTCAAACAACTTGTGCAAAAGTGTTTGGATGATGCTCTGCTACCCTTAGTGCTCCCTGTGGGTTGTCTCAGTCCTTCTTTGTAACAAGGTATGCAGTGGCACATCCCACGGGTGAACAAACAATGACCATGCTGCTTCAGGATAAAGTCCATCTTGCCCAGGACACTGTCTCCACCAAGAGACGAAGGAAGTAAGAGTGATCATTGCTCTAGAATAATACCTATGGTCCCAGCACTCAGCTGTTTAGGGACTTTGTAGGTGAGAGGTCCCATCTGTACTGGTGTGTTTAATGGCCATGAATGACTAAACTTGCCGGAATTTGTCTAAGCACTTGCTCAACCCTTCAGCCTTCACAACGTTTATGGCAATGAATTCCACAGTGACATCATGAATATTGTAAAAAATGGGTTTGATTTTGCTTCTTAAGGTAGTGGGGTGAGGTGTGTTATGTTTCATAGCTTATACTTCAGCATGAAGGAGGTCATGGCTACAGACTTTGCTGGCATGATGCAGAAGTGCTGGCTAGCTAAGCACGCTGACCATGGCAGCACAGTGCTGAGGGCCTACCAACACCTGCCTTTGGGCACCCAGCCTGACACAATCTGTTTTCACACCTCTCCAATGACCACTCCCTATCACGGCAGCAAGTCATCCAGCATGAACTCTGTCCACCAAGGTGGGTGCAGATATATCTCCTCACTTCCTTGAGGAAAGAATGGAGTCACAAGCCAGGCTTTCTTGTGGGGAAAGAGTGATCAGGCTGATACAGAGCCTGAATTAGGGGAAATTAAAATGTCTTGTAGACAAAAGTAAAATCATATTATCTAAGAGAGAAAGAAACTGATAGTTTCTCTACTGAAGCCAAAATCACTAAATGGGAGGCAAAATGAGTCCTTGGCTCTTCTTAATGTAGAACTGAAGAGGGCCCATCCATTTTTTTACCTGTCTTTATCTACAAAATTGTGACCTTTTTTTAGTTTTAAGCAATGCTGCAGTGATCCAGGCTGTGCCCTACAAGCTTCAACCCTTGCAAAGCACTCTGCCTGGGGAAGGAAGCAGCTGCTTCCCAATTCAGCTGTGCTTTCCTCGGGGGACTTGGTAACATTTATGCTCTTGAATCTTCCTGGCTCTCAGTTTGGTTTTGGATTAAGTTCAAGGGATTGATTTTCAGTGTGAAATACTTTTGCACCCTGGTGGTGAACCTGTTTTTTACTGTCCGATACTGAGTGATCTAGGGTAACTGACTTTATAGATGGAAAAGGGATGGTATTCCTGGTGAGGACTGCATCACCAAAATTTTCACTTTTTTTGTTTTACCCTGAATGGCTTCTATTATGTTTACTTTTGAATCTTATCTATTTTTCTGTGGGAGACCCTGGGGTTATGTCTGTGTTAGGAAATGAAACACGTCTGAGACTGGTCCCAACGGGGAGTGGTCCATGTCCACGGTATTAAACTTTCACCCCTCCAGTGCAGAGTGGCCAGTTGTTGACTGTACTTCTTAGCCTTGCTATTTCCTGTACCAGGAATATTTGGGAGGCTTCTAGATGACCTAGAGCAAAGTTGTGTCAGGAACCACTGTAAAGAATTAACAGTCCAAGTACTTCAGTTCCAGTGTTTGGAACATTCTTGGCACTACTTAATAGGGATGACTGATTGCCAAAAATCAGGGTAAGGTTTGCTCAAGAACTAATGATTTTGAGTTCATGGTAAGGTATTGCTGAAAATGCTGGTATTTCTTACTATTGACTTGGAGACATTTGGGGAGATCTTTTGCACAAACAGAGAGCCTTGGGTAAGAGAAGTATGACTCCCCTGAGCAAGAACAGTGGTTCTGGAGGATTTGCTCTGGGATATGACAAAAGAGGTTGGAGAGGATTATTTCAGGGTGCTGATATATCTGCAATACCTCACTGGTTGCTTGGACACACTGTGTGGGATCCAGCAAGGAATACTGGATCACCACAGGCAATGACTAGTTCAGAAATGCTGGGGAGTCACTGAAGTAAGAAGGTCCAGGTGACCTGGAGGAACTATTTCTGAAAAGACAATGAGGTGGAACTAGATTGCATCTCCGTGGCATATGGCTAGTGCTCTTTCTGAGAGCTTAAATTAGTTAAGTCCAATACCTAGGCTGTCTGATCAGGACTGGATTTAAATCTCTAGGATTGAATGTTCAGGAACAACATGACATATATAAAAAATTAGAGGTCAGGACAGACACTGTTTGAGTTTATTTCAGGAATCCATCAGGAGTTTTTGCTGGTGCTGTTATTATTTCATACCTAGGATTTTGTGCCCCAATCAGGGAATATTTCCAGCTTCCTTCAGATTTAGTAGGGCAAGGTTGAGGGAGCTCTGGCTGTAGAGGAAATGGGAGAGGGTGATATAAAAGTGATCATTTGGATGTGCAGGTGTTTGGCAAAAGAGAGCTTTAAAGATTGAGTTCTACTGGGAAATAAACCAGCAGCCAGCACAACTCAATGTCTTGTGCTACTGCCTTCAGCAGCAGATTCCCAGTAGCTTTGTATGCAGCAAGTAGTTATATGGTAATAATTCCAAAACTTCTTTAAAAAGAAAACTTTTCTAATGCCTAAAGGCAAGAACTGACTTGTGTTGCGGATTTCATTAGTAACTAATACATTTTGGTTCTACTGTAACATGAAGTAAATCCTGGAAATTTAGGTTAAAACCTGACTTTTATTAGTCCAAACATTATACAAAAATATTGAGTACCAAACACCTTTCTCTTCCCTACTCTTGTGGAAGACTGGGGTATATTCTATGTTTTAGGAAAGACTAGGTGTCACTCAAGATTTGATTAATCTGAGGTTTGCTTCATAAAAAAATTTGATACTTTGGATCTTGAACACTGTTATACTGAGCTTTCCTGAACACCACTGCACCCTGCATTTCAGACACATATCTGGGTGACATTTCTAAAAACCACTACAGATTCATAAATTGGGAGAAACAAAGTTATGCTGAACATGGTCTTACTTTTGCTGGCTAAAGGTCAGAGAGAAAATGTTATTAGGAAGAGCTCAAAAGGGTCATTCATCTTCTATATATTGCAGTGGCTCAATATTGCAGCAGGATAAAAAAACACTTGAAAATCTCTGGACACAGCTTTAGGAGTTCCAGAGCATACTGATAATTGAGATAATAAAAATTATATTCTGTGATTGATGGAAGATTAGGGAAAATCTTGATTGAGAATTGATGGGCCCCCACTAGTTACTCTTCGTTGTGTTCTATCTGGACCAATTTCTGGGAGTCAATTCGGCAGCTGGATTCTGAGTTTGAAGAGTCAGCTGCAGCCTTAGTTTTTTGGTCTCTGGAAGTGACATGTGGTTCAGTGTGATCCAATTTTTTGTTTGTTTGTTTGTTCATGGGTAATTTTGGTTTTTGTTTTGGCTTTTTTATTTTAGTAGGGATTATAGACTTGTTGACTGTAGTGTCCTGAAAATGTTTGTGAAACGATTTCTTTTTTCTCTTCTTGATTGGCTCACCTAGTGAAAAAAAATCAAGAGATCATC
Organism: Calyptomena viridis; assembly: GCA_013390005.1. Lineage (NCBI taxonomy): Eukaryota > Metazoa > Chordata > Aves > Passeriformes > Eurylaimidae > Calyptomena > Calyptomena viridis. The sequence goes on along the minus strand of WEIV01021667.1, from coordinate 34,951 downwards.
TAATACCTGAGTAGATAGAAAATCCTTATATTCAGGTGTATTCAATTGTGATTTTAGGCCTGGGTATGTTCCTTATTCACATATCTATTTATTGCAGGCTGTGAGGATCATCAGAAGATGCCCAAGTATTTTGCAAAGATACGGAGACAATAGCGACATGTAGCCAATTCTTGAATTACAAACTGGGTTTTTACAGAAATGCACAAAGCAGTTAACAAAACTCCAAAAGGAAAAAAGTAGAATTCACATATTCCTTTTGGAGTGTGAGCAGTGCAACTACCCCAGAGCAATACAATATATTTAAGAAAGAGAGGGCTTTCATTAGAACCTCTCTTTTATCTCTCCTTTTGGAAATAGGCACAGCTCATGTCGAGATGTTAAAACTGTACTTTTTAAAGGAACTGAGTTTTAATTGCAGGTGTCAACCTGAATGCACCCAGTGCAAGTATACAGCCTGTGGGAGTAGAGCAGCAGGACTTGCACGGATTTCAACATTTCTTTGCACTAGAGTTAAAAACTTTGTAGGACACTTTGGGCAGTTGCCTGTCAAAACTCATGTTTAACATTTTTTCTCTCACCAGCACAAATAGAAGTCAAAGGATGAGGGAGCTGTAATAGATCACTTGGTGCTAAGTTATTGCATACACCTTTTTTTTTGTGCAGAATATCTTATAAAGGAAGGAGAAATCAGGTAAACATCACATGGCATTTCAGATCTGCATGTGGGGATTTGCATTCAAACCGTAGAAGTGGTAGGTCAGAGACTGCTGTTTACAGCAATGCTTGATTAGAGGGAAAGACTTTTTTTCAGAAATCATCCAACAAAATGGAGCTCTGTGGTACTGTCATCCCTTGAAGCGAGGAATCAGCTCTAATCCTTTCAGACCAAACTGACAGCAATTTACAAAATGCAGCCTTGTTAGTGTGATGCTTGCAAAGTTTCCTTCCTTTCATCTGTTCGGTAAGCTTTAGATTTTCATTTTTCTGTAACTTGCATTTAATTCTGGAGCTTCAGCTTACATCAGTCACTGCCTTTCAAACTCTGTGTCTTTAGTCGTCTTTTGATGAATTGTACTGAAGGCCAATGTCTTATATCAGCAATAGTGCAGCCAGCAGGACCATGGCATGACATTGTACTTGACACTGGTGAGGCCACATCTTGAATCGTGTGTCCAGTTTTGAGACGCTCACTACAAGAAGGACATTGAAGCACTGTAATAGTCCAGAGAAGGGCAACGGAGCTAGTGCNTTTTTCTGTAACTTGCATTTAATTCTGGAGCTTCAGCTTACATCAGTCACTGCCTTTCAAACTCTGTGTCTTTAGTCGTCTTTTGATGAATTGTACTGAAGGCCAATGTCTTATATCAGCAATAGTGCAGCCAGCAGGACCATGGTGACTGTTGGTCTCTTCTCCCAGATAACAAGCAATAGGGTGAGAGCAAATGGCCTCAAGTTGTGCCAAGGGAGATTTAGATTGGACATTAGGAAAAATTTCTTTTGGGAAAGGGTTATTAAGCACTGGAAAAAGCTGCCCAAGGAAGTGGTAGAGTCATCATAATTGGAGGTTTTTAAAAGACATGTAGATCTGGCATGTGGGGACATGGTTTAGTAGTTGACCCAAGGATGTTAGATTTTTGGTTGGACTCAATGATCTTAAAGGTCTTTTCCAACCTAAATGACTCTGTGATTCTATGATCACTTGAAAATGTGATAGAAATGAGTCTCTTCTCAGCTAGACGAGATTAATGAGGCAGTGTTAATTAGCTATGGTCCATATTCTGCAGCACTCTGTGAATGCTGCCTTTTTCAAATGCACACAAGTGACAGAATACAGCCCTGCCTTGAGGGCAATTTTTGAAGCCCAGTATGGAGATTTAAACACATAGTTGCAGTTCAAGCCAGCGACAATTGCACCCTTAAGCTTTCAAACCCTTCTCATTGCTCTGAAAAAAACCATCTAGACACATCCTACTCTGAAATGAATAACAACAAAAATGTTTGGCACTTCTGAAGCAGTTAACATATATTAGTTAATTAACAGAGCACTATAAATCTTTGAAGAAGATGTAAAAAATAGGAGAAGATATCACTGCTGACACAAGACTTGCTCTGGATGCACACTGATACTCACTGAGCTGCATTTTGAAGCCTCCCATTGACTTCATTCCATCTGGCTAAGGGCCCAAGTGTGACTTGTCCACATTAGTCACAATTCATCTGGTTTTAGATAAGATTCAGTTTCTTTTGACCCTTTCTAGATGACATTGTGGAAGTAGGATTACAGCCTGTTCCAGTTCACACCAATACTTAAATATGTTAGCTTTGCATATGTATATTTGACAAGCTGTCCCCCTCAGTTGTTCAGAACTAATTAGAAATTGTGGGACTTCAGCTATTAGTAATTGTAAACGTAAATGTCATGGACTCCTTTAACAGTAGTATCTGTACAACTTTTCCACTAAATATTTTTCTCTAACAACACTTCTATTGGAAAGGGACAGTATATTGTGACCATCTTACTGACATGGAACTGAGGTACGTGAGTTGGATTTCAGCACCAAATTTAAACACATACATTCAGATGTTGGCACATCTGGAGGGTATCTAAGCTACTGTTACGGTTGGTGGAGATCTAGTTCATCAAATCCCTAGAGCCTGGAGAGGAGTTATGTTCACACTGAGGTAGATATTTAGTGGCTCTGGAGTGACTCACAGAATGTTTGAGGTTGAACAGATCTCTAAAGGTCATCTAGTCCTAATCCCCTGCTCAAGTAGGATCACCTAAAGCCAGTTGCCCAAGATCATGTCAGATGGCTTTTGTATGTCTTCAAGAATGGAAAATATTCAACCTTCCTGAACAACCTGTCCCAGTGCTTGTTCACCCTTACAGTAAAAATGGGTTTCCTTACTTATGAATAAGGACCTGCAGGAATATGGACTCAGAGGAAGTGTGACAGGACACTTCAGCTGCATCCTCAGCTGCTCATCCCAGCATGATGCAGCAATAAAAGTCTGCAAGTAGAGTACAACCATTATTCTGAGCCAGTTCTGGACGTTTGCTTTAGGAATTAGCTTGATCAAGGACCTCTGCATCACATGCTCTTGGACAGGGCAGATAAAGCCACAGAATGGTTTTGGCAGAGCAAAGATTTGAACTCACTTCTCCAAAAGGCCACTTTTCTCACTGTTTTAGTCAGTGCACCATTCCTTCTCTTTATTCAACTGCAAATTCATTGCAAAAAGTGTAGCAAAAATGTCTGTACATGTTCATTCTCTAATTCAAAAGTTATGTCACCTGGTGTGTGACAGAGAATAAAACATTCATAAGGCACAGAGGCCTAACTTGTGCAATTGGTATCAAATTGTTCAATAAAACACACACAGATAGAGCAGACTGCAAATATCACTATATTGACATAAAATGCCCAATGGGCCCAGCAATTGAAATGGCAACCAAGCTATAGAGGGCACACCTAACCAGAATTTAGAGAGAGAAATGAATAGAGTCAAAGGTGAGCAGCTAATACTTAAAAAAGACAAATGTTAGAGAGGTTATTTTAGATAACGAAGGCCACTTTGTGATCACTAAGAAGCCTCTAGTTTTCAATAGGAGAGGAAACATAGAAATAAGAAATAGATCTCTGAATCTTCCTGCAAAAATTGGCAGAGGTGTTACAAAGACTAAAGTAGTTTTAAACAAAATAAATCCAACCGCCCCAGAGTTCTGAAGTCAGTCTGGGATGTGATAGAAATGAGAAAAATATTATCCACAATGTATATTGTGGAACGTATATTATCCACAACGGTTTAAATTTTTGTATCTAGACACCAACATAATTTAGAACCATAGAATTGCTAACATTGGAAAACACCTTCAAGATAATCAAGTCCAACCATCAACCCAGCACCACCATTATGTTCACCATTAAATCATGGCCTCAAGTGCCATATCCACACATTTTTTTGAACACCTCTAGGGATGGCGACGCCACCACTTCCCTGGGCATTCTGTTCCAATGCTTCACAACCCCTTCTGTGAAAAAAATTTCTTAATCTAAACCTACCGTGGTGCAACTTTAGGTCACTTCCTCATCTTGTCAAATTTTATGTGCTAAATTAGAGAGGAAAAACGGACAGTCCAGTTATCTCTGTCTCAACTGGACTCAAGTGACGCTGAAAAGCCAGCTGACAAACCTCTCCTCTGTTTTGTGTTGTCTTGTGGCAGCATAGAAAAGCACCTGATCATTTATCTAAATTTAAAAAAAAAGAGAAAAATTTAAAACATTCAACCATTTTCCTGCTGTTGCACGATACAGTTCAACACATATTGTGTTGCTGCCTAAATCCATCTAAGAAGCTGGAATTTCTGTGCTAGGTTCTAGTTATAAGCATATTGCTTACTGTGAACATGCTTCTATGCAGTGTGTTGGAGGATTTGCAAACAGATTTTTTTTCCCTTTTTTTGCTGTGCTGGAGCAATACGAGTGATTGAGCTCAGCAAAACCATACTCAGTTATTTTTATGCTTACTCTGGTATTTCTCTGGAACAGCAATTTATAGGTGAGCAAGCTAAGGGTCTTGTACTGGTATTTTGTCTGTTTATTTACTGATGATAATCTTTAGCTGATTTTGCTGTTTGCAATACTGGATTCTATTACTGCAATGATCCAGAGAGTAACTTGTACACAGTTCATGGTTCTTTTCCTGAGTCATAGTACTTTACAGCTTCTGTGTCTTTGAACAGCACAGGCAGTAGTGAAAATGCTACAAAAGAGCTTCTACTTCTATGGAGCCATCTCTATTTCTTCTTTACAGCTGACTGCTGAAGTTAATGTCAAGATAAGCGATTACAGATGCTTTAGGCCATCACAGGGTTGCTTTAGTTTAATTTATTGGGAAGCTGAGTGAACCTCTGGCCCATAACGGTAATATCTGTCTAGCGAGTGGCAAATACATGACATGGTACTGCATCTGATGATCAGTGCAGGATACCTATTCCAGCTCTCTCCTTTCATGCCATGGAACCAGGCAATCCTCCCTCAGCTCATTCCAGAGTTGGTCTTATGTGGCTCAACCCATGATTACCTCCTACCTCAGTAGGCCAAACTTATGTTCAAATGTGCAATTCTTTTTCATAATGGGAAACAATAGTAGTAATGTGACCAAATAACATCCTTAAAGCCTTGTATTTGTTCTTTAGGACCAGTGCACTTTCAGAAAAGAGTACCTTCAGGACAAAAAAGCATTCTGAATGCCTATGTTATCCCTCCCTGACACTTCCTGTTCCTTACATTGTGGAAAATCCGTTTTGCTCAATCGTGGATGTCTGTCTGACTCCCCAAGACCACTGCTAGCTTTTGAACTTTTGTTCTCTTTTGATGTACAGTTCCTGTCTGGACCAGAAGGAAGAATGGAGATCTATGGGGAATGACAGAAGTATTTGGTCTGGCCAAGTCTCACAACTACTCAAAGAAGCTTTTCTTTTAAAGCAAAGATATGAAACTATATTTGTATAGCATATAAACAGAATGTATTACTGTATTAACAGAACATATTAATTACTAGGTAAAATGTTATTTCTCTGACATTAAAGACCCTCTCCCTCTCCAAACCTAACCCTAACCCTCCCCTCTTTTGCCCCAGAGAGATTTCAAACCCCAAGCACATGCTGCCACTGCCTCCACATCTCCTGCCCCAGCAGGGCTGGGACGATGCTGCTGGAACGGATAATTTGCCTGCCAGCTTGGTGGGACAGAGGGGAGGTGCCACATACAGCAAAGGAAATAGGGTGCCTTTGGTGCTGAAACAAGTTGGAATGAGAAGGCCTTTAGATGGCCCTTGTGAAGTGCAATAGAGAACATTTCTGAGTGATGGATACTTGCAGAGTACGTCAAGATGCCTGAATGCTTCCAATTTTTGTGAAATGAAGACTTCAGCCATATGTTCTGTAACACTACATTGGCAGTTGATTAAGTTTGTTTGCCATTAGCTTTCTAATTGGTTTTTCTTCCCTTTTTTTTAGCCATTTGCAGCAGGTACTTGCTTTTTTTATGACCCTATTCCACATGTGCTCAAGTGTTCTTGCTTGTGCAGAGACTTTTTCTGCAATTTCTTGTTCTGTGATTCTTTACAGAGCTGCAGGTTCACATTAACATCAATGAGTATCCTGACATATTTGCATTTTGTGATTTCAATGTGAATGAACAGATCCTTTTACTTATGTGCTCAGAGACATCAGTGAGGGGTGCAGCAGAGCAACCTGGGTGATGAAGATTTGTTATGACATTCTTCCTGAATTATTGAATCCATCTTGCTTTATGCTAATTAGATCTCTCTCTTTGGTGATAAGACCAGACTTGGCAGAAAACGGGACCTTAATTGCTTTAATGAAACATTTAGACAATAATAGACCTATGAACAATTAGTTACCTGGATTTACAATGCACAAGTCTTGCAATCTCGTTTGTTTTTAAGCAGTTGTAAAATTAGTGAATAAATGAGCAATAAATGCAAATTTAAAAAATTTCATACAGTATGTTATGGATTTTTGCAGTTAAAAAGTAGTTTGAATTATCTTTATTATGAAGATCATGACATAATGCAAAAATAAAAATGTGTGCTTTAATGAATCAAGATAGATTAAATTATTGAGAAACTTGTATAGTATTTTATTTGATCCAATTTAATTGAATATTTTTTTTCCTAATGATCTTGAAGAGAGAGGAAGCTGCATGATAATGAAAGTAGCAGTGTTATCAAGACCAGAGAATAAATGGAGATAATAAATATTACAAAGGGACCTAGACCTACTGGAAATCTGAGCAGAGAGTAACAAACTGAAATAAAACTTGAGGGATGCTAAGTAGTAAATATAAAGGTCAGAGATCTGCAAGAGCAGAAACTCTGCATAAATTGAAGAGAATTCAGAAAAGAAGGAGAAAATATGTTTGATTGCTGTAGAGATGGGTACACAGAAAAGGTTAAAAGGGCAATTTGCCTGCCCTGCTTTGTGATGGGTTGAGGCTGTTGTGTTCTTATGTGTTGGTCCATGTGAAATCTGTGTCACAGTTCAGAAAGGAACTTTACCAGGATAATGTGAAAGCTATGCATCTTGCCTGCTGACACGTTTCTGCAAACAGGTTCTGCTCAAATGCTCCAGAGGCACTGAATTTTGATACAAGCCTGGCATACCGGGTGTCTTGGGAGGGAGAATAGAAGTTTGTCTGTGAAGGTTTGAAAGGTATGAACTGAAAGAATCAAATGCAACTCTAGCCAGACCAAATTCCAGCCTGTCAGATTCAGCTCAGTTGTTTCAAGAGCAATGTAAGAAGCAAATGAAGAAGAGATCCAAAATAAAACTTCAAATCCAAATATTCCACATCTGTCTGGATTCATGTACAGACTATGTGCTCACTTTCATTGTAGGGAAAAAAGCTACACACAGGATATGAACACCTCCCAAGTGATGTTAAAGATCTCTTCTTGATTTTTTCCCACCTTACAGTCCCAGAGTCTCTTTAATTGAGTAGTATTGGGTTTTATCCTTTTCTTTCTGCACTAACTTCACAATTCCAGTTCCTTTCCACTTCTGCAATCAGCCAAAATCGGCTCAGCAGAAAGGCAAACCTGCTCTTCAGAGGAATTTGTTTGAGCAGACTGGCAATGTGGCAGTGTAGGATACTAGGTCTAGGCCTGACTTGGACCACAAATGAGGATTAGCAGAGGAGAAGCTCTTTTAGTACCCTGTGTCTACAAAGTGTCATTACATGTTTTTTGACTTTTATTTCAAAATAAATGAAGTAGGATGTTTCTGACATTACTACAATCAAGATATGGTGGTAAAACTGGTACTGCTTGTTTACATCTCCTTTTACTCATTACTCTGCAGGCGTGGTACCACATTTGTCTAGTCTCCATGTACTGCAGTTCAGTTCCAGAAGGTGTGGGGACAGCCTCAGAGCTTTCCAAGTTCCCACCAGTGCAGCAGGGATATCTGTTTGCTGTGCACAAAAATGTAAGGATTTACATTCATTTTTAAAAACCTTTCTTTAAATAGAAACAAAAACATAATTACAACATGATTCACAATAGCAGCTAGCTACCTTATCTTTGGGTGATCAGGGAGAAAAAAGGAGTGGAGATAAGGAATGGTTGTCAGATTTCCATTTCCTGACCTATTAGTCAGGTCTAGCTGGTACTGAGTGATGCTGTGTGAGACCTTTTGGTGCCTGCTATGGGCTTAAAGTCCAGTACCAGAGACAAGGCTTCAGCCTGCCCTGTAGGCAGGGCTCCCTTTAATAGCTGCTGACAGCCTGTAGTTTCAACGTGGGCAACAAACGTCCTTGCTGTCCCAGGACAGAGCCAAGGCCTGGCCACACTGGCTGATGCAGAGATGCAACTGCTGGTCACTTTCATGAACCCAGATGCCATTGTCTATTTTAGGCTCTATAATGATTGGATCAAACATAACCCTTCATTTCTATGCCTCTGACAAATCAAGGTGATATTCTCTCTTGTTCTGAGGCTGATGGTTGTCCTCTGCTGCTTCCCAGAGTGAAGTCCCATACTCGTTAGAAACAGTATATATAAGAGTAATAAAAAGTATAATATGAAATCTTGCAGCATGACCTACACAAAAGACCTTTTTACAGTATTTTATTTCATCTTGGTAGAACGACGTCTCCCAAAAAGTAGCTCAGAGATTGACTGTGCCCTCATGCCCTGCTGTCACTGCACGTAAATCTAATTAAATTAAAGGTTCAGATTAACCAACACAAAGGTCTCCTCTGTAGGGCTCAGTCCCATGCTTTCTGTTTTATCTCATTCCATCAATTTATTCAGTGTCATGTCTCATTACTCTGCATCACTCACTACACTTTGAACAACGAGACGCAAGTCGCTCCCGCAGTGCCCTGGCACTACCACAGCAAACAGCACTTGAGGGCATAGCAGCTCTCTCCCAGGGCTGTAATGGCACCTCTGCAAAAAATTCAGATCAGGGCTGCTTGCTGGGACTATGTGAGAGAATTTGTTAATACATTTCTCTAGGAAGGCATTTATTGCAGGACAGAACTGGAAGTGTGAGAACATTGTCTAATGCTTTTTTTTTCTCTGTAATAAGCTGACTGAGCTAAAACTTTACTACCTTGAAAAATGCTCTGTGCATTCACTTTTTGTTTTACCTTGTCTGAAAATTCCCATTTTGGAGAAAGGATATTGGATACACATATTTTTTCACTTAATTACTGGTCATTCTCAAATAGCAATTTCTGAGGGTTTTGAGTGGGACTGAGATGATAGTAAAAGCAGGATGATTCCTGCTCTTTCATCAGTTTTCATGATTGCACCATCATATTATCTGTAATTTTTTGTTCCATTTTTCACTCACTAGTGTGTTGTGCTGTCAGTTGTAGGCCAGCCTGAATCTTCTATTCTTTAATCAGACTTCCAGTTCTTTCAGTGAACAGTTTTTCAGAAGCTCTTGTACACAAGATTTATGCATGCAGTTGCCTGCAACTCAATAACCTGAATGTTTCAGTTTTTCTGATTGCCTGTGTTTTAAGAGTTACTTTAATGATACCTATTGAGATGTATCTGATAAGAAAGTCCTATAGTGTCACCTGTGTGCATTGAGGGAGGGAGGCTAGGCTGTGTATTCTTAGGTGCATAAATATGCATCTAGATTTCTATCCAAAAACAGATTAGAATGATCATTTGCAAAAGCAAGTTGTGAAGAAAGTTGTTAAACTACATTCTTGCAATCAACCACTTAATATGCATTTAAACTTAAATATTAGTAAAAAATATTATGTTGTTATTTAAACTACAAGAATATAGCACACACCAAAGAATGACATATGAACAGAATGCCATAGGGCACACAAAGAAAAACTTTGCTCAGCCCCATTGAGATGTCTGTTGCAGCACTGTGTCCTCTTTCAGGTATCATTCTACAAGTTCAAAGCAGAGCAGCTGGAAAGAAGTCAAGGGAGAAGTAAAAAAAGGCCTAATACCTAAAACTGTGAACCCAGAGGGAAGGCTGAAAGCGCTGTGTTGGATGGAAGGAATTAGAGAAGTTACTGAAGTGAGACCAAATAATCTCCAAATATGTAAATCAGAACTGCACTGAAGGCAGTCAAATGTAATCCATATCCATTACAAAGATGAAGTAATTACCTTAAATTCCAACAAGAGAGATTTAACTTAAACATTAGACTACATCTGCTACCCATGTGGCTAGCTGAACTCTGGAGTAGACTGCTGGGGAGCCTGGGGATTCTTCATCACTGGAGGCTTTTAGGAACAGACAAGCATATGCCACGCTGACAGAGAGAGATTCAATCCTACCTTGTGCATTGTGATGAGCTGGATGACTGCTAAACCTCTTCTAGTCTGATTTTCTTCACTCCTTGGGAAAATTCTGAAAATGTTTGCTGATGTCTAATACGGACAGCAGCAAAACCCATTCCTTGGTGATTTGTCTGTGATGCTTTTACTGCAAAAGTTAGCAACTTGTATTTTCAGGTTTGTGCTTTTGTACTTTTATGGGCGAGGGAGAAGTGTGGGCAAAGATAGAGGATGGACTACATTTTTCTTAGTTGTGTAGTCTCTTAGTTACCTTGTCCAGCTAACATAGTAAAAATGTCAGTACAAATTCCAGCTCTGTCATTTCTGTCAATCAGAAATTAAACTTGCTTCTGCCAGCTGGGTCCCTTCCTTTTGTTTGATAAAACACCACTGAACTGTTTATTGCTATTTTTTTCTGGTCAGCCCAGAGCTGTAGCTCATTGAAATTCTCTGGGTGGTTATTTTGTGAGAAATGTTGTAGAATTGCAAGTCATTGTTACTGGTTAATCAAATACCTCTTCAGCAAGTAACAATATCTTTTGACTACTCAATACCTCTTTGGTTGCTTCATCTTATTTCCAGAAAAAAAAAAAAAAAAAAAAAGAAGAGCTTTTTACAGTTCTTCTGATGACTTAGTACTGTCTTCTGTTGTTTGCCAGGTGCTGAAGCTGAATAAATTATTTACTGGGAATATATAATATGAGGATGTGCCAGCTCCTATTTGAAAATAGTTTTGAATCAGCAGGGATTTCTGCAAATGTGGCTGGTATTTTCAAGGCATTGGTAGATTATCTGGAGGAACCTGCTGATGTCTGGTAAACGTCAACAATTCATTATTCAGATGGCATAACTGAGCTGTTATGCCACAATATTTCTATTGCCTGGCTACAGAACTGAAAGTTTCTAAATGGATAAATGGTGAATAAAAAAAGAAGAGCTATAGCCTTATATGCAGAAGAACCTTTGTCATAAACACATAAACACTTTCATCCTATAAGCAAAATCCCATTTGTGTGTACATTTGCAAACGTATGTATACATTCATCCTATAACAGCTGTTTTGCATTCATGTGCCCTGGTTTTGAGCCAGAGACAGTGGAACTGGGCCCATGTGCCCCCTTCAGATTCCCTCCTATTCCCTCTTGGCCTCTGGGGTTGATGAAGCTGAGATGCATATAGCAGCCTCCACAGCATGTTAGCCCCTCTCCTACCATGGATAAATGTATAAGGGGTATGTTATGATCCAGTTATTAAAATTATTAGAAATGCTGCTGCCCAAACTGAGGTGCAAATGAGACCATATGCCAAAGTCAATACTATGGGTTTTATTTAACAGAAAATATGAAGCAGAGAGAGAGAGAAAGAAATAAGAAAAGCCAGGGTGTGCAGAGGAAGAAAGAGAGTGACAGAGAAAGATTAAAAGAAAAAGTATCGCTACTCTGATGGCATCCTGTGTTTCTTTTCTGGTCCTCTTCTTGGTGAGGGTCCCAAAATCATAGAATCCAATGGATTAATATATATTCAGAAGATGCCAGGCACCTCCCCTGGGGGGTGGAGGGAAGCTTTGCAGTCTCTTTAGACAGGCTCTGGATTCGTTGCCTCGCTTGGATCATATGCAGTCTTCTGGTGGTGGAAGGCCTTGGGAATGAGTCTGAGGAGCACTCTGGGGGTCTTTGATGGTTTATGACCCCCTTCTCAGCTGCCTCTCATGTGAATGTCTCATATGTATGTGGTTTTCCCAGACCGGGGTAGGGGTTTACTCTGTTTGATGTGGAGAGATTTCACCATCACACACCCAAAACCCTTCTCCTCCACGACCCAATGAGGCTTGTTTACTTCTCCTCAGAACTGAGGTGATTAGACAATAGATTTATCTCAAGTTTTCCCTTCACAGTCCAAATTCCAGTCAGGAAGCATACTGGGAAAGGAGAGTGCTTTGGTNAGAAGGGGGATGCTTTGGTGGTTGCAGGCATGCAGTTGCTTCCTTGACAAAAAGACTTTCTATGATTTTGACAACGTTTAAGACATCGACAACATTTCAGTCTATCACAGGGTATCAAGGATGCTTCAGAGTTTACAAAATGTGTTCATGCTCATTCCCAGCCATTTAAAGTAATTTTCCTCAGTTCGCTCAAAACATGTGCATGGGCTCGGCAGACATCATGGATGCTCCATCTCTGTAAGTGTTCAATGCCAAATCGGATGGAGCTTTGAGCAACCTGGTCTAGTGGAAGATGTCTCCTGCAAATGGCAGGGATGTTGGAAACAGATGATCTTTAAGGTTCCTTCCAGCCCAAATTATTCTATGATTCTATATATGGTGTAGGATAGAGCCACAGGCTTCAAAAGCAGCAGCTAGTCACCACTGAGACACCCTGCAGTGCCTACGGTGATGGGAAATGCTGGTGACTGGATTACTGAAGCCTGCTTTAGGTGGCTGAGTGACAGTAAGGTATGCATCCTATAGTGTGTCTTGGCAATTCATAAGCTCAGAGGTTGCTTGAGTGAGCCTTGCCAGCTCCTGCAAGAAAGCAGCCAGCAAAACTATCATCAGCACTTGCTAATCAAAATTCATTTACTCATAGCCAAGCACCAGTGATAGCTCAGCTAAACTTTTAGAAATATACTTGTCTCATTGCTAACTCTGCACACTGGGTGCTGCTCCACTCAGCATCTATTACATCTTCCTGCAACTCTGCTTTTTCAGCATCTGCCAGTTTCCTAGTGCTTAGACTTTGATTTTTATTGCCAAAAATATGTATTTTTTATACTGATTTCTAGTACAGTCTGTATTTCTACACTAGTATTTGTAATATTTCTATTACAAGCAATCATTGTCCTTTCTCTCTAGGACATGCAGGAATCTTTGTCTTTGCCACAGTGCAAAAACTTCAATTTTCTTACTGTCTGCACCATTGATTTCTCACAATTCATATCCTTTAGTTGTTATGGAAAAAAAATGAGGCTTTCAGTACCTTTGCATATTTTGAGATACTACAAGTTTTTCCAGATTTCATGGAGGACAAAGTTCCCCCATCTTTTCCCAGTTT
>WEIV01021666.1:0-51980 GCA_013390005.1 Calyptomena viridis | reverse complement strand
TTTCTCCTCCACATTGATTATGAGGTGATGAATTCTCAAATGTTGGTCTTTCATAAAACCACTAGAGGTGTGGTCTTAAGATCTTCATCATATTCTATATAGTATTTATCCTAAGTGCTACGTTAATACTTGCTGAATCCCTTACAGCTGCTTGATGGCTACCACAACATTGCTTTAAACATGCAATCATTCTTACTTGTCTGTTCTCTTAGATATCTGATGGATAAGCAGAGGAAACTACTATGGTCTTTTAAAGCATTTGTTCTATTCTCTCCTGTCACCTAGCTAATTCAAATTCACTTCAGTCTTACTTGGGCAACTTTTGCTGTGAAGAAACTGGAATTAATTCCCAGATTTTTTTTAACCATTAGAGTAAACTGAAAATAGCCCTGATAATGCCCAATGGCTGGATCTGTGCTGACTCTCTACTTCCCTCTTCTGTTTAAATATGAAAATCTCAGATTTGTTTTCATTTTCCGAACGAGTTCGCTATTTCAATGAACAAGTCATTTGCAGAATGCTGTGTGAATGTCTTATTTGTCATCACAGATTACATTGAGTAAAACATGGTCCGTAACATATTTCAGGCATATCTGTTGCATTAGAGTGTTATATTTCAATGGGACATAAATTTCAAGATGAGACAATTAAATATGAGCTAAAACGAAGTGTTTCTCTTAAAAGATAACTTATGAAGCTCTGATTTTGTTCTGCTCTGCATTGCTGAAAAGTAGGCATTAAAATCATGGGCTCAAATTTCCATCTTGGGTGGAATACTCCGTATGAATACTCCATAATGTTATCCTTAGTTCTGTCCTATACTGATTTAGGCTTGCTTATATCTTCTTATGGCCATTGTAATTATGGAAGTATAGACAGTTGGGCTTGACTCCAAAATAAGACATCTGGCTTCTGAGGTTTCCAGAGCTGCAGTTGCTTCCCTCATTTAGGGTATCAATGCAACGTATGAACCCTCTGTCTTTTTTTTTAAATTGCACTGCAGTGTAGCTATATACATCAGTAACCTTCAGTATCACTGATACAGGGGGATGGTAGAATATTTTGTTAATTTTGCAATTTAGTGCATGCAAAACAAGTCTTGGGGTCCAGGCTTTTATTCTAATCTCTTTTTTTCTTTGACAGAGAAAACGGTGAATTTCAAGAGCTGCTTTAGGATAATGTGGATAACACCTTTGATAGGGGACAGTAAACTAAATTAGAGGTGGAAGTTTACATTGTAGGTATCTACATTTGATCAAATGAGTCCACCACTAAATGTCTGCGTCACTGTAAAGCAGTGGTCCTTCCTTTGCATTTCTCATCATATTAGCTCATTTATTATTTTATTGTTAGTCATTAAGTATTATCAGTGCAACATTTCACTTTCAACTTAAAACTGATTAGTCTGAATAATTTGATATAAGCAGCAAAAATTATCACTTCACTGTTCCCAAATATTTTGTAAATATGTTAAACTATGCCCAAGACCTTGCTCCTTTGAACTCCCAAGATAGTTCCTCAGAGTACAAGAACTTAGAGGTAACTTCCACAGCTGACATTGACTTTCCCACAGCCCAGACAAACTCACTGCAACGGCGGCTGCTGGTGTCAGGGGGAGCACAGCCCTGATACTTAATAGTGTGGGCTGTGCTTAAGGATAGACCCCTTGTCTGCCCTTGGGCAGACAGTCCCGGAAGGATGAAGCACACACGTGTCTTTGGCAGATGAAGGAAGTGGGGAGACTTAACTGGGGTGCTGCAATCCAACTTTATTGGAGGTCTGAGGCAATCGCCCCTCAGAGCTCTTCTGCAGTCAGGGAAAGCAAGCCCAGAAAAGCCTAGAACAAAGGTGTGCAACAACTTTTAACTGGGGGTGGTTACATGGGAATGGACCAATGGGAAACTGGGATAGGAAGGGTTAGCGAAGGATTGACGAGCATGGACAACCAATAGGAGTAAGGGGAGTATAGGGAAGGTCACATGCACCTCTGACCTGTCAAGTATTAGGGATTTCCCAGGAGGGGTCTAATGACTGACAGTGAAGGTGCTGGAGCAAAAGGTGTGATTTGGGTGATTGATAGGGAAGGGACTGGAAGAAGGGGTGGAGTTGGGGGGGAGTTTATGGGATTTACGTGAGAAGGGGTGTATGCACTTAACAGAATAAACCATTACATAACAGGGGTAGAACAAACCGTTAGGAAGATATACTTAAAAACACACCACCACATCCATGAATGAAATTTTTAGGGCAGCTTGCTGTCTGAGCACCTTGGTCACAAGGACAGTCTTTCAGATTTTGGAGCATCCCTACTACCATTACACAAGGGTAAATATATTTAAAAGGGATAAGACTTTTCCTATGGTCAATTCTTAAATGAATAATAAATGTCACATTCATCCTCAAAAACCTGTTCCTCAGATGCAACAATAAAAAACAGTCTTTAAAATATACTTTTGGAGAAGTTTGGATGAGTTTCTATTCATAGACAAGTAGTTAATAAATAATGTACTGCTGTGTATTATCAATTCATAAGTGGCATTGCAGCCTTTAGACTATTTTGCAATTGTAAAGGACAGTGAAACCATTGGCTTTCACTCAGGAGCTTCTCATATAGAATGTTTCCTTTTTAATTTGGGTCAAATCAACTAACTTTTAAATTTCAACAGACATGGCTATAGTTAGGAATGGTGATTAAAGTACTATTGAACATGATGACAGATGATGCTTCATCTCCTATTAGTTGTGGCTCATCCAGGCATGTAAGCATGAATATAGCTTATCTGCATTTGGACTAGGTTTTGAATTTAATGGTGAAACAACAAAAATCCATTTATATGTTACAGAAAATGCAAGATGCACACTTACAGGAATTCTCTAACATCTTTAGATGTGTCTGGATTGGTCTGTAGAATTGCAGTGAGGCAGGCTGGCAATGAATTTTGATTTTATTGAATTGAATGCTAACAAGATGTGTTGGAGGTGAAGGAACTGCAGCTGCTGCTTCAAGGAAAATTCCACCTACACTGTAGCACATCAATTTAATTCTATAATGCCATATAAACTTCAAGACTTTCATTTCACCCCCCTCATGGTTCATGAAGACTATGTACTTGGGCCATATGTGGCTGAAGATCTTGGAGGTGATAACATATTACTATCAGCCCTAATTATAAGCCCTAATAATTAAATCAATCTAGTGATAATAAATGGTCAGCCTATACGGATGTCTACTTTGTACCCTAAAATTAGGAAGTGTGCTGATTGTTCTGTTAAAATTTTAAGTAATAAATTAATTACATGGTAGTATCATGAAAGAAAATACGATTTTTTGTCAATTTTTCCCAAAGATGATTTTTGTTTTGCAATTTCTGGCATAAAACATCTCCTAGAGTCTATCATTTCAAATTGCCTAGTATCATCAGTACTATCACAAAATGGCATGATTTGAGTTTGCTCAAAATGTAATTTATTTCTTTGTTTAAATGACTTACTCTACCATGATGTCCAAGAAACCCGATAAAAATTGCTATACCCCTATAGTCTCAAACATATATGCATAGGATTTATTAGGTGGACAAGACTTCTGTTTTACAAAGCAAAGTTTTCAGCTAAAATGATATTTTAGCTCCTTTGTCTTTTCTTGTTTGGAAATTAGGGTTAGCCTGTCATCTTATTCTCCTTGTATTTCTTTAAAAAATTCAGTTTAGATGGGTGAAAGAAAAGTTGGGTGTCAGTGATTAAGCATCAGTTAAAAGGCTTGAGTGCAGGCTGTGGAGGCAGATGGGGGAGTGAGGAGTGCTGGTAAGAGGAAATGGCTTAAGGAAGAAAATTAGGTAAGGTCATAGAATACAATCAGGAAACATAATATAGAAGTATCAGGCTGTAATCACTTTCACCAGTGCTTTATGACTATTTTCTGCCTCAAGATAAATGCCATGAGGACATATACTTTCCAATTTGTGAAGCAGTGACTATGAGATATTGTAAGATTTCCTACAATACCTGAAAGCTCATGAGAACTAGCTTTGGCTGATAATGGTGTTGGTAAGAAAATTAAAACAGAATGGAATAACCCAAGATTCAAGCACATGACAAAGAGATGTCTTACACTTCCCAGCAAGTTTGAGAACAATCTCTCCTTTGGTCATATAGCTTAGACATTGAAACGATAAATAATTGGTGGGTATTTCCATGAACACCAGCTCAATTTGTTTTACTTGGTTGTGTATAGTTTAAAGCACTGTAATATATGAAGTTCTTCCTTAAAAACTACTAATCAAGAAATAAACCAAAGACTACAAGCTATTTGTGAAAATGGACAGTTGTCTGCTTCTAGCAAAGAATAGCAAATGACTATACTATTATTTTTTTTAATCATCCATTACTTAATGCACTGAGCATAACTTTGGGAAAATTTTAACATCAAATTCTCACTTACATTTGTTCCTAAGGCAATTGTTGGAGATGCAGTTCTATATATTTGTTAATACTGAGTGGTTTTCCTTTTGTTTGTGTCTATCAGTGTCACTAACAATCAATACACTTTAGAAAGCTACGATTTTTTTTCTCGTTTTAAAACATCGAAGTGTATTTCCAAACAGCTGCATTCTGCAGCTGCTATATCTGGAATGTCTCCAATGTAATAAAACAAATAATATGATTTTTCTTGTAAAAAGTATGTGCTTTGAAAAGGAATATTTTAGGAAAGTTCTGGTTTCGACACTCTAAAGGAACAAGCTGCCAAGCGTTACTTATGTGATCAGACAGTGACAGTAACAGATACTTAAAGAAACAATTCTGATGTCTCAACATTATGGTTTCTTTGCTTGTAGATCAGGATGGCTACAAGATCACCATATGAAAACTCACAAAAAAATTGTTTAATGAACAACTTACCACATAATAATCTTGTTTTTATACTCCATTGATGACAGTAAATTATAAATATTTTTTCTAGAAATATTTGTTAAATGAAGCACACTACATACAAACACTCTATGTTTTCTATATTAAATAGCTTTAAGAATTTAGTAGTTTGTAATAAATATTTTCCTATATTTCATGCTGTTTGGAGTGTAAAATCCTTAGTACATATTTCTTGGCCACTGAAAGGCTCAAAACGCTCTTTAAATTGTAAAGAAGTTACTGTATGCTAATATTAATACTATGAACAAAAGTAAATTCCAGACTGTTGATCTACAAGGCAGAGTCAAACGTTTTAACTAATACTACCTTTTCAACTAGACTGGCACTCAGTGCCACATCCAGTCTTTTCCTAAATGCTTCCAAAGACGGTGACTCCACCACCTCCTTGAGCAACCCATTCCAAAGGCCAATCACCCTTTCTATGAAGAACTTCTTCTGAATGTCTAACCTAAACCTCCCATGGAGCAGTTTAAGACTGTGCTCTCTCGTCCTATCGCTAGTTGCCCAGGAGAAGAGACCAACATCCACCTGGTTACATCTTCTTTTCAGGTAGTTGTAGAGAGTGATAGGTCTCCTCTCACAGGATTTTCCCAGAGTAAAATTTTACCTTTTTTTTGCTAATACTGAGATTAGTTTATGTGGGAAGGACTTATTTGTAATTTTAAAGTTTTTTTTTTATCCTGTATGAAAGTGGAGATGACAGATTATGAAGAGCAATGTGTTCTACAGGTTTGGTGGAAAGATGAGGCAATGCTGTCTGGTTTTTAAGCTAGGTGGTAAAAGTTCTGTAATGAGTTGAGGCATGGCCAAAGTATCTGACACTGACCAAACTCTGATGGTGTGATGGGTTGACCTTGGCTGGACACCTGGTGCCCCTGAAGCTGCTCTATCAATTCCCTTCCCAGCCAGACAGGGGAGAGAGGATAAGATGGAAAACAACTCATGGGTTGAGATAGGGCAGTTTACTAAAGCAAAGGCAAAAATCCACAAGCAAAATGGAATAATAAGATTTATTCTCTAATTCCCATCAGCGAGCCATGTCCGGCACTTCCCAGGAAGCAGGGCTTCAGCACAGGTGTTGGTTTCTCAGCAGGTAATTGTAGATAATGAATGCCCCGCCTTTCTCTTCCTTCCCTAAGCTTTTATATCTGAGCTGGCATCATACGGTATGGAGTATCCCTTTGGTTTGTTTGGGTCAGCTGGCCTGCTTGTATTCCCTCCCAGGATCTTGCCCTTAATTGGGGAAAGAATGTTACAGTGCTGGTGCTGTGTTCAGCAATAGTCAAAACACTATAGACACTATAGACACCACCTTTTAGCTACCAAGGCCAAGCACAGCACTGTGAGGGCTGCTATAGGGAAATGAACTCCATCTCAGCCAGACCAATACAGGTGGCAATATAGCATATAAAATACATTTGTTACAGAGACTGTAAATATATTTAAAATCTTTTGCACAGAGTTATGACTTCAGAGGCAGATAAGGATGGGTTTGTAAAACAGTGAAATTGCATTAGAAACCTCATGTGGAGAATTTTCTCTATGGTGAAAGAAGATAACTCCGAACAGACTATGTTTTTAACTATTTACAGAGAGGAAAAATATCTAGTCTTTTTTCTTCACCAAGATTTTAGATGGAAAAAAGTTAGTTGAATATAAAATATTATTGTGATTGGCTGAAAGAACACATTACTAGATAACGACTATAAAGAAAACATCAGTTGGTCACTGAATGTGAAACGTGAAAACTATCTTCGCAAGATTTTTTTTCTTCAGTGAAGAAAGCAAAAATTTGTCAAGGATAGAGAGGGTGCTTTAAAAATCCGCAAATATTTCAACAGCCTTTTATACAAGTTGCATTCTTACCCCAGCCAGTGCCAATGTTAAAAGTCCTTTTGCTTTCGTGTACTCGTGGTTTGGTATGGCTAGCAGAGGTACCAGGTTTGGTTTGGTTTTTTCCCTGAGAATTATGTGTGTATAAGCTGTCATCTAAATATTTGTGTTAGATTCTCTTATTTAAAAACCTAGGAGAAATCTTAGTTTTGTCTTGGAGAATTGGCAAAGTTAATGACGGACAGTCAGGGTCTGAAGGACATGGTTGTCTCTCCTTCCTTATTCCTACCTTATAAGAATAGTTGACATTTTACTTGGCTCCTTGTTTACGTGTTGCTGAAAGCAGGAGATCATGCATGCTGCAGGAGACTCCCTTGAAGATTATGCTACATCAGCTGAGAGTTGAGGAAGTGCTGAAGAAGAAGGAGAGAAGGGAAGACATTGAAGGATCAATCACGATGCTTGGTAGGACATTTTTAGCCCATGTGGACTCCAGATTGACAGAGGCTTGGGATTGGGAGCCTCTGGAGAATTAGCAGGAAGCTTTTTGTCTCCGTCCAGAGGTATCATTGTTTGGTTATTTAGCTACAGATCAGATTAGATGAAAGAGAAAAAGACGGTTGGAACCACTAAGCAGCTGCTGCTAACTGAAAGTATTACAACTTCTAGCTGATTATATAGGTTGGAACTTTTGAAGTCTTAACTTCTCAATAAAATGCACTTAGTTGTAATTGTTAACTTAATTAAAAAGAGATTCCAGAGATTAAAAGGACTCTTTCACAGAACTAGTTTTCCTCTAATACCCCAGAGACTGTTTCTCAAGCTACATAGACAGACTTATTCTGACAACTTTCTGTTTCTAAATGGAGAGTTTTAGACTCTTTTCAAATTCCAGATAAGCCATCAAAAATGAGAATGTCTGTAAGGAAAAAATTATCTGTCATAAGAGAGGTAGTTGCAGCTAGGATTCGGGGACCATGCACCGTAATATATAAAATGTATAGTGTATGAGAACAGGATGCCTTAAAAATAATTATCGACAATTGCAATAGAATGATGAAAAATTTACCCAAAAAACAGTGTCTTCAGCAAGACTCCCTGCCTGGGAGTGCCCAGTAGAGTGAGTAGTGATAAAAAATGCAAGTGATACACATCTCTGGTTAGATATGCTATGCAAGGGACTTCCCCAGAGATTCTCCTGCAATACATGATTTCTGATCAATGCACAGTTGGGAGGTTGCTGCAGTCTCTGTCGTCCAATTGAGCCAAGCAGCTGGGATCCCACAGCAGAAGACAAATCAGGGTTTGTGTCCAAGCCATCTTGCTGGGAAACATGTTCTTTCTAGGACATGGCATATCTAAAACCAGGTGACTAGAAGCACCTCTTATGCAATACTCACTGTATGTTTATCTTTCAGGCAGCTAGTTTCACATACAAGGTCCAGACACTTCCCTCTTGAGAGGTATGCCTTTATCTTTTGCTATGCTTTACTTTAGTCTTTGATTTCTCTTACTTTTCAGTGTTTTCTTATATTTTTAACTTTCAAAGGTTAAGGCATTCAGTAATAATGCCTTTCAGACCGTTATTGTACTTTTTAGAAATGTATAGAGCAATTTCAAGTGAAATTAGCTCCTAGAGAATCATTAGCAATTACTTAGCCTTTCCACAGGGAGCAGTGAGGCCAGAGCAGCTGAATTAGTGATCCTACCTGTGACATGTGCTAAACAAACTATTTTTCCTAATATTATTCCATCATTTGAAGTCCACCTAGCTTGGTGAAAAATTATACGGTCTCTAAAACTGCAACAGCCCTTTCCTCACTACTCAAGGAAAAATAATGTAGACAAATTAACTATTGGCATAGAAAATTTTCACAGCATTATTGTTTTGTTAGTAGCTCAATTTTCTTAAGCAAATACAGAAGAAGTAAGGCAACTAATTTAACTACCATTTGACTTGCTGAAGACACCTAAGATATCGTCATCGTTTAACCAGCCCAGATGATTGGTTATACATACAAAGCCCCCGTATTTGTTTATATATACACAGGTCACTATTTACATTTTCAGCTAGTAGGTGTTTCTTTCTGATGTTTTCTATTTTCAAATATTCACTGAAAAAAATTCACCACATTTTTAATTGCTTAGGAGAACAATATTAATAGAAGTACTGATGGTCATATCAGTATTGCTTCCTGTCTTTGGGATAATTAATTCTTAGCTTTAAAAACGTTAGAGTGCAATACATTTTGCTTGGTAATATTATCAACATTGCATTCGCATTTACTGTACTGTTAGATAGAAGATAAAACTGAGATCTTGGAGAAAACAAACACATCCTGTCCTTACCCTTGACTTCTAACATATATAAAATGTCACAGTGCAACTCTAAGATTGTCTATAGTAACCCCAGGCCAATTGCTGAGGAAGTGGATCCCACAGATTTTTCCAGAATTGAATCTACAGAGGTGATTCAAAGCAACTTTGTTCCAAGGAAGCAAGCCATGGTGTTGGATATTGGGTTTCTGCAGGAAATATCTACCTTTCTAATTGAAAATTCCTTGCCTGAGGAAAAATCTTGTTGCTATAGTTACTTCTTCTTGGAGATATTGGTTAAAGTCTATTAGCAAAAGAATACATTGGCTAACTGCTCTGAAAAAGCTGTAATCAAGCTAGACACCATGGGCCTTTGCAAGTGGTAACAAGGCAACTCTCAGCTGTCACTCAAAAGCCCATGTGGGCAAAAGTTAACTACTTAGCTGGTTAGCTACTGTTTTCCATATATGGAAGTGATGCTTAAAAAAGAGTATAAAAACCCCTGTGAGAACCCTGCATCTTAGATCTATGTATAAGATGTATATGTGTAAGATATATGTAAAATAAGAAAATATTAATAGAAGTTTTTAGCTGAAGTCTTCAAGACTGTGTGTTGCTGAAGATCATAAACCCTAAGCCACAACTCCTATTGAATATAGATTTTGTAAAATGCATTGTCGCTAACAATCTTGAATTGAACTTTGACATAGGATCAGCATTCAATTACTACTTTTTAAATTTACAATTCCTAAATTAGAATGTAAGAGAGGAGAACCACATGAACATAGATCTTTTAAGAACCTGGTAGCCATGCTAGTGATTTGCAGAAAGGTCATGATAGCCATACAAATTCACATGTATATCAAATATGAAATATTGTATATCAAATATCAAATGCCTTGGATTTTATGTCTGAGAAATGAGAAGAATGAGAAGACATTTAACATTAATATACATTATTGAATTTTTTTTTTCCAGTCTCTTTAATGTGTCTCAAATAACTGCTTCTTAAGGATCAATGACTTAATCAGTCTGATTTTCAGTTTACAGTCAGGACTTGTTTCAAATTATCTGATGCAGTCTTGAGCAACACAAAGACTCTGTATTCAGCTGCTATGTTAGGGAAAACAGTTTTAAATTATTTACAAGCAGTAAGACGCTTTTCTCTTTATATTGTAGAAGCAGAGGTTTGATCTGTGGTCTAGCTCTCAATTTTTAATTACGCAGTAAAATGAAGCAAATTTATTTAGGTCAAAGACAAGAAGGTTAAGGTGACATTTAGTTTATAATTACTTTCAGAGTAGAAGGTATCTAGTACTATAATTATTTTTTTCTTTTAGTAATCGAAGCATTTGCAGATTTAATGGCTGAAATTAAATTCCTTAAAGTTGAACTGGAAAGAAAAGTATAATTACACAATTGACATAGATGATGTAAAAGATGTATAATTTGAATTTGACCAACAAAATGCAAATGACATGGATGGTGGAAAAGGTGCATCATTTGAACATAATCAACCATCTACCTCTTTCTAAAATAGAAGATGAAACTTAAAATAATTGTTGTGCAAGCTGGAGAAGTCACTACATAAAATTGGATGTTCTGTATTTTTTGATCATGTTATGTAAGTAAAGATGACTTTTATGCCTTTAAAAGTTATTGAATGCTCAAATCTTTCAGTATAACGAAAGGTAAAAATCTTAAGAGATAATGAGAGAAAGTTATAAGAAGAAATCCAGAAAAATAGGTAGGCAATTTATATCTTGATACTTATTAATCTAAAACAATGCCAAGGTGTGAATATTAAAATAATAATGTAGAATTCATTCAAATTGTTTAGAAGAAAAGAGACAATTAAAGAAAGTGAGAGGAAACACAGGACCCTATGTAGGAAGATATTTGGTTGTGTCAGGCAGAATGAGAGGTTTGGATTGGGAATGAAATAGTAGGGCAGTAACAGCATGACATGTAGAAAGCCTCATGTTAGAAAGGGTGTTACAGTCAGGGTTTGTCTGGCTCTATAGAGTCCATGGCTCTATAATGTAAGACGTGTGTTCGTAAGAGTACAGCAATATAAGCAGGAATTCTGTTGCTGACAACACTTAATTACTGACATCTATGCTACCAACAGCTTACCTTGGTCTAGCAATTTAACAGCAGGATAATTTTGCCTTATTAAGCTTATCAGCTCTGACCTTCTAAGAAGTGAAAGAAAGGTTTTCCTGGGTTCTGTTCTAGCAGAGCTCTAAAAGATGAACTTAGTAATAGTACTTGCCTCAGTAAGTTAGGTCCCATCCTGGGACCTAACCACTATTTGCAAAACATGTAGAAACAGATAAATTTCAAATCATATCTTTTAATTGACAGGTAGCTTGTAACTATGGATTTTGTTTTTGCAATGTGAAAGCACATAAATTAGTGTAGTATGATGGAATTTTTTCTAGTACACTCTTTTAAATAAAAAATGTCTCAAAATGAAGCAAGGGAGATTTCAGTCTCACACAATCTTACTTTTTCAAGAGACGATATCAAAAGAAACAAGCTTAAAATTCTCTTCTACCATGGCCCCTATTTGCAAGTAGTGAATGTCACACTTCAAATCAACTTATCAACTTAAAAATTAGTCAGCACTTTAAGACTGTGTTTAGATATATCTCCAGCTATAGGCTGTTTTTTCTTTATTCCCTTTAAATATAGGAAAATTCTAACTAAAACTTTAAAAAATATTGTATCTACTATGAAAGAATGCTGTGAAAACCTTCTTTGCTTTCCTGTGTTCCTTTATATTTTGATTTAGATGAGGAAGAATTTTTATATAGTAATCTGTTAAATGAAGATGAAATTGTAATTTGCAATTTTCTTTTTTAATTAAAAGCCTATGGCACAGGTTAGGATACAAGCTTAAAATCTATCCATGGAGAAGCAGATAAATGTATCTAAAAATACTTTCCAGCTTTTTCTCCTATTAAAAATGCCCACTCTTACAGTAACTTTTTAGCTCTTTTCCATTGTTTATGGAAATATTTGTGTGCTTATTCATCTTCGTTAAGTTACAGTGCAACACCATTGTCTAGCATTCTGCTAGACAACTGTAAGAAGACCTCCATCTTTAACAATGTCACAAGAACTTAGCTAAAGTAGAAAAAAACCCTCTATATAAAATAGGAAGGTTCTAATAGTCAGAAATAGTCCCTTCAAGCTATTACATTGTTTTAGAACTGCACAAAACTGTCTGGTTTGTGTTAATGGGAGCTACAGAAGAGAATGCTGTGAACTGATACACTCTGATCATTCTGATCAGGTCACAGTGTATGAATGTTCACAGTTATTTCCATCAGCTACCTACACACCTGTCTTCCATGTGGGGCATGTCATGCAAAGGAAGGAAGCTCACTCCGGTTTGATAGAATACGCTGAAATTGAAATCCAGAAATTGAGAATGTCACCTTAAATTTGCACTAACCAAACTTCAAACCCAGTTTTCCTCAACAGACTACAGTGCCTGTCAAAAAGGGTCTGGTAAGAGTTGGACAAATCTTTGCATATGCATAGAGAAGTTATGGCAGGAGGTTTAAGCAAATTCTCAAATTTGCTTAAAAACCCCACAAATTCTCATCAGTATTTCTCATTGAGTCTTTCACAAGCCAAGGAAGATGACTTTATTCAGTCTTCTTCTCTGAGAGAAATGATAGAGCTTACTCCCAGAGCTGTTGGAGTCACAAACACAAAGGCCCCTACCATTCCTGGGGATGAGGCTTTGGGCAGTGCTCTATACTCCTACCATAGTGGCTTCTGTGGACCCTCATGAGTAGTACAGGAGAATCTCATCTCTGCATCCAAGCACATGCAAGTTTTTTATTCTATGATAATAAACTTATTAATGTAAAAAAAGATATTCATAGACATATGTCTTTCTATAATCCGAAGTATCCTGCAGATGAAAGTCACACCTGCTTTTTGATTTGGAAAATCATGTGATCAGAGAATTGTAGAATGGTGTGGTTTTTCTTGGAAAGAGACCTTGAAAATCATCTGGTTCCAAACCTGAAGAAATATTCTAACTTTTGAATTACTGAGATTTTGAAAGCTGAGCAGTAGCTTTTATTACTTGTTCTTTTTGACAGGTGTGGGCCTGTTAAAATCCTCTGAACTGGTTCTTCAGCTTTATTCTATGCATACACCAAAATAAGATGGTGTGTTTTCTCATCATATACAAAATCAATCATAATTTCAGATCATTTAAGCCAGTACAGATCCAGTAATAATAGCACAGAGGATAAGCTCTGATAGGTGAATTGCAAGACTGTTTGTGTGGCAAGACTCTGGGAGTGGGGTGGGATACAGGAGTGGCTTCTCTGAGAAGCTACCAGAAGCTTCCCCCATGTACAACAGAGCCAACACCAGCTGGCTCCAAGACAGACCCATTACTGACCAAGGCCAAGCCCATCAATGATGGTAGTAATGCCTCTGTAAACATATATATAAGAAGGAAAAAACCACTATTGCACAGATGAACTTGTGGTCAGAGAAGATAGGAGTAAGAACATGTGACAGAAACAACTTTGCAGACACCAAGGTCAGTGAGGGAGGGGGAGGAGGTGCTCCAGGAGCTGAAGCTGAGATTCTTCACCCTTACAGCCCATGGTGAAGACCATGGTGAGGAAGGTTGTCTCCCTACAGCCTATGGAGATCCATGGTAGAGCAGACATCCACCTGCAGTTCATGGGAAAAAAGGGACCCATGATGGGTCAGTCTGTGATGAACTGCAACCTGTGAGACACTCTGGAGAAGTTTGTGGAAGACTGTCTGCTGTGGGAGGGACCCCACGATGGAGGAGGGGAAGGACATCTCTCTCTAAGGAGGAAGCAGTGGCAGAAATGAGATGATGTGATGAACTGATTGTAACAACCATTCCTCATCTCCCTGTGCTGCTGTGGGGAGGTCAGGATGTAGAGAATTGCAAATAAAATTTGGCATGTAAAGGAGGGAGGGGTGGGGGGAAGGTGTTTTTAGGATTTGTTTCACTTTTTATTATCCTGCTCTGATTTTGAGTGGTAATATATTCAACTAATTTCCCTAAGTCAAGTCTGTTTCATCCATGATGCCCTTATCTCAACTCATGAGCTTTTTTTTATATTTTCTCTCCCCTGCCCAGCTCAGGAGGCAAATGTGGGTGGCAAACAGAGGGACTTTGGTGGGTGTCTGGCCTCCATCCCGGGTCAAGCCATCACAAAGACAAGGTGATAATAAATGTAGAATATATAGAGAAGATATATGTGTTTAGGATGGATTTAAAGAGAAGCTAAACACATCGTGTCCAAAGCTGCTTACCTGGGACTATTCTTCTGCCTTTTATAATCGACCTTACTGGATTTGAAATCATTACTTCCCTTGTTCCTTTAGAGTGTATCACATACGTGATCTCCCAGTCAACGAAGTTTTAATGTATGTATAGCAAAACACATTTGAAGTTTCAGAGATTGAAATGAAATGTCAGTTTGATTAGCTGTATAAGTATCAGATGAAATAAATGCAGAAAGGCAGCAGTGGAAACGTTTAATAGATTATTTGACCTGTATTTATAGATAGGCACACACTTACACCTTTGTTGAATTGAACCTAAAGATTGTATCAGACTTAAAGAAAATTAAAGGCAGATTGTTCCATGTGAATTAGCTTGATTTTCTGTAGTAAACAGTCCCAATTCAATAGTCTATGAATAAAATGAAAAGTCCACAGTTGAAAAGAGTTGTACAAGTTAAAAGAAGTTTGATATTGCTCCTATTTTGCAGAATACTATCTGTAAAAGTGGTATTTTGAGAATTAAGTATCCATTGTTACACCCGGATAAACTCTCAGAATGCTTTCTTTTTTTCCTTTTTAGGTATTTTCTTCTGTATTCCTATTTCTGTCAGTGGCTTTGTCTTTTCACCAGATGCTCCACCTTCCTCTAGGTATGCATCCTGACTGGAAGACCATTGCATTCAAGGAGTTAGTGATCCACATAAGTTAACTCCAAGCATGTCCAGGCCCGTGCTGTGCCATACTGCCCATCCAGGAGGCCCTCAGGACAGTGTGATGCGGCACAATTCCCTTGGCCACAGGATGACCTCAGCCAGATGGTGAGTGCACCATCTGTGTGGCCTTGCCTTTAGCTAAAACAACAGCAAGAAGTTCTCCTCTGACCATCACTTCTGTTTGACTGTGGAAATGATCAAATAATTTCCTTGCAAGAATATCCAATAATATCTCAAATTATCAAAAGAGGAAAATCTCTTCTTTGGCCAAGGTCTGCCTTGCAGGCAGCTGTGGGTTGTCAGTGACTAAGGCAATGTAAGATTATCTGTGCTATTCTTTTCTTATAGTTTTAATTCTGATAAATGGAATTTAAAACAACACTTTACAGAGTCTGAGTGCCTTTCTTACGAGGACGATAATGGACCAGCACCTCCCATTGCAGAACACTCTGTAAGACAGTGATTCTATTTGTTCTTTTTTCCACAAAGTTACATTGTAACTTTAGATTTAGTGAGATGTAAACTATTGTCAAGGTTTAACTCCAGCTGGCAACTAAGTACCACAAGGCCTCTCACCAACTTTCTACCCTCCCCACTGCTGGTGGGAAAGAGAATTGGAAAGGAAAGGTAAATCTGGAGGCTAAGAACAACATGATTATTGAAACAAAATATAAAATATAACAATAATTACTGGATATAATTACTGAAAATTGTAATATAAATAAGAGAGAGGAATAAAACCCAAGAGAAACAAGTGATGCACAATAAAATTGCTCACCACCCACTTACTGACCATCCACTCCCTGAGCAGTAACTGGTTGCTCCCAGCCAACTCCTTCCAGTTTATATATTGGGCAGGATGTTTCATGGTATGGAATATCCTTTTGGCCAGTTCAGGTCAGCTGTCCTGGCTATGCTCTCTCCAAGCTTCTTGTGTAGCTCCTCACTGGCAGAGCATGGGAAAATTAAAGTCTGTTTTAGAGTCAGCACTACTTTGCAACAAGTAAAATATCAGTGTGTTATCACCATTATTCTCATACTGAACCTAAAAGACAGCACTGCAGCAGCTACTAATAAGAAGAAAATTAACTTTATCCCAGATGAAGCCCAAAAAAAAACCAAAAAAACAAAACCATACTTGGAGTGTCAAATTTCAAGAAGTCACTTAAAGGGCAAATTAAGAGATAGATTAAAAGTCATAGCAAAAAATGACTTTTTTGCTATGAACTTTTTTGCCTTCTGAAAATTCGTAAAACAGTAAGGAAGACAGAGATCCCATACCACTCCTGTTGGAATGGGAAATGACACAAAATTAATGCTAAGGGACACAAGACACACAAATTACTCAAAAAGTAACATGTATTTCCACAAATAAAAGAAGAAATCTATATGATAAGACCTGGCTATATTTCATGTCTTTCCATCTAAGTGCTGTGAAATACCAAGAAATGTCCAGGATTTGGGCTGTTTTTGTAACTAGCTAACTCAGCTAAAAGCAATTCTTACAGCCTACTTCAACTTTTCTGTGTCCAGTGCCCACAAAGGGAAAATCCGGGCTTCCACACTTGTGCCAGTTACATGAAGGACTAGAAATCAGTTCCTTCTCAGGTCAACAGTAAAGTCCATGACATTCTTATTTCCTGTGAGGTTCTGTTGTGAAGTTGCAACTCTGAGCTGGGGCCACAACTTCTCTCCTGCTCCCAAGTAGTTCTCAGAAGTTGTCTTTTAATATTAATTGCTTGTCTAGACATTCTTGTTCACTTATTGGCTTAGTGACTTTAAGGGGAAAAATTGAACAGAGAACAACTTTAAATTGAATAATAACATACAAAGTAGATTTTCCATCCATATTTACACTCTTCTGTCAAAAAAGTGTCAAAAAAGGACAAAGCAGTCACAGCTGATACTATTTTTAGATTTGGATCAGGCCTTGTAGAATGTACTGTAGAGCTGAGACTGCCACAAACTGAAGAATAATTACAATCAAGCTCATGAAATTTTAAGGCAGAAGTGGCTACATTATTTAGAACATTAATGTGGTTCAATGAAAAAAAAGTAATTACTGGTTATTCAATGCCAGAGACATCACTTGCTGTCTAACTCCAGGGGTGGTGTTTATGTAGGAAATAAAACAAATCGTTTCAAATATTTCAAACAAGTCTACAGTAAATATGTTTTTGTGTGCTTCAACTTCCTTTGGTTGAAGAAACTGGACTGGTACCAAATAGAATACATATAATTTCTCCTTAATTGTGATGAATCATATTTATTCCAGTTTTATAAAGTGATTTACATTGCAAAATTTACCCCATTGTAACAAATTCCTCCACAACTCTGTTAGCATGCCAAGCTGAGAAAAATCTTGGGCTGCTCAATATGTGATGCTGTATCAGCAGTAAGAGAAAAAATATAGCCACCTGAAAAATTTGGCCACTAGAAGGATAAGAAAAATATGTCCTTCCTCATATTTTTGTGCATTACAGCAACATCCAAAGCACAGCAAAACATTTAAAAGTTTAGAAGAAATGCAGCTAGTCCATGTGTTCTGTACTGGGGTGCATAGTAAGAGAGGGAGAAAGGGATGGTGCAGTGTTCTTGCTTTACCTCAACAAGAAAGGTCCAACAACAAACAGTGCAATAAAATAGCTGTTTTATTAAGATAGAATGTAAATAGAGATAGTGAACAAATCTTGCCTTGCCTCTGATGCTGGGAAACCCATATTCACAAATCCTGAATGGCTTTCCTATGACATGCTGAACAGGTCCTTTCCATGGAGAAAAATTCCTTCTTTTTTGGTCATTTAAGCTATTATATAATTCTCACACAAGAAAACAACTCTATTCATAAAGGATGTTTGCATGAGACTAACTGTTCATCAGATTGCAGCATTAAAATGTCACATAAATAATAGACCCATAACAATTTAAATTGGCCAATAATGATTTGGAGTAGTGGCAGATTCACCAGCAGAGCTGATTAAGCCCCTGCCAAGCATTATTTTCATCATTCATTCATTGTGCTAGCCAGTTATTAAATGTCTGAAAACCAATTAGGGAGAAGTTCTTTACAGAGAGAGTGACTGGGCATTGGAATGGGATCATTGATGATCTCAGAGGTCTTTTCCAACCTAGTCGATTCTGTAAATCTGTGATTCTGTAAATCTGCATAGTGAACTCAAGGAGCATTTCTGTTTGAAAAATAGGCTGGTGAGGGGGAAAAAAGATGATTTCCATGAATTTGTTTATCCTGAAGTCTTACAAATAGTTCCAGAAATGCAGAGAAAATTGTGATTTATTAAATTAGCTTTTCTGGAAAAAACCCCCTCATGTGTGCAACTTTGGAGCAGAAATATTCTGTTAAGATTTGTCTATAACACAATTCTTCACTTCTGACCTTGCATTGTTAATTCTGACATTCTTACTATGTGTCTCATGAGTCTTAAGAATGCCTTGGATTTGTTTAACAGATTACTAACTTTCATCTATTAAATAGAGATTTTTTCTGTCCTCTTGGTTTTAGAAACTAAGCTCAACTGAGCAATATTTAATCCTAAGAGCAATGCTGAAAAATAAAAGACTATTGAAAAACTAGAAAATTGACTTGGTTATTTCTGGAGATTTAGAGCAGGCAGTACTGCTGATGCTCCATACATGGGTGAACAGTTAGGTCAGAGCTATTTTATGGATTTGCTGCTATGAGAGGTTTATACCACCTGGGCAGTTTCTTTCTGCCAACTCCTCATGACAGCATAACCTGACAAGACCAAGAGAGTAAAGTTGCATTCCTCATTTTAATCAATTTAAAAAAAAACTTGTCACATTTTTACTGAATGGAAAAGTCCTCTGTGACACACTCCTTAATCAAAAGATTTAAAACAATTGTGGAATGTTAATGTAATTCAATGACATTTGCGATCTATTGAGGGCTTTCTGGCTTTATGTTGCCTGAAGAAGCAAAAGGTAACCCAAATATTTTGAAATTTGAGCTTTCTGTGAGCTCTGAAGGAGAAATTACTACACTGGAGCTAATTCCAATAACCAGGCTTAAAGAATTCATGTAAGTTACTGGTGAATTTAACAAAAATGAAACTTTTGATAATTCTTGCAGTTTAAATGCATTACTGACTGTGTTACACAACAGTACTATGAAAATTTTCATTGCAGTTTTGTAACAAAATGTATGGTCAGTCTTTATCCTTGTGTTTTATGCTTAATTTAGTCTTTAATGACTTTTTTTTTTAAACTGCGAGTGGTAAAATCTGGTATCAATTTTAAAGGTAAGATTTTCAGAACTCAAATATGTGGAGTTCTAACATATCAGAAGCAGAGCAGTACCTCAGAAAATTTTTTCCTGAAGCCATTGAAGATTAAATGATATCACAGCCCTTTTGGACAAAGAAGGCTGGTAGGGCAGACAAATGAACACAAATGAACTTTGACGTAGTACAGAATGAAAAAGGAAAGGGTTTTGAAGAAGGGAAAGAAAAGTATTTTGATATCTTAGATGAGACTGAGAACAAAAGGTTCTCTCTTTATACTTCATGTTTCATGATGTCATGTTGAGCTGATGATCAGAGGTTCTATAGTCACCGAAGATAGACAGTCTCTTAAAAAATGGCCAAAAACTGAAGAAAATGCACATACATTGTTCTTGGTTTTGTCTACATCTGTGTAGCACACTTCTGAGGAAGAACACTCCAGACATACTTTCATATTATGATTCTGGCCTCCACACATAGAACTTTAAAATACCTAATATCTGGACTAGAACACAACTAAGCAATCCACACAGAATTTTTTAAATAGTCTCATGTATGGACATGAAGTTGGCTGGATGAGTGATTTGCAAGTCAAAGGCCCTGTGCTTAACATGGATTGCTCTCAGCTGACAATGTTAGAAAGGAACTTCTGACATCATGTGCCAAGAAACTTGGGGCACAGTGAAGGCTGGGCTTTGAAAGATAGAAAAACTGAAAGCAGGTGGAACATAAATTATACAGAGGATTGACTAATTTGCAGACAACTTTTCACTGAATAGTTTATTTTGATTCCTGTCATTTTATCTTTCTTAAAGGATTTAAGCATTTAAAAGCGTTTATTTTTTGGCTACGGCTGTGCTTAGTAACATTAACATTGTATCTTCTTTTGTGATGTTCTGGAAGTAGAGATTAAACATTGCTTGCATGGAAAAGAACATACTCTTCTACTAAAATCAAAAGTAAGTTTGCTTATGTTTTGGCTTTTAATGAAAACTATGCTCCAGAGTAGAAAAAAACCCTATTTATGAAATTGTCATCTATCAATGAAGAAGACATTTTTAATGGTTTCTGAAAGTACTATTTTCCTACAGCTATTAACTGTAATAGTCTCCTCTGTCAAAGAAAAAAAAATTGTGTTAGAAAATAATAAATATAATAAATAGATAAACAAAATTCACGTTTACAGAAGGAAAAAATATTTATTCATCCAAGTTGCTATATAAAAGATTTATTCTGTTCATACCTCATGATCTTCTGGGATCTTTGGAAGACTATCTTTCCTAGGCAATTGAAAATGAGACATTCCTGTAAAAGAAGTGGCAAAATAAAGAAGCCAGAAGGGATTCTGGGACACGCTGTCTCAAGTGGGTGCTTTCAGGAAGTATTTGGGTATGCTAAAGACACCTACCCATATGTTGTATGCACATTCATAAATAAAATACTGGAGGAGACACTTTCTTCTACAGATTAAATCTATTTTACACTTACAGCATGCTGCTCCATTAATGATTTTGCCTGGTAGCATTGGTAGTTAATGTATTATTGTCACCCTAGAATCCATTGGAGAGTTTAGAGTTTATAGACGTATTTTGCTGTTCAAGTGATAGGAAAATATCTGACAACAAGAAAAGAAATGTTACAATCATCTTGTTAAAGGTTTACGAGTAAAAGAGTACTGAATGACTGAGATCTATTAAGGACATCATAGAAAATTTTAATACATTATAAAGCATTTTAAGCATTAAAGTAGAAGGTTTTACAAATATTAAAAGCTATGGGTCCTGACTGATTATGTGCTCAGTACTCCAAATATGTGACATGAATGGGCTCATTCATTACTATTTTCAGTACCTTTGGATGACACTGCAGTCTGCTAAATTAGTGTATATTTGAACCTTCTCTGGCTAAGAAATGTGTATAAGTGTAAGACCATTTTGTTTGGGGTGTTAGATGGTCCTTAACTCTACAGCGTAGAGATGTTACAATGACTTATTTTAAAATACACATCAGGATTCTGTTGTAGTGTATGATTAATATGTATTTCTATATTATATATTTCTGTATCATATAGTTCTGTTACCCCTTTAAGTTGGAATGTTCTGTTACCCCCTGCCCTTCTCCAGATGGTTTGTCTCCTCCCCTCTCATTGGTTCAACCCCCTATAAGAACTTGAAACAGGAAGTAGTATTTGCTCTTCTTGGTTGGCCCTTCTAAACTTAGGACCCTCTGGGAAGCTGTTGCTCCCAGGGTGGAATAAACTTAACATATTCTAACCAAGAAGAGTCGCCCGCACCTTCTTCATCCTCCATTTGCTGGCTTGACCCCCAAAGGCATAGCAAGGGGCGACACAGACCTTGCTGCCTTTAAAGCACCTCTAAGCTGGACCTCTGACGACATGGAGGCTTCCCGCCTAGAAGGGCCCTCTCCTATCCAGTGCCCTGCGGCAGACTAAGCCAGGGCTGAAGAAGGAGCAGGGGCAGGCTGTGAGGGGCGGCTATAGGATTCAGCTTGTTTTAAACCTCAGCAATAGCCCCCAAATGACCTGGACATCTCCTGACTATTTTCCTTTTGCTAGCAGCTGGAACAAAAGTATGGTTCTATGAGACACTGGATTATTATATTAATTACATTAATTATTATATTAATTATTGAGTGGCCTGGACCCACTCAAGCAGGTGTATATGCGGTGGGATGATGCCCTGTCCCACACCCCAGTCCCTGCGAGCCTCAGTGGGCAGCCGTGGGGCAACTGTCAGTCAAAACCAGCCTGGAAACATTCCCCAATACTGCACCCCCTGGAGCCCCTACCCCAGCCCCAGACTGGCTGGCACACCAGAAGTCCCACCCGGGGGTGGAGGGGAGCGGCCACAGCAGGCCAAAGCACACAAAACAGCAACATGTGCTCTCCATGCTGTTCAAACCCTGCCATTTGGACACCAGGAACCTGGACTCACAGAGGGCTCAGGTGGGAGCTGTAATTTTCTCTTTGTCTTCTTCTTTACTACTTCTTTTCCTAATCACCTTTCTTAACATCTTGGGTAGCTAGAGACTGCATATGTTGGATTTTGCAAAGTTGTATGAGTTAGCATGTCCTAAGTCAATGCTCTGTGGAATGCTTTAATTGAATGTTACCTTTTAAAATTTGCCAAGTACTTTTATTTTCTAAAATTTACAGATAAAAGTACCTCCTGAGAAAATGTGTGCAGCATTTCTCCTATGTGCTCTCTCTTAAGGCGTTAAAAGAACTGAAGGCTCTTCCAGTATATCCAGAGGGTTGATACTGTTGGAGCCTTGTATTTTGCAAATAAAACCCCTTCAATGAGCTTGTAGCTTGGGGTCTTACAGCTTCAGCAGTAGATTAGGAAAGTAAATGTATCTGAATACAATTCATTATTGTAATTAAAAATGCAAATTGAGATACTCAAATTATGTTTACCATATGACACGAATTTCCATTAATGGTAATTATAGGGGTTTGTTTTTATTGAATGAATATTAATAAACCACGATTTATTCTTGCAGGGACCATTAAGTATCAAAGAGTTGCTTTTGGCATCATTTTTGTTCTGCAGCAATGGTTTACAATTAAAAATCAAATGTACAACCTGCCTTCCCCCAAGATCTGGTTCTTACTATCTACACATAACTAGATAAAAGAGAACAATGGTAGCTTAAGTAAAGCAATGCTTTCCACTTGTTGTGGTGCCGTGTCTTGTGGCACTCCTTCCACCACAAACTCCTCATTGCATACTGATGTTCATAGTCATGAACCACCGAGGCTTTACTGATGCTGCATGAAGAAAGACTTCTATAATTTCTTTGTTCTGCTTTCAGTTGATTAAACTGACAGACCAAATATACAGAGGATCTGGCATATTGACAATAACTTGTTTCAATAAAGAAGCACTCCTTTAATGATTAATTTATGTTGTAGTAACCTTTATTACTAAAATTTTATATCACTGTAGGTTAATACCAGAAATAGTTTGGACTTGTTATTAAAAATATATAATCTACTTAATTTCCTAGTATATAAAAAACTGATACACTGTGGTACAGTCCAAATCTTTCTCCCATTGAATTTCCTCTGAAATAACACAATTAGACCTCAGATATTAAGTAAGTTTAAAATCTGGTACTTTTGTAGAACACAGAATAGATTCAAGTAGTGCCCTTTTTCCTCTTAGACAAGTTCCAAAAACCTGAGAGAATTCCAGGCAGTTCACTTATGATGAAAATAAAAATAACTGAGTCTCGAGGTCCAAGAGTGGAATATCAAAACAAACAGTATAAAACAAGGCTGTAGTATGTAAAAATAGTTTGCAGTTTAAACATCAGGAAAAAAATTATTCTGGTATCTATGAGATATTGGTAAATATGTGTTTAACCATAAATATTGACTTGCCAGAAAGTCCTGAAAAAGAACATTAAGTTCTCTTAGAAAAGGCTTGGATTAAAATTTAATTCAAAAATAGCAGTGTTTCAGCTTGTACAAGTTTTACGAAATTAGTATTTCAGTTAAAGCTTTGTTTTTAAGGACAAATGCTCCATAGCAAAAAAGTTCTAAGGTTTTCTGATGAAATAAGTAAAAAACCTGAGGACTACAGTCTAGCTTGCAAATTCTTTCAAAGAAGAACACTGTGAATGAGAATATATCACTCCATCCTTAGAAGAATCTTCTTTACTAAGATTAAACAGACAATGCATGGATTTCAGGACTCAGAAATCATTTTTTAGCTTGAGGAAAAAATCTGACCTCATTCCTTTCCCATGATATTCTAATCAGTGATTGTGGGGGTTGCAGAGAGAAAGGGACAAGATTAATATATGTAGAGTATAGAAAGTTCTTCCAAAGTTAGGCTGCTACTATGGTATCATAATGCCAAACTTTAAGCTGATTTGCATAAAAAGATGGGAAGAGTTTCAGTATGATGTAGGAATGTAATTAATACATTGCTTTGTCACGAATAGTAAAGACACTTGTCTAAAACAAGTGACAGAAAGATTGAGATAAGTTTAAACTTTGGCAATTCTTCATGTAAAACATGATGAATTAAATTATGCTGAAGAAAGACTAAAAAATAAAATAAAAAAAAATTAGCAGGACAGAAATAAATTGATAAAATGCTTTTAGGAATACTTTGTACCAAAGTATTTTTTGAACACTGTTGATAGCTGTGAGATTTTACTCTGATGGACCTGGGAGTACCATTTTGGATTGCCTAGTCATGCTTTAGTTAGTCTAACTTGAGAGACACCCTTGAAGGCTATAAGAAATGTCAATGTAACTCTACTTTTCCATTGACATTGCACCTAGCAAATGAATAGTTTTCTCAGAAATGTATATTATTCCTATAATGAAAGTTCTGAAATAAGTTATTTTATTCCTTTGTAATTTTGGGGGGTTGATGATTTTTTGTTTTTCTCTGTATCGTTTCCTAAATGGAAAAAAAATGAGGACTATTAGACCAGAGAACTTGTCTCTTTTCATCCAGGCTTGTAATTCTCAATATCAAACACTAAAACAGTTTTTACTAGTTTCATTCTGAAATGAATGTTCTCTCAAAGGCCCAAACTGGAGATCTGCATTTTTGAAGAGTTGCTTTGCCTGTAAAATATACATGTTCTTTTACACTGGAGAAATTATATATTCTTAATAGTCAGCATATATTTTCTCAGTACTCGAAATATTTAGTACTCGGTCACTTTTCTGCTGAAATTAGATTCTGCATAATTTTGCACTCAATCTTTCCTTTATTGGATTTGATCAATTTATCAATGTCTCTTCCCATTGTAGTGCAAAAACCTTTTAGCTGCATATGGGAAGGCAGTGATTATCAGTCTATTCAGTAGCAAACAGTCTACTCATTTAAGAAACAGAAAAGATTACAGAATTTATATTGAACTATTTGTCAAAACTTCTGTTGAAAAAAATGTATTCTTTACAATAAGTCTACTGAAAGAGATACCCTTTTAGGAAAATTTTTTGCCAGAAAAAATGAAAACCTCTGCTTGAAAACTGCATTATTTTGACAGGTATTTTGCTATATTACTGTTACCATTTTTCCTTTTCTTCATGATGTATTAGTTGCAAATGCATATAGTGTATATCATGTCACATTATATCCTATGATAGATCATGTGATGGCTGCACAACAAAATTTAAATATTCTAGTTTCTCTTGTGTCTACTTAATTTAAAAAATGAAGAGCAGATGTCAACTAGAACAGGTTTACCTGTTTTTTCAGAAGTATGTTTGCTACAAATTTGGAATCAAATTATTTCAAAATGTTAATGTTTCTGACAAATGGAAACTCTCAGTTCTCACTGAAGTCTAATTCCAAATGTAATGGTGCATTCAATAATGTTTTTTTTTCTTTTACAGGAGAAAAAATTAGATAACAATTGATAATTAATAATGGAGCACCTGTCTCCTACACTGCATAAAACATTATAGCTCTATATATCTAATAAGGAGGAGAGAGGGAATTTCTGTATGCATAGAGAAAAAGCTGCTGCAGAAATATGGGGGAAACTTCTGAGGATAATGGAGTTGTAAAATCCAGAGTTGAGCCTAACAGACTGCTCTGCTAGGACATTTAACAAATACTTCAGTTTCTACACCTCTTCATTAATTTTGCTTTTTCTAAGCAACATAGGTCTGACAGAAACTGTACTTTAAACAATATTTCTGTTCCACTGTATTCTGCTACCAGAAGTATAAGTGTGGTATAAGTATAACCTTCCAGCTGTTTCCCTGGGCTTCATCTGACATTCTAATCTAGCAGAGAACCGATTTATTCAGTGTGTTTTCTACCTTGTTACTTCTCTCAACAGCATTGCTTACATTACCTATATACCTATTATTTGTTCCTTACTAGATCTGCCTATTTTACTTTTTTTAAAACCAGCACGGAAATTGTAGAAATAGCTTTCCTCTCCTTTTTCAGATTTCTTACTGTAAGTTATGTCAATCTCTAGTCAAAGTATGAACCCAGGTGATCTTTCCAATTAATTCTGCTGACAATATACATAGATGTGAGATCACTTTTGCTGTTAATTTCCCAAATAACTTCTTTAAGCTTTTTCAGAGCATGAAACTTTGATCTTATTATTCATGCAAATTTTCATATTTGTTAATTTTTTTTCTTTAGGGAAATAAGGCATCAAATGAAAATCATTCTTCTCCCTAGCACATTTTATCCACCTTGATCTAGTCATTCTTCAAGTGATCAAATAAGAGTCCAGCAGTGTTTTGCTTAAATGTAAGGGGAAAACAGTAGGTACTTTTCCAGATGCCAGTACATTTTTTAGGAGACTTGTGGCTATACCTGCAACTGTTGCTGTGGTCACATACTACATATTCTTTTTCATGAGCTGCAGATGTAAATAATTTTTTATTAAGTGCCCGCTAGCATACTATGGGATCTCTCATTTGTTATTGCTCATGGCAACAATAACAGTGTCTTGTAATTATTGAAATGTTTGAATGTAGTAGCAAAAAAACCCACAGTCAAGAGATTTAATTTAAAACTTGGAAGAATGTACCTCATCATTTCAGTTCCCTTCATCAATGTTCTGAACTGGGGGTGAGTGAGAGAGATGGTTTGGAGCTGTTACCAGATCTCAGTTAGAAAATCCTGAAAATAAATGGCATTAAAAAAATCCCAATTTTATTAAGAGAGAATAAATATGTATTTTATCTTTCAGATGCTGTGAATCCTGTATTTGTGTAGCATCAGACAGACCCCAGATAATCTTTCTGTGGTATACTGTGCAGATGCCATCCATAGAGAGATTTCTTCTTCCTCCAATAGTGTGGTACCTTTTGTGTAACAAACAATACCATGTGTCTTCTCCTGACAGGCTGGAATGCCATCTGTGCCATAAAAGCCACTAGCTCTCAGCACAGGCCAGCACAGGGAGTTCCAGCAGTCTCCCTTACAGCAACTGCTCATGCTACGTGGGGTTCTCAAGTCTGAAGTGCAAGGCCCAATAGAGTAGGAATGCTTTGCTCAAGGTCACTAATGCCTTTAATACAATGTATTCCACAAGACTGCAATTGTGAAATTTTCATTTTATAGGCCATTTTGTAAGACATAAGTTTTCTCAAATTTTTTTTCTTTTTCCTTTTTTTTTTTTTCTGTGATGATACCAAGATGGAACTCAATCATTTTGTGCAAACTTAACACTGTAGCAATAGGCAATAGTCTTTTTTTTCAGTACTCAATCAATTAGTTGAGCTAACTTTGAATAAAACTGTTACAGGCACAGGACAATTGATATGCTTGCTACTGTTAGGAAAAATCTTTTGTTGGGCTAACTTTGGCTATATTTACTTTGATGTTTTCATTTCACTTTTATCTTAGTGGTAAGGATAAGTGTTTAATACACTCGAATAAATAA
Organism: Calyptomena viridis; assembly: GCA_013390005.1. NCBI lineage: Eukaryota > Metazoa > Chordata > Aves > Passeriformes > Eurylaimidae > Calyptomena > Calyptomena viridis. The sequence continues at coordinate 24,223 of WEIV01021666.1, read as the reverse complement.
TTGAAGTGGTACGCTAGATTTTTACGTGTTTCTACAAATTTTAATGGTCCAAACAATATTCAGAGAGAAAACAGGAGAAAATCCATTGGGGAAAAAGGCTTATTAACTTCCTCAGATACATCTAAGGAAAGCAGGAACCCTAAACAGAATCTTAAGTATTATAGGCTACTTAATTACTTTTTATGTGGAGTTGTGTATTCAGTTGAAGTGAGTCCCGCTGGCATGCTGACAGATTTCTTTAGAAGGGGGGAAAAACTTTGAAACACGATAAAGCATATACATGAAAATGAGAGGATGTGAAAATTGGTTGTTTGATTTTTTTGATTTTTTTTAGACACCAGACAGGATATTTGAAATGACTTAATGAAAAAAGAATAAAAAGGTAAAAAAAGGGCCTTCAGCAATGGAACTAATGCTTTAAAATGTAAAACAATAAGAAGAAACCATTAATACAAAGTAATTTGGCATTTGCTAGACATGACAGACACTTGCTAGGAATATTTGCCATTATAGTATCAGGAAATCTACTGGAAATGACTCTGCAATTATAGCACATCATTGTAACTGTAGAAGACCCTTCTGCAAGATTTAGTACTTGGAGTTTAGGGGTTACTTCTCCTAGGAGAACTTTCCTGCCTGGAAGAGGCATATTTCCTAGAGGCAGTTTTCAGATGTTTTCTCCTCCTGCATTCCAGAGAAGCTCTCCCTGCTATAAGAAGGTAAGTTCTTGCAGATGTATTTGAAGGCCCCTGCAGCAAGAGTCACAGGGGTGAGAGAAGCCCTGAGAAGAACAGGAGGTGTGTCTTTCCCCAGGCCTGCTGATTTTTAATACTGTTAGGTTTTATGTTCTTTAATTCTAGAATTCTAGACTTTAGAAATAAATTTTCTTACAGTCCTTCTACTGCCTGGCGCTTTGGGGGTACCTGGGTATTATCTTTTTTCACAATCATACTGGGAAAGATTTTACTAATAAAACAGCAGAAACTTCTGCAAATGATGATATATTAGTCACTAACAAAGAATTAAGATATGACCTGTGTATCTACTATAAGATTTAGAGGTTGTAGCATCTCAGCCAAAAGCCAATATTTCATTGTTTACCTGTACTAGTAGTTTTGCAGAAGAATATCCAGTCCAAATATGACCTGTGAAAAGGACTACATGCTTCACAGCATGCCAATGTGGTGATTGTATTCAGGCACAGAACAAATGCAGAACATATTCATCAAAATCAGCAGGTAAATGACACAGGATAAACACCTGGAAGCCACATGAGTTGCATTGAATGGCGTAAAGGATCACAAATTCCCTCTGAATATTATAGGATCAACTATTATGACTTTATCTACCTGTTTATTATGGATTTCATTCAACAAATGTCAGCAATTTTCAGGGCATTTGACCTAACTTCAGTTACCATCAGAAGAATTCCTATATCAAGTGGTAGTTGTAATGGATCATGGTGAAAACAATAAACAAATAAACAACCCCCCCCCATAAAAAAAATCAAAACCCACAGTCATAAAGCAGCAGCAGAAAAGAAATTGTTGCTGGAAATTTGTCACTAGCCACCTGTCTGTTGAATGTTAAGGAAACTCCCCAGTCCAATCATCCAGGAGCCAATCTGGCAGTCACACTCAACACCTGAGCTGGGTCTGAAGCCCATTCATAGCTACATCCCCCACACTCACACAGTCAGACCAGGTTGCCTTACCTGCTCCACCCCAGGCTTCCAATAGCAGAGTCTCAGACATCCAGATCCTTCAAATAATTTCATGCTGTGGTAACTAAATTACAAGATAACAGCTCGAGTTGGTGCCTCTGAGGAGAGTCCCTGAACAAAGGAACCTCTGGGCTTTTATACTCTCTCAGTCTAAATGCAGGAAAGTCTGGCAGTTTTGGCTTCTGCTCTCTCTGAGTGTCCATGGCTGGATCACAGACCCCTGTGCCCTTTGTTGTGCAAAGGGTCAGCAGGTCATGGTCTCTTGCCTGGGCACCTGTCCTCCAGAGCTCAACCTGCAGCTCCAGTGCAGCTGCACACATGCACTGAATATATTCCTCAACATGAAAATGAAAATTTGCTCCGTAAGGATGGGAACTAAATGGATTTTTGCTATTCCTGGTGAAGGTGCAGTCTGTAGAAGAGTGTGACAAATTGGAAGTCACATGATAGGGTGAAAACAGCCTATATATTGCTACTTAGGAGCCTTAAAAGTTCTCTAATGCTTTGAGACATGGCTCTGGGATCTCTGAAAGAGCAGTGATGTATAAACTCACCATCATGGCCATGTTAGGGTTCAGTGTCTGTGGTCTTACACCTAGCTATGTTCTAAAATATGTAACTGTTTATTCTGGATATGCTGACTAATAAGTGCCTGCAGCAAAAGTGGATCTGCACTATGTCTTAAGGACTTCACTAAGGCAGTCCTCAAGATCAGGATCATATAGATCCGTATAGATGTTAACCCTATAAGCACGGTCCCAGGCATGGCCAGAGAACACTTTTCAGAGCAAGTGAGACTCCGTGTACATGTAGGAGGAACCAAGTAGGTGTGTTTCAAGTTATATTCTTCTTATATAACTTCTCTTCTTCCAATCAAATACTGTGTAGGTACACTTTGGGGTGCCTAATTTTTCCATTGAGGACACTGGCATAATTTTTCCTCAGCAGTTTATGTTGTCTTAATAATAAAAACCAAGTTGTTCAATTGATTTTGTTTTTTTTTTGTTTCCTAGCTGATAGGATGTCTTTCAGTACTGCAGCCACCATTGTATTGAATAATTTTCAGCTTCATAAAATTTCTTTTCAGAATTGCTTCTATCTGTAAGACAGTGAGAGTAATTAATCGCTGACACAGTCATGTTCTTCATTACTTGGTGAATTTAATTAAAAGTGGATTTCCTCCTAGAAGTAATAGCTCAAGTTTTTAGCTCACAAAACTTATTCTTGATTTCTACTCTCAAAGGTCTTGTGCACTCTAGTGGGGAGAATTTCAAATGTTTTGACAGCATTCCAGATAGCCTTATTGACTGGTGTCAATCAGTTTCAGGTTGCTTCAAGTGATCCATGAGTATGACTAGTGCAGAATTGTCACTGGGAAAATTCCAAAATATTCTGAGTTGGAAGGCACCCATAAGGATCATCAAGTCTGTCTTTTAAGTGAATGGCCCATGATTGATGGTGCTGTCAACTGGGTGGTGAGTCAGACTATAACATGAAATTAAAACTTAATGTCCAGCTGTGTGTTTGACTCCTGAACTGTACTTCTTTGATTTCACAATGTGAAATTATACTTGAAATTATGAACATAAACTGACACTCTCAGACGATATTTAAACACTTAAATTTAGAAATATGAACTGCCCATTTATCCCAGTCAGGGACTTGATATCTTGTTTACTAGCTAAGTTTTTCTGTCCATCTGGTGTAAGCATCAATTATAAGTAAACACATTTTATTTCAGCTGCAAGAATCCAATTGCATAATCTTTGCCAAGGCTGAGAAGCCCCTTTTCTATGAATGATACAAGGGAGTTTCTGGCATGTTTCAATGATTGCTACAAGATTGATATGACTACATTTCTTCAATCCGTAAGTCTGGACAGCAGAAATAAGTTCTCACCAAAATGTGTGTTAACTAGGACTTGATAGTCATTTATTTCCAGTAGTTTCCACATACAGTCACAGTGTGGTTGAGTTTGGAAGATATACTTGGAGATTCTACAGTCCAACCCAGCCAATTCAACCAGTGTCAGCAATAGCAGGTTGCCCAGGACTGTATCCAGCTGAGTTTTGAACATGTATACATGTATACACGGATGAACACTACACAAGCTTTCTAGGCAACTTGTTTCAGTGTTTTATCACCCTAACAGTATTAATATTAATTATTAATTAATATTAATATTAAATATTAACATTTAAATGGAATTTCCTGTGTTTCAGTTTGTACCAATTGCCTCTTGTCCTTTCACTGTGTACCACTGAGAAAAATCTGGCTGAATGATTTATTATCTGTTCATTCAGGTACTTACACAAGTTGGTAAGTGCCTCCTCCTTCCCCAGGATATCTTTGTTGCAAGTTAAAAATTCCCAGTTCTTTCAACCTGTCCTTATACGACAGCTACTCCAATCCTCTAATCATTTTAGTGGCCCTATGTGTATGACTTTGTTCTGCAATGCCTTTGCCTTTATTCATCACAGCAGCTTAATTTTCTTTTTTTAGAACTTTTGAAGAGAAAGGTGGCGTTCTCAATAAATCATTTCTGTGGACAAAAATGGTTCAAGCCATTGTTTTCAGACAATCTGCATCTAGGTAATAAACCTCTATGAATTATTTATTTCTGTACTTTCAGAGAAAGTTGAGATGGACTGTTGGAATTTTCTAAATAAGAAATGCATCTTAGCATAGAATTTATGTAATTTCTGTTGTAAGACTCATAAAAACTAGATGTTTCAGACATATAACTTGTGAGATTACACCAAAAATAATTTGTTATTTGAAGGGAATTTTTAAAATCTTTAGTCTTCTGAAGCATAGATGTTTCTGATATTTACTCACATGCAGAATCATGGTCACAATGTATGCTCAAGAGTGCATCACATCAGAAAGGACCTTCTAATTCAAAACCATATAGCTAATTGTAACTGTGTCATTGCAGCTTTCAAGGACTTATTTTACTTTTCAGCTCAAACCTGTATTATCTTTTTGTGTCTTTGTTAAAGTAAGGTGATAGGCTAGTTTTAAAAATATTTGGAATTTTAACATCTCACAAGGAACTGAATCCTAAAATATTCAAGGTCATACTATTTTCTACTCCTCAGTCATATTTTCAATAGCTTTTACAGACAGTGTTATGGCACAAAATTTTACATTTCTAAAGCCAACTATCATTGTACATTTTGAAATTGCTGTTTCCAAGCAACCTGTCATTACCTGACAGTTTTTTCCCCTGTTTCATAAAGCCCTTGTTATACATCTTTTTAACAAAAATAAAACCTCACCAAAATGCTTTGAAAGCAAATTCTTACCAGCATGTGGTTAGATAAAGAAAATGGCTTATAATACAAATCTGAAATAACTTCTATAGTCATGTGAATTAGACTGGCTTTCTTTTTCTAATATTTTGATTACACTCTGAATTGGAATATTTGAATCTCATGCTTGTGATTTTCTGTAATCAATATGTGCATTATTTAGCTTTTTTTTTCTTAAACGCCATATGTAATTTTTATGCTGATGAACTCTTTTTCTTTAAATGACTACTAGGAGGCTTTTTATATTGACCTTGCTTGGAGTCAGAGCATGGCTATTTATCTTGTAGACCACAGTGTCTTGTGGTCTTGCAGACCACAGTAACTGATGGAAGACACTAGTATCATATCTAACTGCTCATTTGAAAGGGTAAGAACTAACTAGATTATATTATGGACAAGAGGGGTAAAGGGAAACTTCTCAGGTGCTCACAGGGCAAACATCAGTCACATATTATGTTTTATGTAATATTACCAATAAAATCCAAAGGTAATAGTGAATAAAATAGCATATAAAACCCCAGTGTCAGGCCTGTAAGTGAAGAGCTGAATCCATTAAGGACTGATCCTCCTGCATCATTTCTTGCTCTGTAAGATGAAGCAGCATGCTAATGAGACACCATATCCCATGGACATAGGGAAAAAAAGTGTTGAAGGGATAGTGTTTAAAGGAAGATGAGCATGAAGGATTCCAGAGGCAAAGGGTGTCCTTGATGTACTGAATTCCTCTGTCTTCTACCTCTTCTTGAAGGTACTCCAAGACTATGAGACGCATCAAATAAATCTACAGTGAGATGCAAGGCTGCTTGATCTCCTGCAAACTCTGTTGCAAAAGTGTTTGCACAAAGGTCAGGTGTAAGAATTCAAACTGAAGAATTGAAACCCCCCTGTTTACTTTTCTGTGCTCAACTTGTTGTTTCTTATCTTCAAAACCTACTGCAATTGTGCCTTCAAACAGCATGCCAAGCAGGCTCTCACTGGAATCAGTAGTATGCTATTGTTGGCAAGGCTCTGAAACTGACTCCTGCTCTGCCATGGGACGAGAAGGCTTTATCCATACAGGAAGTTTGCCACCAGAGAAAATAGTGTCTTTGAGGACCATGACAATATAGTTACAGTATTTATTTACTTTCTCTCATGCATTTAGTTCAAACTGAAACCATTCAGAACAAGGAGGATGAAAACTTGTCTCCTGACTATTAATTTATGGGAATTAGTCCATTCACCTTTATCCTAATTCTGCTTCTTGGCTATAATGAAGAGCTATTAAAAAAGGTGAAGGAGAAAGAAAAACTTAAAAACTAAAGCAGAAACTTCAGCAATAGCAGATGATCTGATGGCTATTTATCCTCTATCTGGATTAGATTTGGAAAGGCAAAAAATGGAAACTAGTAATCTTTTAATCTAAGGCTTCTAGGGATCACAAAGGCTAAGACTTCAATTCTTCACCTAATTGGTGAAGTATACATATTGAAGTATATATTGAATAAACACTGTTTTATATGGATTCTGGACTGATTTATAGTGATGTAGACTTGGAATAATATCAATGTTTCACTGTTACACCAATGTAAAATTAAAAATGCAATGAAGATTCTTTATGCAGACACATAACTCCACGAATATTGCAACCAGTATGTCTTTTCATACACTCGATTACAATTTTATTAGATTTTTCTTTAGTTTTGTGAATTTTGACATTACCATTGAAAATATAGTGTAGCTCAAGTTGCCTTCTTATGCCAAAAGATGTTGTATAATAATCAAATTCTCCTTGAAGACTGAGTTGATATCCTAGTGGAATAATCCAATGATTAGCTGTTTGAAGGGGACCTGCTGTTTTTTTGACAGGAATTTCTAGACTTCATTAAAAAAATAATTAATTTTCCAGTATACTATTTAACTCTCAAGGCAAGTAACAATACTAATAGAAAAGGCAAAACCGCATCTACTAGAAATGTTTGATTAAAATAGAAGTATACACTTATCTGAAACACCTCAGTGATTTCTGAGTAGTCTTGGGAATCCGGAGAGGTCCCAGCTGACTGGAAGCTGGCAAATGTCCCAATTTTCAAGAAGGGCAGGAAGCAGGACCCCAGAAACTACAGGCCTGTCAGTCTGACTTCAGTGCCTGGTAAAGTTATGGAGATTATTCTGGGAAGTATTGTAAAACTGCTTGACTTTTCCTTTATCTGAGAGAATCTGAGCAATGTTTGGTAGACGTCTTGCGTATCATCTCTGTACACAAGATATTTTCTTGTCATGTCACTATTCCTGCTCTTCTTCAGACTCCTACACACCATTCAGCTTTCATAAAACAACGGTAACATAACAGAGAATTAGATCTTAAGTCTTTTGATGTAGATAAGGAGATATATAGGTGAGTAGATATGGATAAAATAAAAATTGGTACTGACTTGAACTTTGGATATGATTCAGATCAGACTCCTGATTAAAGAAAGATTAAATAAAGGCTGCTGCATTTTTCTAAATTAAAAAAATAATCTTCCTCTGAAATCTGGTTTTATCAGAGATCAGAATATGGAACTTTAAGGGAATGCTGAGCCATCTTCCCAGCTTGACTCAAATCCAATATGTGCTGCAGCATTTGTAAAAAACCTCTTTTTGTGGAATTATAAACCTGTTCTTCTATGTAAGTGCATCAGATCCATTTTAAAGACTGTTGAATCTGGTCCATGAGCTTTGGTCTTCAATATTAAAATATATAAAAAAATGAAAACGTAAAAGAAGAAAATAGATTGGTCTTCTTGTTCAATGTGAGAAGAATATTCATGATAAAATTGCCAGACTGAAAAGCAGGATGGATTAAAGAAAGCCTTTCGCATAGTATTACCATTGAACAGAGTTTGTTACCATGTGGTCTGAATTAACAATCTTATTGAAGGTTTATTTTGGTCTAACAAAAGGATAGCTTTGGAACTTCAGAAAGCAGGAAAAATATGATGAACATTTCATTCAAATAAATTATTTTAATCATGCTCGAATCTATCTGATACAAGAAGCTTTGAACAGAATGATAAACTATCTTCTACAAAAGCAGGTATCAGGGTACAAGAAAACCCCCAACGGCTCCATTCAGGCTTCTTGTTATATGTTCATTCTTTACTATATGCTTTTTGCTTTGATTTGCAACCTGAAATAGGAACTTGTTGTTTCCAGCAAAGAGGTATTGAACATTATGGACTATTACTCTTGTCTTTTCCAAATGTAAAAAACTGGAACTGTTAATCAGATTACTAACTAGAACAAAATGCCTATGTGAACATGGTCGAAGTATTCCCTCTTGCAAGTAAGATTTACAGGTTTGGACTGTTTGCACTGTCTTTGTGAAAAGGACTGCTGACCTTAAGACTCGATATGAAATACTTTCATCTAAGTAACTTTTCAAATATATGACTCTCTTGCAATACCTGAGTTCCATGAAAAATGTTTCCCATTTGCTCCAACTCCTGAAGATTTGCAATTGTTAGCTGCTCTGCTTTTCATCATCAGTCTTAATCAATGTATCTCATCAGCTGAAGAAAGAAAAAAAGGAATCTCTTCAGAAGACTTAAGGATCTCAAAATTGCAGTATTTGATTGAGTTCATAATTTCACATAATGTAAATTTCCCCTGAGAAATTTCAGTTTAGAATATTGCCCTATGACACAAGAGATATCTTTCCCATCTATCCAACTACTGTTAAAACAACACAGAAATCACTTGTCCTAGAAATGGACTCTTCTGCAATCAATGATATGAGTGATGGACTCTCACAGTATGAATGAGCTGTAACTGCATAGAGTCTTCGAGTAGTCACTGATTGCAATTGGAAGATGAAGAAGCAATCCAATTAGCTTCAGGTAAGTTCGAGTTTGTATGAATGGCTTCTTTAGCCAATAGAGAAAGTGTAGAAACAGTCTGAAGCAGTAGTTTAAGATGTTCCTGTGTCAGAATTTATAAATAGAATAATTATTATAAAAATGGGTGAAAAAAAAGTTATCATGGAGAAAAATCCATGTAAAACCTCACTGTTGACCAAGCTGACACTAACAACAAGTGTTTCAAAATACAAAGTTGTTAAATCTATTAAACTGAAAACATATTCTAGGAACACAAGAGTGACACGTGCAATTCTGTCCTGAGGACCCCTTATACATGATACTGGAACATGTATGTCTGATAGCAAAACCGTCAGAGCATACAACAGAAAATGGGCATAAGATCATTGTTCACCCTATTCAAAATTCCCACTGAGGAACAAGAGTGTGATTGCTGTACTTCACGGCTTACTACAGCCATGTGGCATAATATTTTGACAAAAATAACTCTAAAAGCTGAGGAAGGTTCTCAGCAGGAGCTGGGTGCTGGTGCAAAGTACTGATGTAGCATTAGGAACAGAAGTTCTCTGGTACTGCTAATCTCCAGAATCCAAGAGTCATGACTAAGGCTGCATAGAAATCATGAGACAGCATAAAATAATCAGATACAAACAAACAGGCAAACAGTTTGTAGCACGGATAGAATTTTAATTAGCTCCCTGCATGGGAATTTTTCAGGTTCAGTAAGGCCTTGTATTCTAGTTTATCTTGCCAGATGCAGAAGCTAGAAATACTTTTTGAAATGAAAGCTTATGTTTTCATATAAGCAGCAACTGCCTTGAAGGGTTCAGCCTTAACCAATACACAAGCATTAAAAAAATCTGCAAGAAATGCTAATACCTATCTTATCATCTATCTAGTCACACCATATGCAGGTATCATCTCTGTTGCCATCTGGTACTAATGCCAACTTCAAAGAGTCCCTGCAGCCCAAAGGAGTGGAGACCTGGACAGCTGCATGCTTCTGAGGAAGATCTGTCTGGGTCGCCATGCTCCTTCTAACTGATGGCTTTCGACCATGTGGAAACCATCCTTGTTTGTATTCTAGTTGGGCAGGCAAAATCTACCAGTTAAGCTCGTTTCAGGAGCTGGGAGGGTAGCTGTGCCCTCCTACATGCCCTGCCTATATGAACTGCCACGCCATGCCCTGACTGCCTACCCTGGTCACTCACACTCTCCGGAGTTGTTTATACCTCCCACGGTTGCTCTGGCGAGGCCTTTGACACATCAGCCTCTCTTGTGAGAGCTGCCAGCCCTGCTGAGTCTCTGAGCTCTCTCAAGTTTCCCTGACTCTGGGAACCCTTCTCTTAACTCCTTCACGTGTTTTGCCCCAGAATTTGCCCCAGTTCCCACTGTCGCTCTGCGCCTCATGGACTAATGTTAATTTGCAATGAGTAATAAGATAATTTAAAAAAAAGAGTATTTTTTCTCTAGATGCACATGAAAATATGCCTGTAAACTGCTGAAAAGTTACTACTTTTCTAAAATTTTTTTTATAATTTGTTTACACTAATTTGTTAATGTCAAGTGTTCACATACTTAGATGAATAATTCTGATATGCACCAGATCACTGTGTTGCTGAAGTATGTAATTCCTTATACACTTCTCAGTGACATCTGTAGTGGTATTTATGTATCATACATTAGACAAACAAATACTTTAATTTTCAGTATGTAATACTTCTCCTAGGCCACAGCTTCTATCACAAAATGGGAAAATCTGTCTCTCTTGGTCTCTACTGCCCAGTAGAGTATTTCCACTTTAACAAAAAATTCAAAGAAATGCTCTCAAAAATTTGCAACTAAATGATGATTTTAACATGTGGGAAGAACTATGAAAAAAAAGCAAATATTCAAATCCCTATTATCTGCTCTCCTCCTTTACCAAAGTATATTACTGTGAGTCCTTTTTCAATGTACTATCTCTTCCATAAGTAGGTTTCTGCTTTCTTTCTCTATATTCTATAAATTTCAGTTCTAGAAAGTATATTTAATTTTTTTTGTATGCAAAGATAAACTAAGTCTGAGTACCCTACCACAAATTTCACCTGAGGCTATGATGAAGAACCTACTTACTGCCTCTGAAAGTGATCAAGATGTAGAACTGGACAGCTCATTTTTGTCATCGGCTCTTCTTTACTCCTTGCTCCTAATTATCATTTTGGCTAGTTACTCATTTCAGAGTTATTCTGTAATTTCAGTTCCTTGGCAGAAATATCAACATACACTTAAGTTTCAGACTTCTGATGAAGAAAACTTACTACTCAAGACTTAGTAAGGAGTATTAGCCCCCTCTTGTGGAAAATGCCTTTGATTCTTCAGCCTTTTAATATGGTGAATGTTATTGAAAGCATACACAATATTATATCTTACAACATGTACATCAGTAGAATACCTATACAAAAAGATGACAAAAAATCTAAGCATAGTATAATTTGACAATAACACTTGTCAACAGTTGTTATGTATACGTAGCTAATAGTAATTCACTACTTGAGTATCTCGTGTATATGAGCAGGAACGCATTTCAGTAGTGTTATTTTCAGTCTTCTCCTTGAAAAGCTCCTTCTGTGCCACTCACTTTCTGGAGCTGGCAGAACCAACAGTGGTAATTAATCCTTCACAGTTCTTTTGAAAAGGATTCTAGTTATAGAAAAGGTGGTTTAGAAAACTAAAAGAGAATGGGAATAATGTTTCATTAAAAAAATTAGGATGCTTATTTTGTATTTATTATAAAATCTACTGATTAGGTGGAACCAAAGCTGACATTTAAGGCACTTCTGTCAATAGCAGTAAAAAAGAAAATCTTTTGATGAAGACCATTGTATTGCATTAAAACACATTCTGTAATACCATTTACTGTAAAGGTATTTTATCTAAAATTCAGAGGAGATATAAACTAAGTATATACTGCAGTCTGGCTGACCCAAAGCAGAAAAAGCCCATTGCCAACTCGTTCCAATGCCGACATAGCAATTAGAGTGTAAGGACCTTTTAAAAGTTCACTCGGGTTGGTGTTTGGAAGAACAGCTTGTTGTGCTTTGTCTGACAATCATCTGATATAATAAGGATTTCAGACACTGAAAAATAGCATTCTGGACCTCATGTTTTACAGTTAAAGAATGCGATATGTAGGTATCATGCTTAGTTTACTTTGTGATAAGCACAATTCTAATTGAATTACATAATTAGCCATATTATTCTAAGATGTAGTCTTGCAAAACGTGGTTGAACTGCTTGAGTAATTTGATTAAAAAACAACGTGTAAAATGTACAAGTGGTTCGCTGTTACATACATTAATTTAAATAGCTCCATAGAATGTTTTCTTTTTTGTGGATTTACAGAAATGAACCCTTACTTAATAATTTGTGAGCTGAACAACTCTTTTAGCCTGTTTTTGCATGATAAGGTCATAATTTTGGTGAACAGGATGGAGGTTCCTTCTTTGTGTTTCTTTCAGGTTCAATCAATCTACTCTCAATATCAATATTTAGAATTATGAATTGAATTCTAAATTTAGTTTCACTTGAGCCTTAAACAATGCATTACTGTTATTTAGTAGATAATATAACTGATATGAGTGGCAAATTATATTTGCTATTGTAATGATGTTTTCACATTAACAAATCAAAGCCCTTCTGAGATTATTTGATGCAGTCAGATTTTTCTTCTTTATAGTGCTTCTATCAGGATTCAAGGTTATAGAAGGCTTTTGCTATTAATCCCCAGGTACACAGCCTTTTATATCAGTTCACACTGTAAATTTCTCTCTGGTATCCAACTCTAAACTTCCACAAATCAAACTTTACTTGACTCAAATTTAAAAAGGCATTAAGATCTGTTTCAGAACAATTATCTTCCTTGTGAATGATGCTTTCTTTCACAGCATAATCTATTCTGATTTCTCTTGGCTGAGTTACTAAATTTAGCATTCACCTACTAATCTCTGTTTACCATACTTAATTTGTAATGTCTTGTTATTCTGATTAAATTGCTAACGTTACAGATACAAGGTCTTACTTCAATAAAACTATACATTGGAAAAGGAGAAAAGTTCCTATGAGGCATACTCATGCAAAACTGCATTGAACTGAAGGAAATATTTCATAGATAGAGCAGAAAAAATATGCAGACCAATTAGGACTACAAAAGAGAACTGAGGGATTATGTGATAGAGCAATAACATGATGATTTCTGTTTTATTTTCAGTTTGCAAACATTGTATGTCAAAAGAAATTTCCGTTTCTAGTGAAACATGGACAATTTGATATATGTGCACACAGGAACACACTTCCACCTCAAACATGCATTTTGATCACATACTAACAATGACCTACGCACTCTGTTGCACATAGAATAAGTTCTCCAAAGTATCACAGGTCTTTTCCATGTTGACTTTCAGGTTTTTCTTTTTTTTTTTTTCCTTTTCTTTTCCCTCTCTTTCCTCGGTACTAGAAAAATTGCTTAGGCAAATACCTCGCATTATTAAGTGAGGGAAATGAAATTGCGGAGTTAAATAGTGTCTATAAGTATGCATAGGATTCTTCATCTGCTTTGGAAAGTCTAGCACTTAGGAAGATCAGCATTTAATTTCTTTTTTTTTTTTTTAGGCTTTTCTTTACTTGTTCAAGTATTTTTACACTTTTATAGTTCATTTCCATAGCTACAACCTGGAAAGAGAAAAACCCATGCAGCAGAGCACAAGGCATTACCTCATATTGCAGAAAAGTGTCCGTGCACTCCCTCCAGTGGGCAAAGCTAAAGTTACTGGATTTGTCCTAAGAAATTGCAGAAAAAAATAAATTACCCCCCCCACTAACCCTTGATTAAAGCTGAGAGGTTAATTTGATATATTTTGATGTATTCAAATAATTAAAAATAAGCATTTAAGTATTAATCCTCATATAAATGTAGGAAGCCCACAATTATATTCATAGACAAACTTTTTAGGATTAAGAAATAATTGTGACAGAATTAAAAACCCATTACTCTGAGAAAAAATAGACATATTCTAGTTTAACATACAAGAAAATACATTCGCTTTTTCTGCTTCTACTCCTCATAAGATGAATATTTTCCTGAAGAAAGCTTAAAGAATAAATAAATAATTATTTTTTAAAAAATAATATTTTAATATGGACCTGAAGACAATATTGAACCACTTTTGGTTTAGATTAGTTTCATCAAAAAGAAGGTTTGGAAGAACCATGATAATGTCATGAATGGAAGAGGAATTCACTCTAGAGGATACTATACAAATAAAAGAAATGTATAATATTGCATAAGTAAAAATGATAACTGTAAGTTATATCAAGTTATATCAAGCACTCTAGCACACTGTTACTGTTTGGAGTTGCCTTATATGACAGTGATATTACAGAACTACTTAAAATTCTTCCACACAGAGGGATAATTTGTGGATATCTGAAGGTACGATATTTACTTGCATTGTATTCTGACAGCTACCTCTATCATGCATTATGATTATTCAGTATCTCAAAGCTGTTGTCAGCCACTGCAGTTTACACAAAATTGTTGCTTTCTGGTCTCTTGACTGTAATTCTCTTTTTCCCAAACAGTAAATGCAGCCAAACAAATCCGTTTTATTCCTTGGTATTTTTGTTTATTGGCAGAGCTACTGAGTTATCTAAAGAAATAATATAAATCCCTGAATGATAAAAATAAATGGGATTAAAAAAAAAGAAAAAATGCTAAAAGCTTCATTTACAAAGCAGGTGAATTAAAAAATTTTATGGAAAAATATTCCTTGTTTACCTAGCAATCTTGAAGTATGGTGCATTTCCCCCTCTTGATAAACATCTCGAAGGGAGTCTGAAAAATGCTACTGTAGTATTTTCTATGATAGGATTCTGCACAATTGAATTGTGAAACAATCACTTCTCAATGGAGAGGTTTGCAGCTGGGAAAATTGCTTTGAATGACAATCCAGCCAATGTCAGGGATGGGAAGTGAATTCCCTCCTATTCTATTGCTATGAGACATAATACGATGTAGGTTATATTATTTTCAATAAATAACTGAGTATCTTTTGTAGCACATGCAGACTACTTGTCATTTTTTCCTGCAATGAAGTCATGGCCTTCAGCAGTCCAAGGGATTACATTGGTATCTCTTAAGAATGGCTCAGAATACATAAAGTAAAAGAAGTTATTGCCTATCACTTGTTTTGCAAGAAGTAGATGTCATCCTACTGAACAGAAAATATGGATTTATCACATGGTAGTAATAGTTTACACTATTAAAACATGAAACTCATTGCTAATGCATGAAGTCAAAAGTATTGCTGAATAAGAAAATGGATTTATTTCTTTATTATGAAATGGAATCAGTACACAGTCAGTGTCTAGCTAACAAGATGGTCCAAATCTGATGTTCAGGTTAGGGAGCATGTACAGTGCTGTTTGCAAGAGACTGAGGGGCGTGGTTATACCAGAGAAAAAGAAAATCCATGTATTCCTGTTTTCCTATGTTTTTCCCTAAGCGTCTGTTGCTGGACACTACTGCAAAAAGATGCAGGACAATGAGAACCTTTTTTTTGACCTTGTTCTTGCCTTCATATTTTATCTCTTGTATGCTGTTAAATAACTGTTTTAGTAAAAAATGTGTCTGGAACAGTAGAGCTCATTTATTTTATCTCACTACAGAGAAGCTGACAGAATAGTTTTGTCTTCCTCCTAAATTAGATACAAACACCAAAAGATTATTGTTCTTCAAAAGAGGGAAAATACATGCAGCAGATCCCAGGTCTGGAGCTATGAGCTTACCCACAAGTTTCACCTTAAAAATATACAAGGCTCCAAAAATTTGCCCACTGAATATTTAGAAGACCCCTCACTTCTTTAATACCTTTAGGTAAAGAGCAAATGCTGCATGTTTTCCCAGGAACTACTTTTACTGATAACTTTAGAAAACAAGGGAGAAAATAAGAGATGGTGACAAAAGTTTAAACCAAAACAAAGCATTCCACAAAACTATGACTTAGCACATGCTAATCCACAAACTTAGCAAGACCCAACCCACCAGTTTTAAGTTATTCAGAATATTAAGAAAGGAATAAAGAAAGAGAAGAAGAAAGAGAGAAAAATAAGAGAAAAACAGAGAGTCCTGTGCAAGCCCAGCTTTCATGTGGCCAGGTGTCAGATCTCAAGCAGAAATGGAGCCACCTGTTGCTGTTTTTATGTGCTCTGGCTCCCTATGGCCACCCCCAGGCTGGACTTCTGGCCCACTGGCCACTCTGGGTCAGTGCTTCTGGTGTGCCAGCCAGTCTAAGGCTGGGTTAGGGGCTCCATGGGGTGTGGTGTTGGCCATGCTCCTGGGCTATCTTTGGCTGACAGCTGCTCTGAGGTCACCCCATGAGGATGCAGGGACTGCAATGTGGGATAAGGCATTACCTCACCTCTGTGAGATTTGATCTGACCCTTTTGCTGCTCCACACACACACACACCTGAATTCTTTCTGGCCCAGTAATTTAATAATCCAGTGTCTCACAATGAGTTTCCAAAAGTTCCAATAAAGGACCTAGATTGCTATGTATACAAAAACATGCACTTGCTGTTCAATACTTCTTGTGAGATGTATGTCACTGGGCATCAGAGGAAGTAAAAAGCTGATGTTTTTGGTCTTGAAATCTCAGTTATTGAAATACTCGTTCCTCTATCAATTAAACTCTGGACGTTTCTGCTGCTGATTTTATAAGAGTACTCCAGTGAAAATTAGGATTTGTAAGAGCATACTAGTATTCAGTATAGTACGTCTATGAATGCTAAGTGTTAGAATTTTTGAAATTTTGAGTTATATAGCTTAAAAGCATGCTGCCCATTCCCTCGTTCTCTTCTCAAAGAAGCAACGGAAGTTTCACAAACATTCTTGAAGATTTTTAAAACTTGTCTTGACAAGGCTCCGAGCAAACTGATCTCATATCAAAATTAGTCCTGCTTTCAACAAATAATTGAATTAAATAAGCTCCAGAGATTACTTCCAACCTAAATTGTTCAGTTTCTTTTGTCCTTGATGCATTTTATCTTGAATTAAATTATACATATCAATTTTCTGTATAATTCTAGATTCAACAGAATCACTGGCCACCTTCTGCGTTCTTCCCTCATGGGAGCTGATTTTAATTTCTGAATATGAGCACAAGCAGGAATAGTTGTCTTGCAATAAAGGAAAGTAAGTAGGTGTTTTTGGTGCAAGAAATCATTTTCAACCACTGTTCATAGTCTGTTCAAAAATAAGAGGAGCCCTGGAATGGTACAGAAAAGACTCTGACCAGGAATATAACTCACTCTTAGATTATTTCACTTTTATGTGTTGTCCATGATCATCTTTGTATCTTACTGTGGCCTGTTCTTGGGGCAATTGTGACATGAATTTTCATTCTACTAGCAAAAAAAAAATGCATTTAAGTGCATTTTTCATATACAAGTCCATTACATGTAAGAGATGGAACAACCTTCCATGAGAAGTCATGGAAGAAAAAGAATGCCTGTTGTTTTAAAGTGGAATAGATATTGGATTAGATGAGGAATGGGCTTGATATTCAGAGTTGTGGCTAAGTCTTTCTTTACAAAGACAATGAGAGTTTTGAAATTAATTTTAATGGAAATGAAGCTAATCTATACTAAAGCTTTTTGCTCCTCAACTAAAATCCTCATTTAAAGTCTTGCTGCGGTTTTATTTCTAACATGTTCTGCGCCTGATGCAATGCAGTACTTATCCATGCTGCCATCTAGTGCCTATAGGGGAAACCAGTAGGCTGCCAAGTTTATGATTTTCATGGATGCTGAAGGAATAGCAATTTTTGCACTCTACCGCTGTGAGGACTTTCTTATTGTCTCGGTTTTAACCTTGAAATTAACATTATGGAAACTTGCCTGTCAACTTGAAACCCTGTCAAGAATGGGTACAACTCTGCACAGGAAGGAGTTGGGGACAAAAGATGGGGACAAAGAAGAGCAAAACAAGTGATAAACAGGGCTGCAGGCAGTAACCAGAGGAGAAAAAATACAATGGTTACAGTTGCAGCTATCTTACTGCTCAGGGAATCAGAACAAGTGCAGTGAAGTGGCTATCTGAACCAGAATAAATACAGCAAGGGATATAAGTGGAAAATGGCATGACCTTGAAAGGAATAGGAATGATGTAAAGAGAAAAGATGAGGGACAAGTGTTTGTGATTTAGCTGTGAGCTTAATATTAGCTGAATAATACAAATAATTCCTATTTTCCGATTAGGGCTTTAATAAATATTCATGTATTTATACAACTAAAATTAACCAGAGTGAGTCCTTAAAGACTGATCAGTCAATTAGCTTCACATCTGCAAAATTACTAGATTCCCCAAAAGAGTCAAAAAGCTCAACCGTGGTAGAAAGACATTCATATGAAAGACCATTTAAAATAACTATATGGTGTATAGAAAGAGTCTCCCAAAGCATGCTGCATATCAGTGTAAACATATCATAACTCATTGTATTTAATTAAAATAATTATAAGGAAAAGACTTTGAATTCTGATGACAAAATAGAAACATGGGTGCATGATTACTTTTTCCTTCTTGAAAACACTTGAAAAGAAAAACATTAAAAAATTACTATTTACATGTACATTTTAATTTTAAATATAATTTTAAAGGACTTTTATGCTTCCCCAAAATGAAGAGCATAGTTTTGATAAAGCAGTCTTTCAATACGCACTCACCTGTACAATCCCTCTTGACAATTTGCTAGTAACTAAAATTATTGCTTAAACATTAGCAGTGTTTTTATGATCTATCCTTACTTACAAAAATGAAGAACAAGAATGATTTTTAATTGATATATCTGCTTAAATTGTAAAATATTTCTTTTTAGATACTTAGATCCAGAAATATATTTGTAATTACTACTTTTACTGAAACTAAAATAATATGCAGACAAAGAAACATATGGCATCCTAAGAAGTCTCTGAATATTCAAAAATTTGTAATTTCCATTACAGACAGGCAGCAGACAGGCACATGCATGCCATAAATAGAGACTTGTCTAAAATTCTCAGGCAGTATAGAAAAAAACTATATTGGAAAAGCCAATATTTTTTTCAGAATGCAATTATACAGTGACAAAAAAAAATGTACCATTGTCAATCATTCCATTAGATAGGACTTTAAAATGCCAGTCTAAGGTTATAAATGTATATTGCTTCAAATAAGCAGAAGAATATACTTCAATCTTGGCTTAGTGATACAAAATATTTGGGTCTACCAAACTGAAATTGATTTCAAATGAACAAAAATGTACCTCCTGAGCTCTAAACATTATATAAAGTTTAGAGGTATTTGCAGAGTAGTAAAAGAAAAAAAGACATTTAAAGTTTTAAGAATCACTGTGGTGATGCTTGAGAAACTTCCGTCTTTACACATTTTGGGACTGTATCAACAAATAACCATATATTTGATGTAATTTTCTTACCTATGCCATTTTTCAGGATGTCGTGTATTCTGTATCTGCTTTTTGTATCGGAGAAATGGATCAGAATTGTTTTAAGCTTTTCTGTGTAAAGGCAATTGCTCTTTTATCAAACTATGCAGATCTCAATAGGAGCTACAAAACCCACAAAAACATAGCTTGCTTATATTGTGAAATGTCATGAATCAGAATAATGGGAGACAAAGAGGGTGCTGGCTCTCACTGGGAACAGCCAGTGGTTCTGTATAGTAATGTAAAAGCTGATGATGGCTTAGTCTATGGAAAGCTTTTAACATGCAAAGGACTCAGTTATAATTTTCCGTCCTCTGAGGTCATGCTTGTATTAATGGACTTGTACAATTGATTGGATACATAACAAGTATCTCGAAAAACTGTGCTGCAAAATAATGTATTTTCGGGTCCCTTCTTTGTTGTTTACAACAACAAAGTGGTGTTTACGGAAACATTTACTGTTTCTGAGACCACCAGAGATTTGTTATTGTTCTGTTGCTATTCTTCCCTTTGATCCTTTTTATCCTTCAGGCACAATCCTTTATTGGTTTATCAGACAATAAACATGACTAACAGTTTCGAGAAGCACCCGAATGCCAAGCCACGTCTAGCTAGGACAAATTTAATTAATTACAGATGTAATTCTGATCACCAAAGGTAGTTTGCATTTATCTTGCCACTAAATAACAATCCAAACAAAACCTTCTAAGTGCTGCCCCAGTATCAGCAAACTTAGTTACCCAGCAAACATTGGCACCAATCACTTCTAAAAAGTCAGGGTAGCAGTCAAATACTCATGACTCTGCTCCTACCAACTGCTGGTCTTCAAAATCATCAGGTGAACCAGAAATATATTTAACCTTCCATGTTGAACAATATTGTCATAAAAGTCTTGACAATGAATTTCTAATTAGCAAAGAGTTTTAACAGACATAGAAAAAGGTCATATGAATAATTTGCCTACAATCTGTGTTAGAACAATCAAAAGGTAAAGACAGCATCATGACGATAAATTAGCTATGTAGCATGCATTTTAGATGTGAATGTTATTCTCAATAGCATAAATAGTAAATTAAGAAATTAAGATGCTTCTGTAGTTTTAAAAATTGACTGGTACTTCTTAATGGCAGTGGGTAAAGGTGCCAGAATTTGCCTGGAGTTAGAATCCTATACAGCTGGTTTTGTTTGTTTGTGTTTGTTTGTTGTGGTTTTTTTTTTGTTTTTATTAAATTAAATCTGTTCACATTAATTACAATAGTAAGGACTGCTGAAAGCACTATAAAAAACAGAGTGAATAAGGCTTGAAAACCTATCTTCCTGGGAGACATATTCTCTCTAGACTTCATACTAAAGTCATTGCAATGACTTTTGGAATTTGGCCACAATTTGGAGAACAGTTGTTTTGCTCTCATTTTGAAGACTTGTTTATCCCAGACAGAGTGTAGTCAGTCTCCCAGTTCCTCATCTGAGATTACAGAGTCAATTGAAACTTTTCCCTTTTATGGGAGCTAGTGCTTTTACTTGTCCTCAGATTTTGATATTACTCCTTATAAGATTATAATGAGTCTATCTTGGATGATAAAGGTTAGAGAACTTCTGCCTCCAAATTAAGGCACAAGACAGTCTTCCCCTAATTCTGCTGACACTGAGTACCCGTGTTTTTCCTTTCTCTCATGTTTCACTTTTTCTGAAAGGATTTTCAGCAGAACATTGCACATTCCTGTTTTCCTTAATGTTATCTTCAAATATTTCAAGGTAATGCTAAACAGATCAGGTTTGCATATATAGCTCTTAAAATATACTTTTTTTCTGACATGTCATAGAAGAAACTACTGGTATCCCCACTCTTAGCCATTATTTCAGGGAGTCTAGAGAATGATTATTCACTGGTGAAGACATGGAATAGGTAATTTTGTATGGTTTTCTGTGTTGTGTAGTTTCTTGATCCATTTTGAATTAATCTGAAAAGACCTCTTTTGACAGTAGAAAACTTTAGTCTTACCAGGCAGCAGATACCAGGCGTTTTGGACTAACTTGGGTTAGAAAAATGCCGAGAAGAAATAGTCATTTTATTCTTCAGAACAATTTTTTTGCCTGTCTTTTAATCTCTTCATCTCTTTCTGTTTCTTCCTCCCCACTCCACCTTTTATTTCTAGAGATCATTTCACTGGCAACATTGCAATGCAAAACTTGCATTTGAAACAGCAAGTTTTATGTATGCATTGCAAAAAGCTTACAGATTTTCAAACTGCCCTTGTATGCATGCACAAACACTCTAGAGTCAAATGTATGTCTTGTGCTCTACATCTCACCATACAATTGGTCTGGGGGCTCGTTTGGGAATCTCTTAGCATTACCTGAATTTTAGCCATTGCACTCACCCTTTTAGGGAGCAGCCACATCTTTAATCAAGGAATTAAAGGAATTCCAGCTAATTGCTAGTGAGTGAGTTACAGATCAAGAATAATTCACAAATCCTATTCCACAGATAATGATAAATTCTAGAAAATTGCAGTCAAATCACATATAATTTTTGAATGGACAAAGAACTGAAACAAATCAGTGAACCAATTTGTTATGATTACTTTCTTCGCTTTCTAACACATCTGAAATTTGTCAAATACTACTAAGCAGCATTCAGATACATCTATAGTAAAGACTGCATCCAGTATTCAAAAGATGTCTTTGGTAATGGTTGCATTTAACATCTGTATCCTACACTGTTGGAGGGTTTAATATAGCATAGCAAACTGTAGTCCTTAGCATAGTGAAGGTATTTGCTTAGCTTTTCTGCTTCTTAAAGTTACCTATATTGTCAAGGAAACAAGATAATGATCTGATCTATATGACAGAAAGCTCAGGATGTAGCCCACTGTCTTATCTCTCACTGTGGCAGGTTACCTTTCATCAGCTTCCATTTGCTTGTCAGGTTAAAAATGCATAACATGACTGCAGCATGGTTTCTAAATAAAATAACTCTCAGTAAAACTAGGAAAAGGCTTCCAGACCCATTTCAAATAACCATGCTAAACTAAAGTGAGACTCCTTTTTTTTCTAAAAGTTCCCAATGGACAGAATACCCTTTGAATTCCATGGTCATCTCACAGACCTTTGCATAGTAAGACATTTTTCACACAAGATGTCTAGCTATTTGGATACAATTCAAAAAGAGGCTTATGCTTCAAAGAGCAGGAAAGCTGACTTAAGCTTTAGATTAAATACCAAAATCTCTTATCCTTCCATATTTGTCATATGTTATAATCCTTGCAAGAGTGGCCTCTGCAATAATGGGAAAAAAATTCTAAAGATTGGCTTGACAGACTAACAAGGGTATTATACATAAACAGTGGTTAGGGAACGGTTATGGGGGTTTTAAGCTTTGTAAATGATAAATGCTCATTTATATTAAAATGTACATGAATTTTCAATGGGAATGTTTTCTGACACATAAAAGTCCTACTTCTGAGGACTGATTTATTCTCTAGCATATATGAACAAGAAAGTCCCCTCGAGTATTTACCAGGGCAAAGACATATACTTTATGGATGCATAATGCTAAACAGGCTGATTCTCCTTCCAAATTTTGTCTTGCTAAAGAAATGGCCAGTGATAATTTTCTGAATGCAGTTCTAGGGAGATATTTCATGCTAATTCAATAGTTTGGCTATATGTGTGAGGACTTATACACTGTGGTTAAACTCTAGAATTCTTTCCTTCCTATTACCTGAGTTAGTTTAGTTTTCACATTAAAACATTATTCCTTTAGAGTAAATTTATATTCTCTTAAGATAATCTATCATTTATTTTGATGGAAACATTTGAAATTGGTTTGCTTTTGAAAATTCCTCTTTTCAAAAACCACACTGTTAAGATACTAATTTTACCAGCTAAATATAAATATAACTCCTTGAGGTATTCTCCAAAACAGACATCTCTGCCTTAACACCTTCCCTCCGAATCCTAGAATTATGCTGCCTTGAAACTGACTTGCAGAATCAGCTGAGAAATTCTGGAGAAACTCTTCTGGGAGAAAGCAAGTTGTGTACTCCCTCTTCCCAGCATTGTCCTTACTTGCTTTTGCATTTCTCCATGAGTAAAGAGGACGCAGATGATTCAACCAGTGAAGAAATGAGTAGGTGGTAGAAATTAACTGAAATAAATGTAACTTACTTTATGTATTTAGTTACATAGAGGGAAATTTTAATGCAATACTATTTAGATAAATTTCATCCTTATCATAACAGAAGTTCTTCACCATAGATTTTCAGATAGTTATAGTAAGTAATTTAAAGCAAATTATATCCGTTATTATTATTTATAAAGTGAAAATGGAATTATTGTGTACTCACAATCGATATTGAATATGTGTTGTACATAAGTTTTCATATGCTGGAATATACTGCATAGAATACCTAGAGAATCTACAGAAAAAGAACAGAGGAGAGGTGCTCATTGCTGACAACCATCACTCATTTCACAATTAACACTAGTATTTTTCTAGCATTTTTTTTTTTTTAATATTTCTATCTGCTAGATGACATATTTTCCTATGACTTTTCATAAGTAACATCTCACTGATGTACCACAAGGGGGTGCTCTAAATCCACAGTATCTGTTGAGAGCAACTCTACTAAGAACAGCTAGAACTGCTGCAAGCTCGCCTCAAGGTAGGGATNTGGCTGGCCACTTCTTGCTGATTGTTTGCCCATATTTTATTCTAACCCTCCTTTGTTTTTTTTTTTTTTTTTTTGTTTTTTTTTTTTTTTTTAAATATATCTCATGGCAATCACTGCAATAGCCTGTGTCCAGCAGTCAGAACTTTAAATAAT
>WEIV01021665.1:203356-213847 GCA_013390005.1 Calyptomena viridis | reverse complement strand
TGGAAGGAAGCTGGCAAATGTCCCAATTTTCAAGACAGACAAGAAGAAGGACCCCAGAAACTACAGGCCTGTCAGTCTCAGTTCAGTGCCTAGTAAAGTTATGGAGAAGATTATTCTGGGAGGTATTGAAAAACACCTGAATGACAAGGCAGTCACTGGTCACAGCCAGCATGGCTTCATGAGAGAAAAGTCCTGCTTATCAAACCTGATTTCCTTTTGTGACAAGGTAACCCACTTAGCTGATCAAGGGAAGCCAGTTGATGTAATCTTTTTGGATTTCAGTGAAACTTTCGATACTGTCTCTCACAGGATCCTTCTGGACAAAATGTCCAGCACACAACTGGATAAACACATCATGGGGTGGGGGAGCAATTGGCTCATGGGTCGAGCACAGAGGGTAACAGTGAATGTGGTGACATCAGACTGGGGACCTGTCACTAGTGGGGTTCTGCAGGGCTGCATCTTGGGCCCTGTGCTTTTCAACATCTTCGCAAATGTCTTGGATGCAGGACTGGAAGGGATACTAAGCAGTATTCTCTGATTCTGTGAAATAGTCATTTGCTCTCCCTCATGGCATTGACATGCTTAAATGTCCTAGTGAACTGGGACAAATGGGAAGGCTATTGTTCTGGTAGAACTTTGATCTTGCTCTCTGTGAAGTCTGTGGAAGGAGTCCAACTGAATTTCCTAGGAAATAGAGAGTGGATGAAAAATGCAATCCATGGGAAGCAAGGCTATTGGCTTTTCCTTTTCAAATTTAACTGAAACTGATAAAGCATTTCTGTGCTCCAGTTTTCTTCAGAGAACAATACCTTTTGTCACTCTCCTCCCCATTTTCTGCCTACAGAAAATCTGTTTTTGCTGGTGTGTTTGGTGGTTGTTCTTTTTTTTTTAATGTAAGTGTGATGATACAAAATATGCCTTATTTGCAGGGTGATTGTGTACTCTATTCAGATGAAAAGGCCTCATTCAAGTTGTTAAACAGGAGAAAATGTTAGCATAAACTGTATTTGTCTCTGAATACCTTATTCTAGTGACTTAAGACTAAGTTGGGAACTGTCAGTTCTAGCTTTGTTGAAAAAGTGTCTAAGTATTCATGCTATGGGCATCTCTACCAACTGGATTTCCATTTTTCTGTTTGATGGCCTGCCTCTTACAAGGCCTTTGTCAAGGTCTTCCCTAGCTTCTCCAAGCAATTTCACAGCAGGTTTGGAGGTTGTTCAAGGCTTGGTGAGCTACCCCTGGAGCTATTGATTAGAGGTTGGATTTTACAATAGATTAAAGGACAAAAGCATCCACTTCATAGTATTAAGACAGATAAGATCACTTGTTCTCCAGTATGCTTAACTTCCTGTTAACCTCAAAGTGTCTGACTGTTGCAAAGCATTGAAGGGAAGCCAGCTGAAGCTTGTCAAATCCTCTTTGTTATTCTTAATGTATTTAATATTACACACTCTACATCTCATTACAGCTACAGCTAAATTCTGCATTTACCCTATACTACCTCTAATATGTCTACCTACCTAATAACTAATAATGTCTGCCAACTGCTACAGCAACCACAGCTATATTAAGAAATATCAATACTTACAGTATCCACCCAATTATCTGAGGGTTAACTGTCCATGAGCCGTGCATGTGTCTTCTGGTCCAATCAATGTTCTGGTCAGGCTGTGTCCATGGGACATGGTCTCGCTGCAGAGTTCTCTGCTAAACATGTTTTGATTACAGGTTGCTTTGCTTCTTGCATCTTCTCAGTTCAACTCACCATGCATCCCAACATCTGACAAGTTCTGCTGTAGTTGATATGGCTGGGGTGGGGTGGTTGGAAATCTGACTTCTGTGAACAATGGTATAGGATACCTCCTCAATTAAACAAAGTGACATTCAAGATGTGAGGGCAGGTTAGCTACGGGATATGTCTCTGAGGGCATAGCATCCCAGTTGCTGAAAAGCAGAGGCCAGTATTGCCTGCAGTGTGAAAATGCTTGCAAAGTCTTTGCACAACATTCAACTTTGTCTGCTGGGGGGAGAACTTTGACCATTTGTTTCAAGGTCACTTAAGATGAGGTGAAAGAGTGGCAGCCACTAAATGAGACACCATGAGAGAAGCAACAGTAAAGGAGTACTGAAGGAGGCTAATGATGTTGGACAACATAGCCAGATGTAACTGCAAGTACTCTAACTTGAGAGTCATGAAGAGCTTTTGCTGTACTCATAGGTACAAGTGTGTGGAGCTACTCCTTCCCCAATAAGTTTGTGATATTAACTTTGCATAGAGTATAATGCTGATTTGATTATAATGTTATGAATTGAGGTTCTTCTCTTGAGAATAGCAGTGTGTACAAGGAGGACTTGATCTTTATGTAAGATCATGTAGTGGCAATACTGGAGTCTGGTTAAAATGACTGATGTCTTGCCTACCAGGAAAAGTCTAAATTGGTGGGATTCAGAAGTTATTTCATTAAACTAGGCAACATAAATTAAATTATCTTCATGTTTTGCTTTATTTTGTACGTAGAGTTCACCTGTATTTAAGTGGAATATAGCCTCTGCTTGAAAACATTAAATAGAAACATTTAAAATTTGTGTGAGGAAGATGCTCAAGTGAAAACTGCAGGTTTTAGATGACCTTACCCAAAGTAAATAGAGATTTCATTACCAATTTCAATTTCTCTTTATTTTCTAAGTGAACTTATGTTTCAAGTAGTGTTTGAACTGAGGCTTTAGGGATTTCCTGAATATAGTACTTTAAATGACTTTCAAAAACTTAGTTTAACTGCTGAAAAACTGGTCAAAAATAAAAGCCTATTCACTCCTACTTTTTATATCAATTGCTCCTACCATGTAACAGAGAATTTTACTAAGTGATAAGGCAGATGGGGATTTTTGTTTTTATTTATTTTTTATATAAGATAAGCTTAATTTTCCTTCAATTCTGCTTAGTATGTTTTCAAAAATGTTTAGTAACATGGTTATTTGACTGAAGTCTATGCATAATGCCTGCTTGTTCTGGAATCAGTTAACATATGTACTTAGGTCCCAAATAGTTCTTAACAGTAAAACAATATTTGGACCAACATCTTTCAAAGCAGATTTTAGGGAATTTCCCTGAACAATTAGGTGTGGAGGTTAGGTAGTATAGGACAGTCTCCAGTTTTGATGATGAAGCCATTGTAAGAAGTTCCTGCTTGCCCTGTACCACTCCCAAACAGGAATTTGCTATTTGTTCACTGGCATGGTAGGAGTACCTGTAGACATTGGGGAGCTGCACTGTAAATGAGCTCCATGGAAAAAAGCTGAGTAAAAAGTGGCACAAAAGGAAGAGGCTTTCCCCATTTTCATACATTCGAACATAGTTACATCAGTTCTTTGACATCAGCTTAAGGAAGTGGGATGGAAGACTCTCATAAGCACTGTACATTAACTTTGACTTTAATGTCAGTGGAAGTACCTAGTAAAACTGTCATATGTAGTTGTATAAAATCAGCTGGTTTTAATGAGCTGCTATGCTAATTTAAAACATATTCACCATGACAGAGACATGCCATGTAATTATTGAATCTCTTTTGTGTTTCTTATAATTGAATATTTAATTATAATTTTAAAATGATAATATAATTAGCATAATTTATTAAAAATCCCTATTACTATATTTCATTACATTATTTCTAACAATACTGCACATTAAAGATAGTCTGATAAGGGTTCACATGCCTTGGTACTTGCCCTCTAGACATCTCATAGAAATCCTTACATTTCTGAGGAAAAAATCTATCATTTCAATATAGAAATTCATGTAGTCTGACAAATCAATCCTATTAACCTCTTTTACCCCATTTGTTTGGTTATTCAGAGCTTTTTGCATGAAACTGTAAAAGCATAAAACCCACAGTAATGCAGATTTAAATCCTTTCAATCTATTCTGCTTTTGGGATGTTTGTATCACTGCAGATGTTCTGAAAGAATGTAATCCAAGTACAGTGTGTATTGAATTGTTCACTTTTAAAGAGTCATCTTTGATGAAATATCTATTTGGTGGTATAAACTTCTGGTTGAGCCAGATGTCACAAGTGTAAAATTGAAACGGTGTCCTTCTACAGCCATTCCTATTTATATCTTGTGCAAACTGGAAATATTTGGGATATAAACACACAGGAAAACACTGACTTGAGGGAACTGAGGATGTTTTAGCTCTATTGCTCTCAAAGGGACTGTCTGTGAAGGAGCTGAAGTGGAAAAGCTGGCTGTTACACCAGCTCTTGGGATGTGGGAACCTGGCTCCATTTGCCAGCTCTGTCTTGGCAAGGGTCGTGTTGGGAACATGCAGCTTGCTGCAGGTCCCTGGGAACTTTCAGCTACTGTAGGCAAAAATGATGCCCTGTGAACTGTTTGCCCAGATGTGGGATCTGGCTTGTGACTCTCTGTTCATGACTCTCTGCCTACAGGTGGAGAGTTGTTGCTGTCTTATTAAAGCCATTGGTGCCAGGGAAGTCAACAAATAATGAAGGTATTTATGTACAAAATCTTTATTACAACTAGGGAAAGAAATGCTTCTTTGTCCGATTCAACTGTTCTATGTGTTCTCTCTTTGCATCTTTTTTTTTTTTCCCTTTTTTTTTTCATTCAAACAGAAGCTATATTTAGGGAGAAGTATCAGTGAATTCTGAAGGAATGTATCAAGTTGTCTTTGGAGCCTGAAAAACTTGGCTTTGGCAGGACTCAGACTGTCTGTGTCTGGTGATGCTGGCTATTCAATCCAAATGTGGTTGACTGAGCCATTTTTATTTCTCAACCCTTACAAATTGCTGGTAATTTTAACTTGATGTGAGGCATTTAAAACTCCCATCCTTCTTCCTATGTTTATACAGCCCAGTAGGAAGAAGGCCTTTTTTTTTTTTTTGTTTTGTGTACCACTGCAGATGGAGATTCATCAGAGCTCAGCAGGGAGACAGTATAGCTTAACTACGCTACATAGTTGCATAAAACCCATTGGAACAAATCTTTTATACTTCTCTTTTGTGTGTCTTGGTATGCTTTGTTATTATCATCAATTTTCTTTGTTACATCATAAAAAGCACCAACTCAAAGCATCCAGATAAAGTCTGAGCATTAAACATGAATTAAAGAGGAGAAAAAAAAAGCTTAACATGTATTTTGAGAAAATAAGATTAGAGGTAAATCGAGAAAAGAACAAGGTTTATTGGACAGAAAATGAGTTGGTAATCCTATGAACTAGAGAGGCTGAGGTAATGAGAGTGAAGAAAATGGGTTATTTAGGTAGAGAAATATCCAGGTTGTATGCAGAGGTGGCAAATGAGGGATTAGAGAGTAAAATAAGCCAGTTACTGGATCAAATGTTGAGGAATCTGGATCAGTACAAAGGGGTGAAAATCTAGGCTGCTTGGGAAAGGATTAGTATTGAAAAGTGATAATTGCAGTTGAAAAGGAAGACAATAAGGTTTGCACAAGAGGGGAAAAGAAAGATAAAAATGAATCTAAAAAAGCAAAGTAAAAACCCACAATTTAGTGAAGCAAAAGTCTGCCATACAATAGAAGCCTCTCATTTAATCCGGGGGGGGATGGTGATAGCACAAATGAATAATCAATTTGGTTTCTGTTTTTCTCACATGGCATGTACCTCAGAATCTTTCCTGGAGGACAGAGGCAGGGAGGTCATGGTTGTGACCCTGCTGCCAGGTATGCTCCAAGGGGTAAACTTTCAAAACTACAGTTGGAAAATTTGTGTGCAAAAGCTTGTGGTTTGTTTGGATGAAAATGGATTTGAGGTGCATCTCTCTCCCATTTAGTTTCAATCCTTAGTTCTGTCAAGAGACCTTCCATTATTCCCCAGAGTTTTATATCTATATACACATATATATACATATATGTATGTGTGTATGTATGTATTTATCTATATTTGGATAGTGGTAAGGAATTTTTATGTAGCCAGTGTGAATTTTTGTTTTCTTCCCTTGAGTAGGAAGTTCTGGTGCAAGAATAATTTTAGTTGCTAATAATAGAATCTGGAGAACTTTTGGTATTTTTCTTCATGGAATTTAGTGAAGCAGTAAAGAACAGAGTTAGTCCAACACTAGTACAAGTATTTAAATAATTCTATGACTGATTAGAGGAATTATCATTGAATGAATTATTCATAAGCTATTTTTCAGACACAGATTAAAGCAAAATGTATTCATATTTTATTTGAAGCAATATTGAAAAATGAAAATATGATTGCAATTAATAATTTCAGTAAGGTTAGGCATTGTTCATGATGATTTTTACTTTCTGCAATAATTAAGATATGACCAGAAGTGAATCAGATATAGTGATCTGAAATTAAAATGGTTTTTTATGCTGCAGAGCTAAGCTCATCCAAGGGAAAGAAACCGCTCAGTCCTTTCAAAAATGTCCATTTTCACTCCAGTGTCCAATGTTGATGCTGTTGGCTGAATTCATCTGCTTCTTTGTGTGTTCTGAGGACATGGACAAGGTTTCAAATAGCAAATATTCTCTACCATTTTGCTTTATGAAAAATGCATTTGTTTCAGGAAAATAGTTTCCCAAACAATTTCTTAGACTTCTTTTCAGTGCCTGAGGACTCAGTTCTTATGACTTCTGCATTTGTTTAAATTTTGTCTTTGTCAATAAAATAAACCATGGAAAAGAAACGAACATCTGTGTACATGTACCTTGGTTGGATCAAGGTTGGATGCATTTTTCAAAGGTCTGTGCTAGTCTTTCACAAGTTCTTGGTTTCAATCCCAGATCAACTGTGATGATCCCCATTATAAGGGCCATTATACACTAAACTGGACTACAGGATCTGATCTGGCCTTTCTCAGCCTTGAATTCTGCCGATCTTAGTTAATATCTGTCTTTTCGCAGAATTACAGACTATGCCGAGTGTGAAGGAACCCACAAAGATAATTGGATTCAACTCCTGGCCCTACACTGGACCATCCCCAAGAGTCACACCATCAGCCTGAGAGTATCATTCAAATACTTCTTGAACCCTGGCAGGTTTGGTGCTGTGACCACTTCCTTGGAGAGCCTATTCTAGTGCCCGATCACCTTTGGGTGCAGAACCTCTTTCTAAAATCCAACCTAAACCTCCCCTGACACAACTTCAGGCCATTCCTTCAGGTCCTGTCTCTGGTCACCACAGAGAAGAGATCAGTGTCTACCTCACAGCACCAAGCCTGACAGAGTTCAAGAAGCGTTTGGCTGATATTTTCAGGCACGCGTTGTGACTTTTGGGGATGGATACGGAGCTAGGAGTTGGACTCTATGATCTATGTGCTCGATGATCCTTTCAACTTGGCATATTCAGTGATTCTTCCCCTTACGAGATGGTTGCAGGCTGTGATGAAGTCTCCTCTTGGTTTCCTCTTCTCCAGGCTGAACAGACCAAGTGACCTCAGCTGCTTCTCATATGGCTTCCCCTCAGGGCCCTTCACCATCCTTGTAGCCCTCCTTTGGCCACTCTCTCATAGCTTAATATCTTTCTTACATTGTGGTACCCGAAACTGCACACAATACTTAAGGTAAGGCCACACCAATGCAGAGCAGAGCCAGACAATCCCGTCCCTCAACCAGCTGGTGATGCTTTGCCTGATGCCCCCCATAACGGTTGGCCCTCCTGGCTGCCAGGGCACTTTCCGTTGCTGAACTAAATATTGTTGGTGATTGCCCAGACCTCCAATTTGTTGAGGTCTCTCTGCAGGGCCTCCCTACCTCTGAGGGAGTTAACAGGTCCTCCAAGTTTTGTGTCATCTGCAAACTTGCTTACTATCCTTTCCAGTTCTGCATCCAAGTAATTTATGAAGATGTTGAAGAGCACAGGGCCCAAGATGCAGCCCTGCAGAACCCCACTAGTGACAGGTCCCCAGTCTGATGTCACCACATTCACTGTTACCCTCTGTGCTCGACCCATGAGCCAATTGCTCCCCCACCCCATGATGTGTTTATCCAGCTGTGTGCTGGACATTTTGTCCAGAAGGATCCTGTGAGAGACAGTATCAAAATCTTTACTGAAATCTGAAAGGATCGCATCAGCTGGCTTCCCTTGATCAAGTAGGTGGATTACCTTGTCATAACAGTAAATCAGGTTTTGTAAGTGAAACAGAAGCATAGGATAGGCTATTAGTTTCAAATTAGGTAACGAAGTAAAAGAGGGTAGTGTTCATATTTTAACAATTAGATTATATTAACATTTAAATTTTTGGCTACTACTATTACAGCAGTAAAAGTACTAGTAGCAGACCTTGAGACACTTTGCCACTCCACATTGTAAAACTATTTCACGTGAAGGTAGAAGAAACAATACATGTAGTGCTCTTAGTGTTCTTGTAACCTTCTGCTGCAATTTAGGTTTTTCCCACTGCCGTCTGATCAAAAACAACCAACTCTTAAGAAAAGGCCAAAGAAAAGTGTGCCTAGTGTGGTGTTTATTTCCCAGGAGACCACTTCTTACAAGACCATTGCCTTATCTAGGAATTATGTAAAACCATGGTGATTTTATAAATGCATCTAAGTCACCTTTTAGTGCCTACCCATATCATATACTAATGCATCAAATAATGAGCTGGGGAGGAAAAGCTGCTTGGTGTGGAAAATCGTGTTCATCTTTGATATTTTAAGTCTGACTGATAGACTAAAAAAGTATTTAAAATCACTCTTCAGCATCATTGATCTGTCACATTTGTAACTAACCTCCTCACTTTGTAATGTAAATCTGTATTTTAAAAAAGCTCTTTTTTTTTATTTTTTACTGAGGGAATCACTTACTTTGAATTGATTTCTTCTTTCTGAATAGGACATAGCAGGTCTTTAATAGTATTGCTGGTTATATTTATTCAGAAATAGGTATATTACTATCACAGAAGTACTTTTCATGCTTTCACCTTTTAGAAAGGTGAAAGATGTATTAAGAATTACTTGAAATGAGGAGGCAGACAAGTTTTGTCTTTATGAAAACAAGATGTGAAACTTAAAACATGTGCCAAGGAACTGACTAGGAGCAGCTGATTAGCTGATTAGCTATGTTGTTTTGGTGAGCAGAATTGTGAAATTTCCATAGTTACACGTACTTTGGACTCATTGTTTTATTTTCCAAAGTTCTGTAGTGAGTGGAATTGATGTTGGAAGAATTATCCACTAGTTCATTTTCTTTGAGTAGTTAAGGATATATTCTCTTCTTATGGAAGCTCCTCCACTCCCCTGGGCTAGAGATGAGACCCTTCAAGGTGCTGCTGCCTTTGCCCATCTCGGCTCCAGAGGAAGAGTGCCATACAGAGCTCAGCAAGAGATGTGACTGGCTGTTTCCTCTCTTCACTGCACAAGATATTTTGCACATTGTTTTTAGAAATTACTATGACTTCAGTTGTCAAACGTTATATTCAGACTTGTTTTTCCTATTGGCATTGTTACATTTTTTGGCCATGACGTCATTCTTACTATATCTGACTATCTAACCAGATAGTTAGAGAAAATAGCAAAATTTTCAGAAAAATCCTGAGACATTCACTAATGTATTTTTGACTGTGATCAGTGACAAATGACATCATTACCTGTTTTTTTTATCTCTGTCAGGAAGAATTGTGATGTGGAGTAAAGGCGAGTTCCTCAACCCTTGATAAAATTTCTGTTTGGAGAATTAAAGATAATTGGAAATAAATGTGAATGGGCAGAAAAAATATGATCTGGATTCAACTCTACATAGTGAATAAGGTTCAGCTTAATTTGTGACTTAATGACTCATTGGACTGTGACTCCAAATTTTAAAGTAATGCAGATGTTCTGGGGACACAAGATTCCATTTCTTAGGTTTCATGTAAACTATAGAGATCAATTTAGCAGAAGATTTTCTTTAATGAAAAAAACATGTTTCGTGATCAGTCTCTTTCAAGTGCCAGATATTTCTGCTGCACACTTGATGGTAAAATATTCAAAATTTGTGTGAGAGCTCTTAACAGAGAATTACAATACAGAGCACTTCATCTCATGCAGTGGAGGTAGCAATTTGCCTAGGTGACTGTAGTAACAAACAATTCACCCATGTAATTTTTATCGTTTGTGTTTTCAATTCAAGCATTAATACAGACTTACCATATTTTTAAATATTCTTTTTATTTAATAATGCGAGAGATAATACACATAGATCTATCAGCACAGATGCTCACTGTTGAAATCCTACAAAAAGGATTACTTATCACGGAAATATCCCAAACATTTTAATTAAATTAATAATAATCTATTGTATTGAAGCTTGAAGTTAAATGGTGAAAAAAAAGGATTCTGCACCCACTGCTTTTTCTCTCTCTATAGAATAGTGCATTGAACTATGTCTTATCTTTGAATAAATAGAATGTCTCTTTAAATTAAATTATTAAATGTACATGCATTCCACACTTTCCGGGATTTAAAATTTATTTGGCTTTCCTCTTTCTCCCTGGTCTTCTGGTTTTATTTAAAACAAAACGCCCC
>WEIV01021665.1:193303-203350 GCA_013390005.1 Calyptomena viridis | reverse complement strand
AACGAACCCCTCCCCCTGCCCCCACACCATTTCAGTCTAGGACCACAGGTTCATTAAGGTTGTTCTATATATTAAATCAGAATTTGAGTCACTACTGTTGAAGAAAGAAAATCACAAAGACTTAATCTGAGACTCTCTTTATTTTCTCCCCAAACTACATGATAATACATTAGTACAATTGCTATGTGCTTTAGTTGAGAATACAGCTCTGCCTTTAAAAAGTGCAAAGAGGATTATCTTCATGATTTGTTGTAACCTATGACAAGAGGGTTAAGGGACAGTAAAAAATTATTCATCCACTCAAAAGGTTATTGAAGTTAAATTTCCAGCCATATTGCTGTGCTCTGGAAATGCCTACAAGTGTTTATATGTTGTCAGCATAAGTACAGGTCACTCTGTTCAAGGCAAGTTTGTTCTCAGAAGTTTTTTGGTAGTTGTTTGAATTTTAAAGAATTGTGGCTATGCGTCAGGCTTAAGTTCACACTTAACACTCTCACAGCTGACAATTCCACAGAAATATTTGCCTCTGGGGAATTTCAGCGAGTACTTACAGGATAGTTCTGGTGGTCCGTCTTTTATTTGCCTCATTGCTTGAGCGTCTTCATTACTAACTGCATAATTTGCTGAAGAAAAATTATAACGAACCATGCCTTTCCATAATGGGTAACAGAATTTCCTTTCATGGGCCACTTTCGTCTACTGAGGGTCTGGATTTATTTGGCAGATGATCTGTCTAGACTTTTCAGTGCCTTTGCAGAAGTAAGAGCAGGTGAGTTGAAGCAGGTCACAAAGCATTAATTTGCCCATCCAATATTTGTTTTAAGCACTGAAGTGCACAGATATCTGCAGGTGAAATCTACAAGAACATCTGTTATTGCACATTTTTGTTTTAATAACAGTTGCAGTTACTAATGTGAAATATATTGGCAGAAATCAATTTTGTGTGTGTGTATATATACCCTGTAATTCATAATAGAAATGCTCACCTGTTTTCAGCCTTTTGGGGTTGAAGGTCTAGTGAGTTTTTTATGTGTGATTCATTTTTCCAATTATTTTGCTTTTATTCCTGTAACTAAATATCAGGTTTCTTAAGACAGTAATTTTGAAACCTTAGGGGGAAAAAAGTAACTAACACAAATGAGAAATTAACAGATATTCCTGTCAGCATGTGATTAACTTGATTTACATGGAATTACAAATGTTTATGTCGGAAACATGAATGGTCCACATATTGTAAACTAAACCCATGTAACTAAAACCTTTGTCTGCATTTTTACTTTTGAACACAATATGGTCAAAGTGAACAATAGGTCTTGCCTACTTTTTTTGTGGCATTTGCCAGGCCGACCAAATATCTCTGAATATCTATTACTATAAAGATTATGTTGTTCTCTATTTCCTCATATTAAGGAAATGATAAAACTCAACTGGCATTGAGTATGCCTCAGCTTTGTTGACTGTAATTGAGTTGAATGCCTACCCACTAGAAAAGGATTGTTTATGATTAAAACGCCGCAGAAACAAACCCGACATAAAACAACACAAACCAAAAGAACAGAAAAAACAAACAAAAGTCACATAAATGTAAGGATTTTTCTAATTTGGATGTAATTAGTTAGCATATGAATGTAAATTAACTCAAAAACGTCCATCTTGGGACACAGTTTTATTAGGAGTGAATGCTATTTTCCCCTTATTTAACATTCTTTCCCCCCCCCTCCCCCAACTTAAATTCAGATTAGCACAAGTATAGGTTCCTTTAAAGAAAATAATTTTGAACTTTGGTCAGTTTTGGTTGCTAATTTAGTATTCTGCATCATTCCAAAAGCAGGGATTTTCATTATTGCTACAATTGCCAGCCAGCACAGTAAGATGTGACTTTATTGTGATTTCATTAATAGGATAGAAATCAGGAATTGACAGTGAATGAAATTAATTCCTGTTGCTGTTCCTTGGGACCATAGGGAAGCAGGGTGTGTACCTACCCCTTCGCAGCTCAGAAGAGGATGAAAATACGGTTCCAGCAGGAGAGGATGCTGCACAATGGAAGTAAAATTTCAGTCAAAGCTGGAAAACAGAATCTGAGACTTGTCATTGTGTCAGACAATGAAACTACAATCGGGTAAATAAGTGCCGGGCAGAAAGGAGTCCCAGAAATGGGAGTGGACATGGTGTCCGGGAGGCTCTCTGTGGGCTGGCTGAAGGAAACAGAGAACTGAAGAGATGATCCTGCACTGCCAATGCACCTGTGCTTTGCAGAAGGGCTTTCAGGGGCAGACATCCCCTCTCTTTCTCTTCTCCTTTTGTCAGGTGCAGCAGTGACGAACCTTTTTATTTTGTCACAGAAGTCCCTCGGGTGGCTGGTGATGGTGCAGAGGGGAAGAAGTGATTTTGCTGGTGATGTGCAGTGTCCCCTTTCTCATTCTCCGTGCAGAGGGTAGCAGCTGGTGCTAATCAGGCATCTCCTCCACCCCATACACCCCATACACATCGAAAGCTGTGTCTCCCAAAGCAGTACCAAAGACTAGGACTTGGCAAGCCAACATGACAGACGTGGGGGAGAAAGTGAAGCAGGTTGGTGAGCAGGCCTGGGAGCTAAGGGTGGGATGGGATCCAGGGCCTGGACCGTGGCTACCCAGCACGCTCTGTCCCTGCTGGCTTCCCCCCCTCACCCCTGACCATACTCGGAAGTCAGTAGGGCCATCGCTGCTGCCTCAGCCCCTCTCTGATCTGGTGGGCTCGGGCTGGTGAGGGAATACACCTGGTTCAGCTTCACTATCCCAGAGCACACTCAGCCTGCATCTTGTCAAACATGACCACCTAAGGTTGTTCAAGCGTTGGAACAGGTTGCCCGGGGAAGCAGTTGAGTCAACCATTTGTGGAAATATTCAGAAATCATGTAGATGTGATGCTTAGAGACCTGGAGTAGTGGTGGGCTTCATAGTGCTGTGTTAATGGTTGGACACCATGATCTTAGAGGTCTTTTTTAATCTTAATGATTCTATGGTTTGAAAAAGGGTTTTTGCAACCTCTTGCAACTGTAGGTCATGGATCCACATTATGGTCTCTTAATCATCGAGCTTGTGCACCTTTTTACCTTATTTATCCAAACCAGGTTTTATTTTTTTTTTGTTTATTTCCTGAGTATTTAAAAACTCATTTTTGCTGTTGACACATAAATAAGTTGTTGCTGTTACCTTAGGTGCTGTTGGTCACAGGCAAGTGCTCTCATACTTGCTCTTGCCTGATAGCGAATGCAGGGAAATTTGAGGTCTTTATTCTGCCCAATCAAACACATTATTATTATTTGAGATTTTCACAGTACCATTTCTGAACTGTTGAATCCAGCTCAGAATATGTTCTAATTAGGGAAATTATTTCTACTCATTTCAAAATGAATCTGTATCTGAAACAGGGGAAATCCAGTGAAACCTGGTATTTAGTTGTGTTGCATGTTGACAGCAACGCTATGAGGAAAGGAAATTAGTTGCTGTTCAGAGGTATGAAGAGAGGAAAAGTAGCTCTTTCTAGTAATGCACTGTGGCTAAAAGCAACCATATTTAGTGGCTTGCTTTGTTAAAATTACGTGACTACCTAAAAAGGTATTTGAAAATTGAACAATTTTCTCCTCCTTTTTTGATACACCATTACACTTTTTAGCTATCTCCCATGTTACCAAATACAAGAGCTGTACTGCTAGCCTCTAGCTTTAGGAAGTAATTTTTTAAATGATCCGTGAGAGCTTAAGGACTTGTGTTCTAAATTTGGGGGTTTATTGGATTTGGGTAAAATGCAGTACTTGAGTAATTTATCTGTTCATGTTGAGTTTATTTGGGGACTATAACCATATTTTTAAAAAAGAGGCTATGAGGTCATAAGGCTTTTATGAAATAGGCCATTGATAGAAAACACTTAGGATGAAGCAGCATTCATGTAGGCAGTGTATGAAGTGGATTTTAGCACAGAAGCAGCACCCACAGCAACTGTGAAGATCAGTGTGCCTTCCATTCCGCTGTCTTGGAGCACTGCTTGGTAAAGAGATAACAGCTGGCAGTAATCAGGTATTGACACTTCTAATATTCGTGGATTTTTGGTACTGAGAACTTAATAAGTGTATGGTTTTAGTTCGTTTTCCATAAGAGGAATCTTAACAGAAGAGGTTAAATTGTTTTCCCTTGTTCTTTATCCTCTGTCTCTGTTAGCAGTATTAATATTTATCTATTGAATCCAGTCTGACAACAGCAAATTATGATAGTAAAAGAGTTATATAGTAGTCTAGCACTAGTGTCAATTATGTAAGAAATGGCTGGTAAACGGGCTTTAGGACATCTTTTAAATATTCTTTATTCTTGTTTTTGAGGGATGCACTGGTTTATACTGAGGATTGTCAGGTTGCAGTGTAGATGGATAGCTGTTATCTGAGATATAGGATTATAATCACTTCAATAGTGGGCTACTTAAGAGGAGAAGAATAAAAAAAAAGGTAAGAATTTGAGAGAATTGCTTTAAGATACTCTTTGCTTGCTTATGTTCAAGCCCTTTATTTGGGTTTAAATTTTATTGGCAGTTTAACTTTCTCCCCTTGCCTGACCTTTTTCCTGGGTCTCTCCATCTGCTTTGGTTAATATGAAAGCAGCCTTTTTCTGCCTTGTAGTTCTCCTAAAAAGCCTTGGTGGAGTTAAGTCCGTCCTTGCCAAGATCAATCTGTATGACTTACTCAGTTGCTGTCTATTTTTAGATTTCTTCCTGCTCTGTGGGAGATGCAACAAGCAAAATCCTCATTTCTATGCAGAATTATAAATTCTGTAGCATTTCCAGTGCATATGCTTCAAGCCAGGCAGAACAGGGCATTTTACCTTTTTCTGCTACATCCAAGCTGAAAGTTGGGCTCAGCAGGACAGAGACATATACTTCCCTTATTTCCCCTGGCCTCTTTTGGACATTGGCGTTGGATGAATATAATCTACTTTAAAGTCTGAGAATTGTGGGGACTTATTTATCTCCTGTGCACTTCCCTCAGAACTGAGGCTACCTTAGAGAGATGGTTTGGATTTTTTGGATCCTGAGAGAGCTAGAAGTTATTGATACTAGAAGGCCTTGCAAACTTTGAGAGGAGAAAACTGAAATGCCCTGGAGACTTGAGCAGTAACAGAGCAAGAATCTGCATTGAGATGTGGACAAAGTGTTTACTGTGATTAAATACTTGTAAGTCTCTGCAAATCTGGTTCTCCCTGTAAATGAATGTCTTAAATAGCCTGTGGTGATGAATAGGAGCATGGATAAGATTCCCATCCATACAGTGAATGACTTACTGAATACTGCTAAAATTCTCAGGAAAGAGACTTAGCGCTTTGTTATGTAGCACTTAGCCCAGGAAATCATGGTCTTAACTAGAGTTTCATGGCAGTTCTACAGAACAAATATAGAATAATAACTCCTAACCAAAGAAGAATTTTGACAGACCACCGGAGAAAGTGATACCTCAGAATGAAGTGGAAAAATTCTGGTGATTTCAGTAGAAGCCATTTATTGGCAATGCCATTGAGAATTACAGACTTACAGCTTCTTTGAATCAAGGTGCATAAATACAGTTAGAATTTGCACTAATGGGAACTGCTTGCAACCAAGCACCTGTAAAACTGTTGAACAGCTAATTATTTTTTGGTTCTTGTTGTGGCCCATAAAGTGAACAGCCACTTAAGCTTCCAGAGTATTCATCAATCTTGAATCTGTGAGCTATAGGAATAAGTTTTGAAGGGCCAAAAAAATTAGGTAACTAACATTCATTGCTGTGAAACATCCTTCATATCACAAGTAATTCATAAATTTGAACACTAGCCTATTCCTTTGAAGAACTGGATTTGGTTCTCTCAGCCAGTGTTGTCCTTAGGAAGTAAAATGGTGCATCCAGATTCTGAATTCTAAAGCAAAATTGTTGTTCTCAATTACTGTATAACTTGTTCTTAAGGGAATCCCTGGAAGGTTGTGCCATGGAAAAGTACACTCTATGGGTTCATATTTCAACTACTGGTGATAAATATTGTGTGAGTATCTGATGACATGAATTCACAGCTGGAGGTACTTGTTTTTATTGTGTCACTAGACCTTGGTCCTATCCAGATAAGTCTTCAGTGCTAATGATTATGTCTCTATTGTATCTTTTCCATTACGAACAATCTATCCTATATAGATAATGATAGTTTGAAAGCGAGTTCTAGTTTCGGGTTGCTGGCATTGTAGTAATAAAGCTTTTGTTGGCACCTGCCTGATGCTAGTTACATTGGTTCTAGATTTTGCTTGTTTCTCTTTCATACAGGTAACCAAAACTAACACAAGAATAATGCTTGCTAGAAGCAGAAGATAATTCCATAATTGATTGAATAAGTAAGGTTGGTTGTCTATGGAAAATCTGTAGCCATATCTTACAGGCCACAAAAATCTATAAAACACGTTCAAAGAGAATCAGAAATATTTTTGAGAATTTTTTCCTTGTATTCTTTTTGGTTGATTATTTGATTTGGAAGATAACTCTGTAGCAAATTAAGTGCAGTTTGTTTTGTGACTATGCTGCTTCATGGTCCTGTTTCAGTTTAAAATCTGAATTGAAGATAGAGCTGTATTTTTCTCAGAGTCTTCGTGTTAATTCAAGCAACTGTTTAAAGAGGCAGTTCCAGAGCACAAAAGACATTGGACTTTTTGATGGAAAGGCTAAATAAGCAAACCTGAAGTTATCTGCAGTAATAATTGTGATCAATTTCTGTCCCTGCTAAAATGACAAAGGTTAAAAAAGCGTTGGTTTCTGCCACAAATTGTGGCTTTGCAACAGAGCTTAGGAATATGTGTGTCTGCCTGTCTGTTATAACATATTTGATATATGTCAAGTTCTTGCATAATTTTTTCATTGAATAAATACATTTCATTGAATTAATGAATGTATTCATTAAATACATGGAATAAATGCACTTCAAAATGCATCAGAGAGAATAGTCACTCTACACAGGCAGAATGATCAGCTTGATGGTTTATTAGCCTATGTGCTTTGCTCCTTTTATTAGACTATGATTTGCCGTATATATACATACTTTCACTATCAAAATAAGTCACTATAATATGCTGGTACAAGAAAAATTGTTTACAAGAGAAGGAAACCAATTAATGTCATTATAAAATACTGCTGTTTGCTTTTGCAATTTTTTTTTTGTTTCACAGCCACTAGACTGTATTTCCACTTCTTAAAATATTTTCTTTTTTTTGAACAATAATTCTCCTTTTAAATTTCTATTGTTGTAATTCACATGCAATTAAAGTTGAGTGATTTAGTAATATCCCTGTACAAAAACTATTTTTCTTCCCTGTTCCATAAAAGGAAACTTTCAAACTAGATAGAAACTGTTTTCTCACATGTAACAATGCTTTCAGTTTGCTTTCAGTTCACTTTCACACATGCTTAGTTTTAAATAAGTTTCTGTTTGCAGATGTCACGATGCTTCAGTCCTGTGAACAGTGTTTTGCTGGCTACAAAGTCCACTGAAGATTGGTTGCTTAAGGCTCTTTTCACTTTGCAAGTCACGTCCCTTTTTGTAAGCTTCATTGCAGATCAATTCATTCAAGTGACAGAGTAACAAATCTTCAGCTCCTAATTATAGTTCTATCAGCCAAAGGGGTGATTTTTGAGAGAAGTAGGATGCAAATGATGGACCCTATTGTGTGCAGAGTCACTTTCACATGCAAAATTTTGTTTGTGCAATTGTAGTGTTTGTATATTTGTGTATCTGCCTGAAGAAACAGATCAGTGGCACTTTCTGTTTTTTAAAAAATACAAGGCTCCTTCAAGAATTGTATTTTATGGATGAAGTTCATTTGCATTAGGTTTAATTTTTGTTCATTTACCTACAAGTATCATTGCAATTTTCTGAAAATTACGGTTTAGTCAAGAGGGACTTCAGGATGAATAATAAAGGGGTGAATGAATGCATCATGTATGTTACAGTTCCAGCCATCTGCTATATGTTTATCCTGGGAGTTTCTACTCCGATTGAATCAGAACTGTCAACTTTGTGATCCTATACAGTCTCTGACTACAGAAGTACAGAGAGAAATTCTGCTTTTACATACGCCTATGCTTTTTGGAGTTAGATGGCTTTGTTTGGTGTCAAGTGGTAGG
Source organism: Calyptomena viridis (assembly GCA_013390005.1). NCBI lineage: Eukaryota > Metazoa > Chordata > Aves > Passeriformes > Eurylaimidae > Calyptomena > Calyptomena viridis. The sequence goes on along the minus strand of WEIV01021665.1, from coordinate 195,186 downwards.
TATACTAGTCTGAGCTCCAAGGTTACCCTACATTTATCATGTCTTTTAGTGTGGACATTTTCTCTTAAATGAGCTTTTCAAATTTCAGTAATGATTCATCTTCCTGGGAATGTTTGATAGTGGGATACTGTGCCCTTCAAAAAAAAAAAATTTCTTGATGTAATAGAGGAGAAACAGGCTTTGAATTCTCTGCTTGTGTCAGGACACACCAGGTAACTGCTATCTGTCCTAATGCTCCTCAGTTTGGTGGGAGGAAACATCTTGTAGCTGAACAAAATGTGGAATTGCTTATGAATGCCATGTTTGCTGTAGTAGTAGCATACCTTTTTGCAAGGAATAATTGCTAGAAAGCACTTTGGTTAGAAACACCATGTCCACAGATTCTTTTTTTGCTCTTCTTGGGTTTTGCAGAAACTGAACTTGCACATCAGAACTGAGGTGAAAGTGTGGTCTCCTGTAAGCAGCTTCTATCCCTTAAGGGGACAGGAAGAAATTCAACCATAGCAGCATTATTCTAAGGGATAAAGGGGAAGTCCCTCAAAACCAGGAAACCTATAAATATACCTAAAAGTATGTAAATATTGAATATTTCAACTCAGAGTCAAAAAGTATGTAATTATGTTTTAGATTGTAAGCTCATCTCTAAAGCTGTGTAGCTGACATCTACTTAGACGTTGACAATTTTCCTGTCACATTTATTGAGAACTGTGCTTTGTAATTTTATTTTTTCTTTAGTGTAGCAAGTCTTTAGATGCAACACAATGAAGCTGACTTCACAAATCACAATAGTGCAGCATTTTGCTGCTGATTACTGTTATGGCTTTCCTAGTTTTATGCTGTACAAGATTTACTAATTTCATTTTGTGAGAGCTTCTCTTTTCTTGCAAATTATTTGTATTTTCTTAAAGTAGTTAAATGTTTTCAAAGTCATATAATGGAATTCTATTGTAAGAGGAAATTACAGACTCACAGAATATTCTGAGTTGGAAGGGGCCTGCAAGGATCAAGTGAATGGCCCATACAGGGATCAAACCTATGACACTGGTGTTAATAGCACCATGTTCTAGTGAACTGAGCTAATTATGTTATGGTCTTGGTCTTCCGCTGTACCTGATTTTTCACTTCTACAGGCTTTCATGAATTTATAGATATTACTTTGACATGTTAACACTTCTTTTGCATGTAATGCAGAAGCTGTAGATAATATAACAAGAACCATGCAGTAAAATGTAATATTTTATAGCTCTTAATTAGAAGAAAAAACCAAATAATGTATTTTGTATCTATATAGAAAGCAGATGTCAGTGTTTCAACTTCTTAATCTTAACAGTGTCATTTGCAAAGTTGGTTTACTTTTATTTTCATGATAGAAGTGAGATCATATGAAGTTTTCTTAATCCTATAATGAGAGTTGTGAATCGTGCAGCTGGCTATTTTTGGTTCTATATGAATCCTTCTCCTTCTAGCAAGTATACAATTTATTACAAATAAATGCTACCATAAAAAATTACGGTCAAGTGTAGTGAGTGAGTGATATGGACCCTCAGTGCAATGCAAAAACAGCCAGTTTATTGCAGCGCAGAGCGAGAGACAAAATATGGCTGCAAATGATAGCCATATCATTTTTTTTTTTTTATACCCCTAAGGTTAACTAATACGTAGTAAAGCTATTGTTCTACCATTACTTCACTAGGGGATTTCCTGTCCAGGCTCCAACCATTTGGGCAGGATACACATCAGCCACATCTTTGGGGTCCCTTTGTCCAATCATGGAAGGGCACGCAGGGTTTCAGGCATCTGCAGGCCTTTGCTTCTGCTGTTCTTCAATACACGGTATCTTTTCCTTTGCAATTCCCATAGCTTTTCTTGTGCTATTCTCACAG
>WEIV01021665.1:176842-191429 GCA_013390005.1 Calyptomena viridis | reverse complement strand
TATATAAATAAACATGTAGAAGAGTTGTATTTCTTGCTTTAGCCCAACTCCTGGTTGATCTCTTTGAACTCTTGAAACTGGAGACCAGAAAAAACCCTGGTTCTAGCACAGGTTGAGCTGGTGGCAGCAGGAACCCCTCATAATCACTGTCTTCATCATCAGCTTCAGTCTTGTAGCCTACTGCTATGCTGTTCTAAGTGAATCCAGTGCACTATTTTGTTCTGCAGGTGAAGGTTAAAAGCTGGCAAATCTAGTGTATGAATGGTAAATCTGCTATGTGGAGTAGGAGGGTTTGCACTGCTGTACTAGGCTTTATTGAAGAACTTGGGAGGTGCATCTTTTCCTTGAGACTCCAGCAATAAGGCTGTTAGTGCTTCTTTCTCATGTTTATTTGAGAACAGTGAATTACTATTCTGCCTGTCAAGTCTGAAGAGCAGAGGTAATTCAGCAGCATGCTCTATCAAACTTATCTTCAGATTACTGGTTTGCAGCTGGATAAAAAGCTCTTCAGCCCACTTTCTGCACTCATTTGGCTTTGTGACTTGGTCAGCGTCCTCTTACTGTCTGTGGAGGTTTCTGTAACACCTTCTTGGTGATGAGAAAACACGTCATCCTGGCAATGCCACTTCAGTACTGCCCTCTTCACCACCATGCTTCTCCTCTTTGTGTATGTATCTTTGAGTATATGATGTTGAAAGCTACCTCCAACTTGTGTCCTTTAGCCCAGACATATAGGAGGTGTTAACAATTTCGATAGCATTTTCAGGTGATCTTCCTTTCTACAAGTGAATCTTCTTGCATTGTTAGATTTGACTTTATTTGTCCAAGACATTTGTACGTTTATCACTATTATTTTTGTGGGGATTTTCACTTCTCAAAGTAAGCAGCAATGCCTTGGCTTCAGGAGAGCCTCAGAGCTTCAGTGCTGAGAGCAGTATCTGGGGTCATGTTAGTTTTCTTTATGGCACAGAAATGTAGTTGGTTTCCTGCTTAGCAGCCCAGAAATCTGTGCTCATGTTTGTAGTCCTCCAGTATTTCATAACAATGTTGGATTAAAACTGAGTTTCATTTAAATTTTTCAATGTAAGATGAATTCTTAAANGGTTACTTAAAACCACAACAAAGCAATAAGAAAAAAAAATCTGTGTTAGTATGCATGCTTATTTTTTATATTTCTGTTGCTTAATGCTATTCTTCTTGAATGGATGTTTTCTTTGTTACTGAAGCTTGCATTAACATGCTAGCTCTATTATGTGGGTGAGACCACTGCAATTGTAGCATTTATTTTTGCTTCTAACAGTGTAATTTTGGATGCTACAGTTTTTTCCTATTTTTCATCCTCAGTGATGTCATTAGGTACTCAGATATGCTTTACTTAAGCCTGTAAGGGTTCTTTGATTGTTTAATGTAAAGTTGTGGGTATTCATATGAAAAAAATTTGCAGCTTTCTAGTATGGATCAGTTGCATTTTTCAATTTTTAGCTGCTATAGGGTTATCAATCATGACCTTTTTGTGTGACTGACTTCCATATATTAGCAGCAGTCAGTCTCACAATATTTCTTTTTTTTATGTTTGTAGGATTTGTTTGTGGTCTTTTTTGTTGGTGGTGTTGGGTTTGTTTTTTTTTTATTTCTTTTTATGATCAGTTGCTCATATTTTTAAATGTTTGCAAAATTGATGTGCCATGATTTCTTGAATTTAATTCCTTTGCCTGTCATTCCTTTGGAAGAAATGTACAGCTGTGGAAGTTTGTCTTTATGATTAGACATCCATGGTATGTATCTGGGTAGTTTATTTATCTTTTTTAAACACACACAAGGTAATTTCCGTAAATTATTTTTTTAAAAAATAGTAACCTGTTTTCTGGAACTTCATACAAAATTCATTAACTGCTTTGTCATATAGCATTGTATTTGATTATCAGTTAATGTGAAGAAATTTCAGTTCTGGGGAGAAGCTGCTACTTTGTGTCTTTGTTGAGCACTAATGAGAAATATACTCTTTTTCTATTTGACTGCTACATATGCTGGTATATTTGCAAGCACTAATTTACATGTTAAACCAGTATGGGTTCTATTCTAACTTCAGAACATACGCATTTTGTTATGAGTCTGTCTCTTGTTGGAACTACTTGGTCCTGGAACTGTGTATTTTTTTAGTGTTTCCAAAAGTTTTAAACAAAAGCAATTCTGTAGTATTTCAGAAAATACAAATCTTTTGTTTTTAAACAAAATTAATAGATTACCAAAAAGGCAGTGTTTTTCCTAGACCTATGCTAGTTTTCAATAAATTTCTAATTTTTAAGGTGTTGAACCTTCAAGTGTTACAACATATGCAAGATCTTAATGTTTTAAAGCAAATGTCATGCAAGGGGGCATTATAGATATATGAAATGCAGAAGAAAGTGGAAGTGTGTTTGCAGACTTATTTTCAGCTGGTTGTTGAGTCTATTACTTTTCATGTCCCGTATCCCATGTGAACTATAAAAGCAGTCCTTCTAAAGCATCAACTACTATTTCTCTTTCCTACAAATACATGTGCAGTTATGTAGTGACTTTTTTTCCTTGAATGACAGAGCAATTGGTTCTAACAGTAGTTGCTGCTTATGGTTATTTATAAAAGTATAAGAAATAAGTCTTCTATATGCTTAATTATATAGAAGGAAAACATAGAAAAGTGTATTTTTTCAAATTGTAATTTGGAGTTGATGTGTATAGTGGGGAAGTACAGTAAAAGCTAAAAGCAATGTGTTATTAATAAATGTGAAGATCTATAAAGAAATTCTTGCAAACTAATCAATTTCTGTAGTGAATTTTGTTTTCATTTTTGTTCCTGGATTCTTCTCTAGTAGAGATTGTGTGAAAGTATGCTGGTTTGCCTTGATATGAAAATGGCTCTGAGTACGTAAATGCAGCATCATGTTTTCCTGAAATTAAAAGAAGAACTCAGCATTATGCTCAGAGAGTTCACTGCACAATTAGTATGAATTTTTAAAGTATTAATGATTTGGAAGAATATAAACAGATATTATTCTCCTCTGGAGCTATCAAGCACCATCCAACCAGTGTGTAATGAACAGTAAATGAATAACCACTTTATCAGCCTGTAGGATACAGCCATTGTTTACAACTTCATGATGTAGTACATGTTTCTTGATTCCTGAGTAAGCTGTCACAGGCTCTTCTATGACTGTTACATGAATATATGTTATGAGAAGACACAACTCTATCCTGGCAACACAACTTCATTGCTACCAGTAATTTTCTGAATGTTTGTGGTGATAGCTGTCTTTTACTTTGTTTTCTTTGTTATTTTGATTTAAGAAGCTTCTGATAGTAGTAGCGTGTCCCTTATACTTGTGAAGAATGAACTGCTCTATGATGATATCCTCAAATGTATAAACATCTGGGGTGCTGCATCACATGTAACTTTTCTGGAAAATAATTTTCTTTACTTTTACCATATTTCCCCAGTGGAGATGGAGGAGGAGGGAGGGAAACTATATGGATTGAAATGCACGTCTCAGTGTAGGTTTTTAATTAATTTCCCAAGAGCATGATATTGCAAAAAGTTGGAAGAAAAAATGCTGGTAATGGTCCTTCTCATGACGCAGGGCAATGTAGTGATGAACTTATAACCTGCAAACAAAATGGTGGCCTTTTGTTGGGGATGAGCTACTTTTTGGTAGCTGAATTTTGTGTTTTATAAAACCAAGATCTCAAATGAACGAACTCTCCTCATTCCAGCCTGGGGCCAGCTACTCTATCAAAAGAACAGATTCACTCCATACTCAGTGTATCTAGTGGACAAATAATAGATATTTTGCACATTGTGAGAAGAGGCTCCATGATTTATCAGTGTAGGCATGGGATTGGTGCTGGGAGCAGCAGGCAGTCCTTGGATGCCCTTATGAGGGGAGAACAGGGGAGACAGTCTTGGACATGCAAAGTTGTGTCAGGTAGATGGTTAAGTTATTGTCTTTATCACCTGTGACCATGTGACAGGGTTTGATTCTGTTTTTCTGTTTGTTTTGCTTTTCAATTGCAGGAATAAAAATGTTAAAACACGTTGTTTCAGCTTTGCACATGACTGCACTTAAGAGAGATGCCACGCGTCATGTGTCAGGTCCTTCAGGCTCTATGTTGTACATTCTGCTGATTAATTTTTCAGCTATGTAAATACTTCAGTTATTTCCTGATAAAATGGCTATTTTTTGTCCCTCCTGCGACCTTAACACTCATAACCAAATTACATTTTCCAGGATGGTTTTGTCAAACTATTCTAGATGTTGGTGTCTCTGGGATGTTTCTCTTCAGCATACTGTTTCAGAAAACACCATTGGTTGTGATGTCTAATACTAAATACTGAGAAAAGTAATTAATAACATTAGAAGTCTCCAAGGAGGAAAAGTATAAATATGCCATAGTCCAGGTTGGCAGCATGGACTTTTGAAGGAGAATATATGGAAAGACTCATCACTGTAAACTACTTATCTTGCAAAGAGCTTTAGAGGTACAGAATGGATGCGTATGCTCTTGTGTAGCAGAGCTTAGGCTGAGCTTTGAAGGACTTTCTGATAAGGCTCATCATTAACTGGAAACAAAGTAGTTTTACATATTTTCCTAAAGAAGGCTGTTGGCTGTATCAAGGAAAAAAAATTACTGTTACAGGAAAATATAAGGGATACTGGAAGAAACACTCGTCTTTTTCTATGGTTACTTGTTTCCAGAAAAATTTTTCTGCTGAGCTGGGCTCTAGTCATCTCTTTTCATGTCACAAATGAGGACCACAAGAAGCTCTACCAGATGTGTGGTATTACTCTGCTTCCTGAAGCATGAGGAGACTGATAATCAGACAGGTCATCACTGACTAACTCCAGATGTACTGTGGCAGTAGCACTGTTTGTGCTTGAGTATACAAATCTCATGTCTTTAAGTAGTGGCAGTGGCAGCGTTGTGATGTGGAAAGAAATTTGTGTGCTTCAAAATGATCAATCCTGTATAATACACAGTGTGACCTGGTAAGAGACTGGTATAAAGCATTTGAAGCAGTAACTCAAACTAAAAACTAATGGGTGAAGATTTTGGCATTTTTCTTCTGAACATTTCTTGAATGGTGTTCTGTGTGCATTGACACAGGCAAATAGAGTGATAAGTCTTTACATATGTTTGGCCTTTAAAAACACATGCTTATGGATATTCAGCAGGCATAACTGCATTATGAAAATATAATGGCTTACAAGAGAGTTGGATGGCACTAGAGACTTAGAGGATCAAGAAGAAAAGCTGGAAAAGTAATATATTTTGTACAGGTGAATAGGCCCTGGTGATGAAATGATGCAGGAATATGGAGCAGAGGACAGAACGGGAAACACTTGCTTCACAAGGGTGGACTGCAACTCATGAAGTCAGGGTTGATTAGTTTTCCATACAGCAATAAATGGGACTGTCAAGTCATCATAATGGTGTAATTCTCACCTTTTCTGAAGAAGCAACATTTGAGAATGAAACAAAGAATATTTAATATGTACATTTATATGATTTTATGTGCAACATGGGATTTGAATTTGTTATAGAAGACACTAGTCAAAAATTTGCAGTCTTACAGTATCTATACTCTTAATTTTGTGTTTTGGTGCACTCATTACTTCACTTTCAGAAGCCGCATTGTCTCATGTTCCCTTCAATGCTTTGTGTTTCTGTTGGCCAACTTTAGATGTTAACTCTTCTGCCAGTTCTATGTACTTTGCTTTCTTTAGGGCTGAAAATTTAATAATCCAGAGAGACAGAATGTTGTTAATTAATATAGTCTTTTTTAAGATTACCTGTAGAATATATATTGAAAACAAGAGTGCTGGTCATATCTTGCGGTGTATGTTCTCCATTTATTTCTATGTTATATATTTCCATAATATATGGTTCTGTTACGCCCCTGTTGGGGCATATATGTTATATATACACAATACATATACATAATATATGTTCTGTTACCCCTGTTTCCCACACACAGTTGGTTCATCCCGAAGTTTTATCTTCCCCTCAAATGTATCACTTATCCTCACCCCTCCCACCCATACTCAAATATGTAACCCAAACCCCTCCTGACCCTAGAACCTTCTTCTAGGGGCGTGACCCCTCCCTAAACCACTCCTACTCCTCCCTAAACCACTCCTACCTCTCCTTCCCATTGGTCATTCCCTTTCCCCTCCCAGAAATTTAAACTCCCTTTATAAGTTCATGTTCAGGAAGTCATGTGGCTTTTGTTGGTTGGATTCCCTTGAGGTTAGAAGCTCTCTGAGGCCATGCTGGCAGCAGAGGGTCAATAAACTCAAACTGCATCAACTACAAGAGCTGCCTGTACCTTTTTACTCATCATAGCTGCAATCTCTGGCAGAGCCAAGCAAGGCTGGACTTGCCTGCTTGCTCTGAAGGCGATACTTGGTTGGTCCTCCTGGAAAGGAAGCCTTGAGCCAAGTATTGCCCCAAACATCTGCTGCAGTGCCTCTGGATGGTGTTCCAAGCCTAGCTGGGGTAAAACTGGATCAGCAGCAAGCCAGGGACTCCAGCAGTCATAGATGTACTAATTAAGCATTTTAAACTTAATTCTTGTAATTTTTCTTTCCATTCTAACTCAGACTAGTGGTTTTCTGCTAGGAGGATCTTTATAATAACTCAGCAAATGATGGATCAGTTCATTTAGTGGAAACCCAGGACAGTTGTGTTAAAAAGATACTTTTAAATGCAGTAAAAGAAAGGATGCTCAGTAGTAAAGAGGGAAATTCTGGGTTTTGGTATCCCTCCCTCCCTCCCTCCCTTCCTTCTGTTTCTATGTGCTACATTCAACATTCTATTAGATACTGAAACCTTTCTGATCTTAAACAGCTTGTCTTGTCTATTTTTGCAGAGCATGACAAAATAATCCAGTGCAAGTGTATTTACAGTTATGCTGCCTTATTTATGTAGTCAGAGATTAGTGGGTTTTATGTTTCGTTCTTCTATTATAGTAATTAAAAATGCCTCAAATATTCTCAGTCACCAATATTCAGTTTACGCATCACTAAGTTAGTCATTACAATTTATCATCTAAAGAATCATAGTACCAAGAGATTTCTACGTGGTAATAAATGTAGAGCATTATATAGCACAGTATAAAATAGCATAGCATAGTTTGTTGCAAGTTCAATTCTACTCTGCTTCCCAGAGCTCTATCTCATCTCCAGTCAGGTCACAATTTGGAAAGAAATTTTCACACAGTGGAACTTCTGGCTAGACTATACCTATGTTTTCCCATTTCTCAGCTGACAAGCAGACTTCTTTGAATTGCACAGACTTGAGTGTAAATGAAAAGAGTCTCTGGACCACTTTAATTTTCAGTAAGGATCTGTTGTGGTCAATGCACTGAGTGTAAATATGACTTTTATTGTTTTTCCCGCTTCTTATGGTGGGCTAGGCTGGAAGATTTAGGGCTGCTAGAATTTTGGGCACCTGTTTTGAAGTGATCATAGTGTTGAAAGAGCCATTTTCAGTATTGTGAACTGATTAACATGGTTGGGATATTTTCAGCCAATTTTTGAACTTTCAGTGTAACTCCTGATTGTGAAGTACAGTGGTGCTACTGAGTGAATATAGAAACAAGTTAAGCCAGCTATTATGGTGCTTAGAAAACATCTGCTAAAGAAGGTCAATGGTAAAGATAAAACAATTGAGTTCTCTTTTCAGTTATTCACCCAGTTATTAAAGAGCTATCAGAGTGAACTGTCCATCAGTAGCCAATTTATGACCCTTCCAGAAGAGCAATTTTCTGAGACAACTTCTGGTTTCCCTTTACTTATTCATTTTCCTGGAAATATTATGTTATAAAACCTGTCTGACATTTGATGGCCTGGTTGGAGTGCTGGAGTGCCTTACACTGGATTTTGTCCCCATGGCTGAGTTTCAGGAGGTAGAACTAAGTGGAATGCAAACCTGAGTTTGCAAACTCCTCTGCAGTTTGCATCTTTTGTCGTCAAAGGGCAGCATGTCAACAGACAATATGAAACAAGGCAAAATAAATGTGTTACAGCACTGTCAGCAATGGATCTGGAGATTTTGATGCAGAGGGTGATAAAGTCTCTCTCAGCAGTTCACAACAGTCTGAAATATAGTTGTATGCTCCTTAAGTACAAGTGTAACAAAATACAGGCATTCTGAAACTTGTTCAGTTAAGAAACCCCACAAAACCACCAACAACAAAACCCTCAATACCTTAGGAGTGTGAGAATTGTGATTTTTCTAATACTGTGTATTAGAAATAGAGCATGGTAATGAAAGGAATTTATAGAAAAGAACAAAGCTGTAAACAAAGGTGATGAATAGGCACTGAGTGTATTGGTTCATTTGTTTTCATGCTTCATAAGAAAACTATAGAGATGGTATGAGTCATCTAATTCTTTGTTTTAGTGTTGTGGTATAGTACAGTAGAAACTAGTAAGGTTCACCCTGGAAAGTAAAATCATAGAAGCTAAGGTCGATTAGGCCATGAATAAATTACCTGGCTCACATATTCAGGAAATAAATTCCTTTGTCCAATGAGATCATTAAATGAAGCAGTGTCAGGGAGTTTGATGGCAAAGCAGAGGAAAGCTAGGCTGAGATGAAACTGAAGAAGCTGACATGTTGAAAAAAAAATTATGTATATGTGCAAAATTGTTCATTTGGCTGCTGCTTTCTAGATTTGGAAACCTGTTTTCAGGTTGTGAATGAAGTTTCTCTGGGTTTGTTTTTGGTAAATTTTGGATTTATGAAAGAAGAGGAAGGCAGAATAGTATTCAATTGAAGGACTACTTTATATGTGTGGATTTTTTGTTACTTGATGTGATTGAATGCAGCAGTACTGAAATACTAAAATAACAATATTATCTGGATCCAAAGCCCACTGAGATAAACAGGAAAGAAAACACAGAATTATGAGCTTTTGGTCAGGTCAGAGAACTGCCCCTTTTAAGCTTGAAACCCAGATATTTTTCCACTGAACTAATGCTAATAGATCTGTCATTACAATATCTCAGCTCTGATTACAGGGGTTGTTGTAGGTATTATTGCTCTATTTCTACTGCATGTATTATCTTATGTCAATTGTAGTGTAATCCCCATCCTCATACATTGCCTAGCAAACCATGATGATGTGGGTTAATTGAAGAGAAAGGAAGTCTTGTGAATCCGTGGTAATAGGCATTAGCAGATTATAATGTTTTATTGGCTCCTTATTACAGAAGCTTTGAAATCTGAGGAAGACTTCCTTCCAAGGGCTGGGGGGCTGGGAAGGAGGATCTGCATTTCATATCAGCTGCCATACTGAGCTCCCCTCAGGCTAGCATATTTAGTCTTTCTTTTGGTTTTGGGTTTTTTTTTTTTACATTTTTGCATTGAGTATCTCTCTGTCTTAAAAGCTGGTTGATTTCTTTTTGTGTTGTAGCACTATTAATTTTTGCCTTTTGGAATAGTTTGAATGCAGTGTATGTTAAAATAAGGCAATGAGCTTCTGGTTTTATTTTGAGTAAGATATCTTAGTATTGGGGGTGCTGAAGAAAAGACATCATGTAAAAGAATTAGAATGGATCAGTTTTAGTGACTGACATGTATCTTAATAACCCTTTGCTCTAATTGGCATTTTAATTAAAGACGACATTTTAATTGGTTATTTTACCAATTTAGACTGGTTATTAGCATCAGCTATTCCTTTCATTACTGGTAATTCATCTATGCGATCTCAATATCCACACTAGATATTTTCAAATAGTATTTTGCTGTTCTGATGAGTCTGAAATCCTTTTCAGTTGCTCCTCCTGTGCACTTCCTAGTGCTTATGCTAGAGTCTACAGTACCTGCCATTTGAAAAAGTTGACATAGTGTATTGTAATATTGCGGATGAACAAGAAAACATATCTTAATAGTAAATAACTATAAATTAATTATCATTGTTGGTACATTAAACCTTTTAAATGCAAACAAACTGTGCAATATTACTTGCAGTCTACCTGACAGGTATTGTCTAGCTACGCATTTTTCAGATATTTCAAATATAGTCTTATAATTTTTTCCTTCACTATTCTTATTCCATCCTTGTTTTGTGTATGATCTTAATTTCATATTTTGGATTTTACATGATGGTCTGAGATGTAGTAATACGATATCCTTCTAGAAAGTAGGAGAGTGCAAAATATTCACAGGGAACAAACAAAACATAAGTATTGCACAGAAGCTTAAACCCCTCCCCCCCCAATAACCATAAAAACAAGGATGAGGCAAAAGCAATTAATAGGGTTTAATAAAATTGAGATTTTTGTTTTGCTTTGGAAAAAAGATCCTTGGGTTGATTAGGAAAACTAGAAGCTTCAAAGAAACCCACAGGAGCTCAGCTGGGGCCTTGAACAGGGCTTTGAAAATCTGAGCTTAAGAAAATCTATCCTCAGCAGCTTTTAGTTTTCCATTATTATATTTTGCTTTTTAGGAAGCTGTCACGTTGTCACCACATTGTGCCACAGAGGATAGAAGTGTGGATTGTCTATTCTTTAAATATGCCTTTTGAAAACTAATTAATATAAAGCACTTGAAAATTGTCTGGCAAAGTGCATTATATAAATGGAATATATAGTTTTTTATCATGAAAACAGAAAACTATTTTTAAATACTTGTGCAAGACAACTCAGGGCTTCTCTGAGATGCCAGATTGACAACGCTGCCTGATCCTGTACCCACAGAACATATGCACTGTGGGCAGCAGTACGGCAAGTTATCCCGCCTGTGCTTCTGCCATGTCCTATATGGCCTGTCTTCAGCTTCCAGCTTGACTCTTGGCTCTGCTAAAACTGTTAGTTAATACCTGCTTTTGTGACCATAGGTTTTTTTTACTGTGAGTGGTTGCTGGCTGTGAACAGGATGGAGACTACCTTTTCTCCATTTTATTTTTTCATTCTGTACTAATGCAGGACATGGTGTTAAATGGTTTATCCAGCTCAACAACAATTTTTATATAAAGGAAAGAGAGCTCACGAAACAAGGTGATGAAATATGAATCTCACGGTCATTGTCACTAATTTTGTCACCATTTTATGTAGAGGTAGAAAATTGTGTTATTTTAAGTGCAAATGGCTGCTAAGATGCTTCTTACCCTGATTATGGGAGGTGGAACAGAATGTGGTGTGCTTATAAAACATTGCCATTGTTGTGATTGTGTTTTGTTCTTGAAAATATTATGCAGAGAAAAGTCACTGTAAGTACTTAATAAACACAACTTCAAATTATAAATTATAATATGGATGTCTGTGTTTTGATTACGTTATGCTACTAACATCTGTTGTAAACTGCACAGATAAGCTATCTTTGTTACTACTCCAATTTTTATGAGGCAGTAATGAAAATGGGCTGTATTTAGTTGTTTCAACTCAATTTATTAAGGGATAAGAAGAAAAAGGGTTAAAGATGGGGAAGCACGACATTTTTCCTTGCTCTTACAAATTAGTAGTGTGTTCAAGGTTAACAAGTGCATTCATAATACAGAGACTCTAGAAGTTTAACCAGATTTTTAAAATTGATTTAAGCATTACTTTTTTTTTTTAATACCTGTGAGTAGCAGTTGCTTTAATAGCTCATCAGAAGAGAGCCTGATACTGCTCTTAGTGATGTTTTCTTCATGTCTTAGTTGAGATATAGTTTGAGCAGAAGGCAAATGTTCTAGTTGATGGTATTGATGTTTAGCATGGGTGTCCAGCACCACAATGGAGTGCTAATAAACCTTGAGTGAATGAATGGTGATTTTAGAGCAATAAGTTCCTCCAGACTGTAAATACTAGACTACAATTTGAACTTACTGAGAAATTCACAGAAATATCTAGCTGAGACAATTAGAGATGGAGGGGTTTTTTGGTGAATATTTGTTTACAGTAGAGTACAGATTTTATTGCTTGAAAAACTTGCTTACCTGTCCCTATTTCAAACTCTTATGGAGCACACAGCCTTTTTCTTGCTTCAGTTACATTGAAAGACCAGGTGATGAATTTTCATGACGATTCTTATCCAAAAGACTGTATTCTGCTTCCTATTATCTGCGAATGTTGTGTGCATAAATGCTTACTTGCTGAGTTAGGTTGGTTTTCTTTCCACTCTTGTTTTGGAGAAAGATTGTTCAAATGCTTGTTACCCCATATATTTTACAGCTTTCCCTTTTTTCTGTATTCAAGGGTTCCATATTAGAGATCCACTTTCTGTCAGAGGACATCTGCACAAAATATTCTTGTAACCAATCAATACTGCTCCTAATCTGGCAGGATAAAGACTTGTGTTCCTTCCACTCCAGGGGATTGCCTTCACTGCCTGTGCAATTCCCCACTGCCTGCCAAGAAAAGACCAAACTTGGCTCCATGTTACAGTGGCATGGTGAATTAGGCAGTGGGCTGCCAGGCTAGTAAAGGCAAACAGGCTCAAATTAAACCGAGATGTTCTCGATTTGTGTTGCTGAGAAATACAGAAAGGTCTCTTTGTCTGAATTACAGTATCTGGGCTAGCTTGGTAGGCTGCGTGGTAATGCTTGTCTCTGATGACAGCAGGGATCTAACATGCTGTAGGTTTAACGCTCTCAGGCAAGCACTTTCCTCCTTGTATTGGTTTCTGGTAAGGATGAGCTGTCACCACTCTTGATGTGTGTAGAGAAGAGGAGTCTCCTGAGATAAAGCTGTTCATTATGCTTCCTGAAGAACCATTAAATTTCAGTGCAATGTGATCCACTCCTTGGGTAAAGACATTATTTTCTGAGCCTTTTCTTCTATCCTAACCTCCACTTGGATGATGTTATTTATTTTTTAAAATCTACAAACAGAGAGGATGTAGACATATGTAAGTAGTGCTAATTCAGTATTTTCATGCAGAATCTCACAGTGACATGATGAAAAATCGTGTATTCTTATGCATCAGCTGGTATGTATAAGCCTTTGTAAAATGAGGCATCATTCATATCATGCTGCTTTGTATAAATTTGCCGGGTTTTGGATGCAGTGCTCTATTTTTAGAAACAGATCAATACTGTACCAGTATTTCAAGGTAGTTGTTAGTGTTATATAGTAATAACTGTAAAAATCTTTATTTTGGTCAAGGTTGTTTAGTCTGCTTTATCTAAATTATTAAAAGAAAAAGTTTAGTTATGGGAAAGAATTGTGGTACAGTATAAACATTGAGATTTTGTATCTATCGGGGATCTGTGTGCATGCTATTTAATAGCAGCCATTGAATTTGTGAGTGTAAAAAAAAGCGTGGAGTTTTTTTGTGTATAGCAATCATATTCTGTGTATTTTGGCTATATTTTTAGATGCAGTATATATTCAGGATTACCCTTTCACTCTGAAATTTTTTTTGGCTGTCAAAAATTAGCAGGACTGGGACATATTTTTAGGGTGAAACCTTTTAATATTTGTACACAATTATATAATGCAATTATTTACAGAAAGTTCTTCAGGTGGCTATTTTTTCTGTGATAGAGCATATAGCACATTTTACAAGACTGTTTCAATCTTCTTTTTGAGAGTCTGAGCATCTGGTGAACAAATTAATTAAATTTGAGTTTAGAATTCAGAAACAAGATTTTCTTAAAATATAAACTCAGCCCAGCTGCTAAATCTCTTTTAGAGTTACTTCACACATGGTTTGTGATTAATAGTAATGTTAATGGTAAATTCAGATTATTATACAGATGAGATGCAGATACTACCCAGCTAAACACTGTTCACAGTCCCTGTGTGTTTGATCACATGAAGTAATTGTGCATATTTTGTCAATGTGGATGATCTCTGACCTTTGCATTTTTTTAATCTTTTTAATGCTACATGTTCTATATGGTGATTACCAATAGTGTCTGTGAGACTGACAATATTTAGACGTAAATACAGCAGTGCAAGCAGTGGACATTTGTGGTCTAATTCAGCAATGTGTTTGTGACATGAGTCACGTTTTAATAATTGGGAGGGCAAATTATATGACAGCTGTCTCAACAGATAAAATAATAATTGTTTGCCTTGATAATTATCATTTCTTTTTTCTTTAATTATTGCACATTTCAAACATAGTTAATTTTTTGGTACTTTTCGAAGGGCCGGAACTTTTGTTTGTTTAAAAAGTGGAACAGAACCTCTGGTAGCTCACCTCGGGTGAGTTGTCGATCAGTGTTATTTGTGTAGCCACAGAGGAAAGGGAGAAATAGGTATTGTTCTCTGAGTTATTTGACTCCTTGAGGCTGTTTATGATTTATTTTTAAGGGAGGATTGAAACATTATTCCTAAAATGCAGACCATTGGCAAGGCCAATTGGGTAGTCTGAAATAGCTAGACTATAGACTGGGTAAGTGTATTTCTTGAAATCCAAAGTGATGCCCAGGTTGCATCGAGCTTGTGTTGTTTAGATTTTATGGGCAAGCTAAAGTTATCATCAGTGATATGGAAGTCTTCTACTACTCTTTTTTGACAAAGAGAATTTCACCCTAAAATAATCTGTAATGTAAATGAAAATGGTTGCACTAGTGAGGCAAGAAACAGTGTCATTTTCACAGTTCTAGCTTTTAAGG
>WEIV01021665.1:145331-173181 GCA_013390005.1 Calyptomena viridis | reverse complement strand
AAAGTTATAAATAATGATACAAATATGGTAAAGTACTTAGCATGTACATAAATAAGGAATATCCATTCTTCCTATTGCTTCCCAAACATTATAAATATAAAAGCTACACCATTCTCTTTATGTCTATTTCAGCAGTACAGAGGAACATTCAAAATAAGTTTGGACAGAAATGGAGAAACATTCCACTGAAACTACAGGTGGAATTGATATAAATATTCAAGCTAGAATTTGTCCTTTGCAGCACGTCTGTAGCAGTGCCATAAAGCAACTGAAATATAGACATTTTATGTATTGCTCAAGAGATTGCATATGTAGCAGGGAAGTGTTGGGTAAGATAACCAAATTCCACTTAGGTCTGATGCTCAGTTATGTATCCTGGCACAGAGTACTATGCATGCAACAAAACTGTCATCCCTCACATGACATCTTTAGGAAACACCGTAATAAAAGGCTAGACTGCACTATCTCTTAAAAATATATTTTGTATTCCCTTTCTTATGCTGCTTTATCTCTGATACTCAGTGGGAAAAGAATTGGATGATGGAGGAGAGAAGGCATCCATATCTGGTACTGGTTCCAAGACTGACATAAAACTGACACTAATAACAGGTCTAAGTTCTGTGTAGAGAATTCAGCCTGTTTGATTGAGGTTGTTATGAAAGATAGAAAGGATTTGAGAAAACCAAAAGGATTTGAGTTGCTGTACCAGTTACAGCATAGTTTCTGAGAATATTAGAAATTAGAATCATCTCCTTTGTATATATATATTTATTCATTACTTTAATTCTTTTTCTAAATCATTACATGCCCTTGTGTTAATTTGTGCATTCAGTCTGATGATTTAGAGGCAAATAGCATCCTGCTTTGCAGAAAAGGATTGCAAGAATGTAATTATTAGATTGCCCTTTATTTTTTTCTTTACTCTGTACAAGTCTGAAAAGAAATGTTTTCATTTCCATTGACTAGGGCCAGGAACAATGGAAGAATTGTAATTCTCTCCTCACTGATAATGTGATGGCTCCAACATAGCATTCTGGACTGAAGAGGAGTTTTGCCCTATGAAGAAATGCAGAGGAAAGGAAGACCTCATTTACAGATAGAATACAAAATATTTCATCCATACATGCACTTAACAAAGGAAATTGTCTCTGATCTTGTCCTTATATGATTGCTTTTTATCTGAATAAACACCATTGCATTAATTAGAAAGAGCTGTAAGCACTGCAGCTTTTTGTATTGCTGTGAACCAGGAGTGTGTTTGGAGCAGAATTAATTTTGCATCAGAAGAAATTGTTCTGTAGGCAAGCCTCACTGCTTAGAGATATTTTTTGGCTTACCAGCTGCCTTCCCAGACTGCTTTTATCTAGTGCAGACAAGCCTTTCTATGACACTTCTGTCATACGTGTTAGCAGAGAACAGATATTGACTTCTTATTCTGAATGCTGGCTAAAAGCACTGTTGTCTGGAATTCCTCTCAAATCCTGCAGGAGTCAACATCATCTTCTTTTACTGATAACTCTTTGTGTGCCTGATCACTGCGTTTGCAGTTAGACCCATACGGAGACCCTAAATGCTTTCTCCCTGTGGGGAAAGGCTACAAAGAAAGATAAGAACGTTTCATGATTAGAGGTAAGCTTTTTTAGGGCCATTGTAAAGCTATTGCTAATTACTAGTAAAGCTATTGCTCTGGGTAAATTATTAGAGCCATAGTGGGGTGCCACATCACCCAGAGATCCCATAAGAGCCTATCAAGGATGAAAGTTGTACCTGTGATATCCCTGACCTGCCTATCCTCAATGTGGAGGAAAAGCTTTGAAAAATGTTAGTGGTGAGCCTCATTTCTATTGCCTTAGGAATCAACCCCAAGGACAGGGAGGCAGAGAATGCTTTGTATAAGATGTGCCCCCTGCTAATCTCAGGGGAGTCATGGCACCTTGATACTCTCCCACCTCTCAGCCACGCTGCCATCCCTGGAAACGCTGATGAGCAAGAACAAAGGCTGGTTTGTATCTTGGATTTGCTTTAGTTGTGTACTGAGATTTACACATGATGCTTGCTTTTGGTCTTGACATAGACATTATCGTGTTTGAAAGAGGTAAACGGGTATTGTGTTCAATTTCTCCTCCCTCCTGGCCCACAGATTCCACATGACTATTATAACTGCATGTAAAGTAGAATCTGCATTTTGATAATGAGGTATTAGTCCTGAAAATTGCTGTGCTCTCTCTCTAAAATTTGTGTAACTTTTCCTATCAGCATAACCAGAAAATAATTTCTCTATCTAGATTTCCAGAAATGCCTTAATAGAAACATAACTCTCAAATGATCTTAAACATAAAACCTTATCAGTGCAGCTGATAATACCCAGGATGGAGTTCAATAGACTTACCCTGTAAACAAACAAGAAAATTTGAAAAGTGCAGTTTCACACCTGCACCTGCCTTGAGATCACTGCAAAGTTGTTTTATTGGTATGGCAAAAGTTGAGAATGTCCATGTGAGCAAAATAGGATTTTGGAAAAGTGATCTGTAAGGTCTCTAATATACCCCTCATCCCCATGCTTGCCCGTAACAACCACAGAACAGTGTTTTGGTGTGCAGCTTCCTAGATAGCCATCAGAATGCACCTTATGAAGTCATGGAGTTTTAATACATCAGAAGGCCACTGACAATGGGAAGAAACCCAGGAAAAAACTCATTATCTAAATTTTTCCTAAGTCTGCACAGCAACATTTTTTTTATAGATTTTGTAGAACCATTAAAACTGACCAGAACACAGTAGTTGCTTACAACTCACCCTCTCTGACCCTGCTCCCCAATCAGGTTTATTTGCAACATCCAGACTCTCTAAAGTGATCTGTGCTAACTTTCACCAAATATTTAGTGAATGTGCCACTTAAGGGAAAACAGTAGTAACAGCAGTAGTGATGATGATGATGATGATAATAGACAATGGAAGAGCCTGCAGACAGCTTGAGGATGTTGCTTTCTGAAAATCCTGACAGTGTCAACTTTTCAAGAGCTATCTGTGTTGATGACAAGGGCAGTAGAAAAAAGGAAAATTCTGGTTAATTGTCAGCATATATTCTGGGGTTGTTCCCGACTAGTCTATCAGTAACCTGTAGCTCACAGTGAAGTAAAACAAAAAGGTCTTTCAGGAATTTTTCACCTGAATTAAGTCCACCTGAATTTAGGCAATTATTAGAGGTACTTAAACCGGGAGCTTCATCACCCTGAATGCTTTCCATAGTGTTTGTGGAGGAGAGAGTTGCTAGTTCCTGGCCTGAAATACTTCTGCAAAATATTTTCTTGTGTTGTTCAACAAGAAAGCGTAAGGATAGTCCTGGCTTGGATAGTTTGCTTCGCTTCCCTTAGGCCTGTGTTTGCAATGTTAAATGCATCTGCAAGACTATTCTACTATGAGTGCCTGTAAGTTATTACAAATTATTATTGAAGGGCTTTTACATTTGTAGTAAAAATCTGTTATTGAATGCATGATCCTTAGGCTATCTAGGACTCTGGGTATTTTATTCTGTGATTGTGTGTATGTTAAATATCAGTGTAAAATAGTGAATAATAAACTGTGTTCCACTGTAAAAAAAACAAAAACAAAACAAAAATAAAAATTGCCAGCCAAGAGCATTTAATTACAGCTTTTTATGTTGAAAAGGCTGAAGACCATGGAACAATATTCTGAATGAAATAAGCAAGAATTGCCACCCTGTGCTTTGCATGTTAAAGTAATGAGGGCAGTCCAAACAAAATTATTTGCGTTCTGTCCAGCTTTGGCTTGAAAAGACCATACGGTTCTACAGAATAGCTTAATTGTCAAGCAAGCATAATTGCCAGGCATGGGGAGTAATGTAATTTACATGTCTGACCATGAAATGAACCAGGGAAACTGCTGGTTTTTAACAGCTTGTTTTTGACTTATCTTGGCTTTATAATTGTTATAAGCATAAATCCAGATGTTGATCCCTGCAGTGATATCTCATGTTTCATCTTCCTTCATCCTAGCAGTATGGTTTTGTGCATTCTGTTGATCTGTGAAACTGTCAGATGGGGCAAATCACTGGTGGGGGTTGGAATGGGCTGCACCTGAGAGCGATGTCTGGCTCTGTCCTGCTGTGCCTCAGTTCTGTGGCAACAGGGTGAGAGAAACTGGGTGTGCTTGGGAAGGTTATAGCTTACTACAGAATCTGATCTGCTTTTTAATCCAATAAAATGCTAAGTTTATGGAGGCTTTTAACAGTGTAGTTTTAATGACTACTTCCTATTTTCTGGGCACTTAATACCTTGCAGTCTTGTTTTTTATTTCATTGACTTGTCCAGGATGCTCTAAATAATGAATAGAAAAATGCTCTTGAAGCGTTTGAGTCTACTCTGGCAAGGTTGTTTATAATACTCTGCTTATCTTCAGAAGGAGGTGATTCTCAAACCTTAGAATAGGAGGCAAAATTCTTTATATGCTTAGGTAAGACATATCAGGTTAAAACTGTGTCTAGGAAGCAAGCTGTCTGGGTGTGACTTCTCTCATGTAAAAGCTTAGTGTACAACTACATATTCCTGAGATTGCCCAAGGCATCTTCTGTATATTTCTAGATATTTTTGGAAAGGACTTATCTTTATTGCATGTTTAGTCCTTTATTGACATTATGCTCAAGTGCATGGGAAGATAAATATGTGTAAGAATAGGAGCCTCATACTGTAGTTTTGAAAATAAGTACAATTCTATTTCTTGTTGGAACGCTATTTAGTGTGGAGAAGAAATTGTATCTCAGAGGGTACCATGCTGTCAGTGTTTCTTTGTATCAATATTGAGTTATTTGGTTTATCCCCACCCTTGTGTATTTCTCCTGTTTGTAACTGGATCAAAATGAGAAAGTTTGCTCTTTTAGTGGTGGGACTAGGTATCTTCAGGAAGGGGTCTTTGTTTATATTTCAGTGTTTTCATCTCTGCTGCCTTTAGCTAAATAGTCTTTGCTCTTCTCTTTCCTTTAACTTTTCCTTTACATTGGTAACTGGAACGCACTAGCTGCTCTCAGTGAATACTCTGTGTGCCCATAGTGATGTAGAGAGAGGAATGAGTGAGATCATGTATTGCTTCATCCTGCTGAATATTAAGTGAAACTCTGATATTAGTTACTTAGCAAAAAAAAACCCCACAAATCCAAAACCAAACCACCAGGACAAAAGCCACGCAAAATCCCCTCTGTCACCTAACAGAGATAATCAGTTGCAAAGAGTGACAGCAAATTGCGAATCAATCTTGATGATATTTTTTTCCTCAACAGGTTCACAGTCAGGATGTAAACTCCTGTAAAATGGAAACCCGTGAAGAAAGATACAGATAGCAGTTGGAGATAAAAGTAGAAGACAAATATTTCTCTTCTTAAGCATCAACTTTTTAAAACGCTATGGTGATTTGGAAAGTCCCGAGAGTGAACTGCAAAGTTTTCCTCAGCTCAGTTGATGGATTTCTTAGTCATTTCTCCAAGTCATTGATGTTCAGAGATGGTGTGTGATGGAAAAAAAGCACCTTGTCTTTGTGTTTGTAGCCCCTGTTTTTTGGATTAATTGGCTGCATTGCTGAACCGATTTCATTTTGGAGGGCAAGGAGTGAATGTGATGGATTTATCTTCAGAGATGAACAAGCATGGAAGGAATCCAGTAAGTCATAAACTAGAAGATCAAAAGAAGGTAAGATTATTTTTAATTATACTTAATTATATTTGAACCATTTACACTTTGATTCTTTTCAGTAAACTGGAAATTAATGTGCTTTTGAGGATAAAGTAGCCTGCTATGCTCACACAATGTTGCAGTACAGAGTACTCCCTGAATTTTTCTAACAAATTATTTGTCAAAACCTGTACTTGCTGGCCTGCTGATCTGAAGTAAAAATTCTGACATCAGCCCGTGACTGTGTGAGATCTTTGTTTTTTACATTGGATGTGTGAGTAGGCTCTTTTATTCTATTCTACTAATAGTTCTGTGTAATTTATTGCTTCATTTTTATTCTTCAATATCCAAGGCAATTTAAGCATGTAAATTCATTCTTCCAAAATATGAGAAATCCTTTTAGAAATCTAACTTCTGCAACAGACTGTCCTAAAAGGCTCACCATCCCAGTTCATCTCCTTTACTTACTCTTACTATGGTGTGGAAATATTTCTAATGCTCATTAGATAAACCTCATTTTGATGCTATTTGATATTTTTGGGAAAATAGAAGAAAGACCCATGCTTTATTGGTCTTTTGGTATTACATTAATAGACTTCCTGAAATTTCTTGAAAATGTTTTTTGCTTGCTTAGTCTTGTGGGTTTTTTAATCTCTAGTTTATTAAAAGCTCAAAACTCCCTAATTTTCTGTGCCTGGGCTCTAGCATAAGGCCTGCATTGAATGATAGCCAACAGAGAGGATGTGTTCTGGTGTATTGGCTATGACTATTACTATTGTGTTCTTCATACAAGGCCTCAAAGTGAGATTTACTGGCCTCTTTTGATTATTGCATAGGTTCAGTGGGACTGTCCAAATCATGTATTAAAATGCAGGTTATGAACTTAATTATTACACAGACTGATAATAAATGCTGCTGGGTTGGGTCCTTTTTTTTGAATTTTTGGCATGAATGTTGATGTCTAATGTTTTGTATGATTTTGATCTTGTTTGGGAAATTGTGGTAATTTGTGGGCAACATAAGTGAAACAGTTCTAAGACCTATAAAATCAAATACTTGGTTTTAGTGCTTTTGAGATTTGTATGTGTTAATCCAAGTCATTCAGTCATAGCCAATAGCCTTTTAAAGTGCAGAGAATCATAGGAAATATATCATGATAACACACATGATGAAATTATTGTGAAAAATATATTCAGCCTTTGAGCATAAAAAAAATAATGGAGAAGAAAGATAGAAGATAACTGGTTTACAGCATGGGACTTTCTCCATCTCGTAATTCCTACTCTTCTGTGTCACAAAAGCTGAGAAATATTGGTACTAATATCACCATTCGGTGACTAATTTTCTGAATTATGTGATCTGGAACCAAGCATGCTTGAGTCCCCTTTTCCAACAACCCCCCTCTTATTTCAAAAGGATTTTCTCCCTTTCATGTCTAATACCTGCAGATTCACTTCTAGAAACTAACTCTTCAGATTGCTTAGGAGGAGAAGGTTTGTTTCAAAGAGGATCTGTTGTACCTCAAGGTCAAATCATTTCTTTGAGCCAAAGATATTTTATCCAGCTGTAGAACTATGAAATGACCACCCAAGGCTCTGCAGCTGCTAAAATCTACGCTGTGATTGATGCTGAAGAAGTAAATGTAATGATAAAACTAACAGGACTTCAGCATATTCAATTCATTCATTGATCTTTACTAGTAATTGAATATCATTGATATTATCAGTGGTACTATCATTATAGAATGCTAATATTTTAATAAAGAAAGGGTTTAAAGGTGATAGGGAAACATAAGAAGTGGTAGCAATTTGGCTATCTCTTGATGCTGTATTGGCTCTAAAGCAAATTTTGAAATAAATGGACCACTGTAGGAAATATTGTCTGACTTACTGGCTGACGAGAATGCCTTAGTTGCACATCACCTGGATCAGACCAGGCAAGAGCCAAACTGAATCTCTTGGATACTTTCTGTCTTTTCAATAAATGAAAAGTATTGTATTCTGGGAAGACTCAACTGTTGTGTTGTTGCAGAGTATATTGTTATTTGACTGTTTTCTGCATGAGCAATTTAGGAAAAAAGTACAATTTCTCAGATTGTGCTTAGGGATTTAGCTTTTCTAATTTCATAGCTATGCTATATACATGGTATATACATAAAAACATACGGTTACTTTTCTGTGATCTGGATTTGGGCCTGGACAACTATGTTTGTATAATTTCCGTGTTGTTCATGTATGAACTATCCTGTCTGTATGACACTCAAATATAATCCTTATCTCAAAACCCGTAAATGCTATGACTTGCATTTTAAATGAGTGCCAACTCCTCTTGTGGTTGTGGAACTATCAAGTTCCTTAGTCTTTCTGTAGCTGCAAGATGTGATGACATAAGCAATAGCCTACTTGTGTTTGTGGGACTGGAAGGTGTCTGGCTAATGCTGAGTTGTTTGACTCTCTTAAGTGCAAAATGAGGCTTAGCCATGAAGTGAGAGCTTTTGGTAGCCATGTGGAAGCAGTAGTCCAATTTCTGTGTTGGGGAAAGGAGGGAGGCAGGCTGATAGAAGACTGTGCAAAGAAAAAAGGCTTTTAGCAAGGTGATTGTAATCAATTAATTTGACCTCTTACAGAACAGAGGCATAGGACTTCCCTCTTCAAATTCTGTCTGTGTGCAAAGCCTCAGGAAACTGGTCATAAGCTAGAATGGGCAGTTCTGGGATGTCCATCAGTCCTTCTGCTCAATGACTGTGTGTCCATGGTAACTCTGCCCTTTCTTCCTCCAAGCTGGATGTGCCAGCCATACAGCTTCATCCATGCAGAGATTTCAGGTCAAATACTGTGTTTCTGTATTAATTTGCCCTTCCCACAGTATACTATAATTTCTTTTTAAATAAGTAAGATAATATTCAAGGCTTTAAGATATAAAAGGCTTAGGATATGAATTCCAGTAAGTGGCAGATGCATCTATTGTTGTTTACAGTATGGTGTGTGAATTCATGATATTAGCACACGTTAAATGGCAGAGAGAGCGATAAACCAGCTGTTTGAATAGCGGACTTCTGTACGCCACTTGTTGCAAAAAAAAAAAAAAATTAAAACCCGGAAGAGACTGCCTTATCTATCTGTATTTTGTCATTCAGATGGGTTCTTATGTTTTCAAAATCAACATAGCAATTTATAATCTGCTGCCACATGCATGGTTTATGCTAGTCAATCTGTCAAATGCATGTTCAAAGCTTCCTGACTACTCCAGTAATTTAATTTTAATATTTTCCGTAGAAGAAAATCTCATTGTGGCCATTTCTTTGACAGACTATCCAGGTTACATTGTATCTTCAAAAAAACACCTGCTTGTTGCAGGCAGGCAAGCCAAGCCTTTGAATGATGCTGCAGCTGTGGCCCTGTTAAAGGCTGGGGGTGGGAGCCTGACAACATGCTTCACTGTGGGCATAGGGATGTGTGTGAGGCAGCACACAAGCAAATAACACAGTCTGCAGAACCCTCAAGTATCACTTACATGCTTGATCTTGTGTAAATCTCTAAAATTGTTTCAGAAATATATTAATGTACAAAATGCTTCCCAGTAACAATAATATTCTAGTCCCTTAAAGGTTTAGGGATAGCTTTGTCTGCCATCTGATTTACTTCTTTCTGTTCCACAGTGTCTAGGGTGATTCAGACAAGTCCTCTGAGTCCCTATCCTGACTCACACCAAAATGTGTGCTTAGATTTGAAATCCATTATGCAGAATACAGTAGTAATTGCATTCTTAGCAGAATTTCTTGTTTCCAAAATAGAAAACTGCGTCTGTACTGACACCCCTTTTCTATGGTTTGGAATTCTGTGCATCCAGAATGCTTGCTATGGTCACAGGGATAATTTTTCATCACATTTTCTTTTAAACTATTTTGACCAAAGGCCTTGTTCCTTCTGTTTAGAGGCTGTCTTGGTTTAAAGAGAAATATTGGGATGGGCACTCTAATAAAATTAACTCCTTCCCCTTTTTATTCCCCTGAGAGACAAAATGTGAGGTGGTTATATGTGAAAGAAATAACAGTTTACTAACAGGTAAAAATAGCAGCACCACCAAGATACAAGGCTTACCCACAAGAAAAGGGATGTTTTCCGCTGGCGGCTGAGAACCCGTAACAACTTTTACCCGTGACAAACCTTCCCCCCTCCAACTCCTCACCCCCTTCAGATGATGTAATGGTCTGAATATTCGTCGTTAAAGCTCCCTTCCCTGGCTTCTGACCATTGGAGAGGCTGATTGAAAGCGAATGAAAACGAAGGAAAGCTTTTAGTACTTCACCGTCATCCCCCCAACATGCTTTGAAATTAAATATGAGAAAGTGCAAGGGTCTCAGTTGTTTTCAGAACAAATTATATTGTTTCCTTCAGTCTTTCTTTTTGTAGGCAGATGAGGCACTGTACTCAGAGGAATTTTTAAATAGACACCAAGACTCTATTACTGGGAAATAATTAAATATAATTAATTAGGAGGAGTACCAAACAAGCCTTGTCTACTGTTAGATGTTTTGCCAATCTCCCTGTTAGCCATTTGGAGATTAGCTAAAAGTCCAATAATCAGTCAGTTTTTGCTTGATATGGTAAAGTAGTAGTTTACTGTCAAAAGCATCACACAGTCTTGATATGCAATCCTTTAAAAAATCAAAACAAGAGAGAAGGTTTGGAAGGGACAGATATAATAGGAATAAATAACATGTACAGCATGCTGTTCCTCCATCCCCTGCCTGCTTTGTCTTAGTCAATATTCAGTGCATGGAAAAGCATTTCAGGAAAATCAGATGTCATCATCATGAGGCAGTTGAGCTAGAAGCATAATTTGTTCTTGTGAACATCCTCATACTGCTGTGTCTCTGCTCCCCATTTTCATGCTTTGGTTCTCATTTTTATGAGTAAATCTGTAGTCACCTAACAACTATCTTTAAAAATGGCGTGAAATCTTGGGCAGGCAAGAGTTGTTGCTGTTCTTGTTTAATAGCTAATTTTCATTTCAAGACCTAGGATCTAAATGATGTTTCTTGTTATATGAACAAAGAAGTTGATTTTTCCCATTCTGTTTTTGTTTCTCTCCCTGGGGCTGCTCTAACTTTGGGAGCTTTCTCTCCCATCCCTTCACCCACCCAAGTCCCTTCTACACATATATACATATATGTTCTGTTTTTTGTCTATCTGCGCATCTGTGTATCTGTCAGGGAATGCTTTGCTAACAACTGGAGATCTGCAGATCTGATGAAGACTCAAAGATTCATTAAGCTCAATGTTCACTGTTGTCTCTTATTGCACAACAGGTGACAGGGGGGTTGTGTTTTGGTTTTTGGTTTTTTTTTTTTTTTTTTCCAGGACTATATATAAAGTGTTTAAACCAAAAATAGTGCAGTAAGGGAATGATGAGGGGTCTTCAGGGCTGAATGAACATATTTGTTCTTTTTCTGCTTTTTTCTTTGATACTGTAGAATTAGGCAGTAATAGGAAGAACCAACACAGTTGATGTGGGAAGGGCTGTGGGAATAAAACTACAGTTGTTTTTCTGTATCTACTAGTCCTACATTACCAGTGTTACTGCTTTCCTTAAGATGTCTGCCTCTATGCTCCATGCATTTTCTGTTTCAAAACTTTTGCTAGAAAGGCTTGAATTATCTCCCTGTCTGTCACACCTCCTTGGTGCCCCACTGTCTGACTCTTCCCACTGTCTGAAATTGTTTTGTGCACTGCTAGGGCAGTTCAAATTGAAAAAAAAAAATAAAAAAAGCACAAAAAATTTACAAGCTCAATAAATGGAGTCAAATATCCTTTTATGATATATGAAGCCCATAGTCAATAATTCATGAAGTAAACTCATGTCCTCTGCTGCGTATTAACAGGACATTTTCTCCCTGTTAGAGAACCGTGATGTAAAGAAGATAGTACTTATTTCTTTTATATACTTTTTCATTTTCATTGGCTCCCAAAGCCACTGTCTGCAACAAACACATGATTACAAGGAAGTATTTTGTCCCAGTGCTGCACCAAAACAGCTAAGAAACTAAATACTGATTAAATTAATTCTTTTCTTAAAAGATATTGGCTGGTCATTATTTATATTATGTTAGTATGCCTTAGTTTTGTAGATAGTTGCTTTCCTTCTTACTCGATATCAGTTCTATCATAAAGTTGTTGCTGTTAGTGCATGCCTGATAACTGAGTAAAACTTGGTTTTATTCAGGAATACCAGGTGAAAGTGGTACAGGATATCATGGCTGCCTGGCTGGAAGGAAACCAGCTGCTTTACAGTTGTTACTGCTGGCAGATTTTTGTGTAATCAGATAGCTGAAGTGAATAGTATTTTGTATGTGTGTACGGATGCAATGTGGTATTGGATATGCACTACAGAGTTGGAAGAAGGTGGCTTTTCATTTGGGTTAATTCCCTCCCCTTCTGCGCCCAAACAAACAGATCTATTACTTACTGACCTTGGTCTTCACTTACTGCTAATGGCCTGCTTTCTGACTTCTACCAATTACATTGCTAGTAGAAAATATGCAAAGCATTTTATCTCAAAAGGTCCTCTCTAATTTAGAATAAGGTACAATGGCTAAGAAGCAGAAAACAGTGAAATTAATAGAAATAATATCTCGGGATTATACAGGATTCTCTAGTACACCTTGATGGTTCCAAACTACTTTCAAGTTTTAATTTGTCACGTATAAAAGAAAAGACTAAAGGACTTTCCACTATAAATCCTGTTTTTTGATTGCTATTGCTCCTCATTTTTTTCAAACAAAGCTCTTGTTAGCCTCAGTACAAAGAATAATTTAAGTTATAATAAATAGCTAAGCTAGTAAAGGAAGGCACATTAATTTTTTGTTGATTCTCTGCAAGGTAACTGCAATTGTTATGTAGTATTTTCCTGCTCTTACCATTGTTACTTTTCAAAGTGTTTCTGAATCATATTTCTGTATGCTTTTCTCATGAAGGCATCATCTGGAAAAATCTTAGGAACTTCAAGGATGAAATGCTGAATTGATCAGTAACCTAGTCCTATCTTTTATCTTCTAAGAAGCAGCACAAGCTTGAGAAGCAGTTCTATAGAGCACTATACAGTGGAGAATCTGGACTTGGTCTTTTAGCTGATCTGTTTTCTTGCACTGCTACATTGTTTGGGGATTTTTATCACCCAATTTCATGAAGATCATATTTTCAAAAGGTCCTTTGAGGTTTTTGCCATTTGAAATCTGATCTTTGTAATTGTGAGTGCATTAGGAGTCAACTATCCTGCTTGCTGATTTTTAAAGTATTTTCCTAAATCTCATGGATTATCCTGTGCATTTAGAGTAAATGCTGTTTTCTTGTCCCCCTTCTCTTGAACGCTCTATGAGATTCTTTACTATATTGAACAGGTTTTATACAATAAAGACTAATAAAAGAATAGCCAGGATTTCTCTCAATGTTGGAATTAGTAAGTAAAAATAACTTGAACCTCCTGCTTACCCCAGTTTTGGACTAGATTTGAATGTCTGAAAGACACAAAAATCACTAGAGCAATGTTGACATGGATGTAATGAAAGACAGTTTTTTTTCATTTTGGTGGGTTTTCTTTTTCTATTTTAAGCAAGAAGTACTGCTGTGTTTAGAAAATTGTTGAGAAACCTGTTGTTGTGGTTATTTTTACCACGTTTGCATTGAGCTAGTTTCTCTAAATCACTCTGTAATGTTATCTTGAGATCCCTAAATTCAGGCCAAGGACCCTGCAGGTTCCTAATTATCTCTGCAGTCTTGCAGTACAAGTAAAGCATTACAAATGTTGTTGAATCTGTGTGTCCTGCAAGGAAGTCATACTGTTTGCTTCTCTAATTCCTCTGTAAGGTTAACTTGAAATTGGAAGGAGAAGCTGCTGCTGCTGCTATATCAGAAGTAAATGAGTGAGGGGCTATAGTGCAGTGTGCCTTTGTGGGAGGGATATAAAGACCTTTTCCAAAAGTAAATGCTAAAGAAAGACATTTCTTGTGCAACTGCATTTTGTGCCTGCTTATAAAGCAGAGTTAATAAACTTTTAAACTCATTCTAGATAGGCCTAGCCTAAAACAACATATTAGAGGACAACCCTGCCTGGTACGGTGTCTTTGAGCTTCTGAATAGAGTCATCTGGTGGAACATTATGTGATTGCCAATAACAATTAATAGTCTCAAATTAAACCAAATCTTATTTTTGTAGATAAAATATGTAAACACATACTCTGAATAGAGAAAAAAAGAAAGGGTTGTATGAATGAAAAAAATGATGCACAGAAAACACAAAGTCTAGCTTCTACAAATGAGTTTTTTCTAGGATTTTTGCATCCCTGCTAAGGGATATACATGTGAAAAACCCCCAAACCTCAAGACCTGTAGAATTAGGGGCAAGGTATGTTGCAAAGGTCACATTAGTTTGTCTCATTATTTTCATAGTATACTCAGCCCTCAAATGTGATTCTCTGGAGTCTGGGTACTGTACCACAATGGAACACTGTGCTTGTTGCTCCTTAAACTGGAGTGTCATAATGCATTCATGCTGTGTTCCAATAAGAGAATACTGCTGGGAAATACTTTTTTTTTCTTCACTTTTTTTTTAATGGCTAGGTACTGGTGTTAGCTCTTCTCCGGTGCTCAAGTACAAAAGAATGCAAAGGCAGGGAAGCACTCTGGAATTGGTTATCATTATCTTCCTTCCTTTCACAGTTGGTTACCAGCAAGCACATGCATATCCATTTTGATTTGATTATAAGTATGTTTATATAAGTAAGTATATGTACAAACTAACATAGTTACACTCTGTTTCCTGCAAGTAAATAAGAAAAGTCTCTTTTCCAGAAGAGAAGAAAAAGTTGATAGAGCTACTGAGTTTAATACCAATGTGTTTCACAGCTGGGTTTTGTCATGTTTGTTACTTGATGTTTTTTTGTTTGGTTGTTTGGTTTTTTTTTTACTTCAAGGTATACTCTACAGTTAGTTGGGTGAGCCCTAGAATATTCTTTTTGTAGCATGTTAAGGTGTAATAAAATTGTATCTCAGTAGGCGCTGCTGTATGCAGAATCCATACATTTTTTTAATATTTGAAGTCCTTGATGTCTTCTAGCATTGTCAGTATCAGGCACAGAATTGTCCCTTAATGGCACTTTTACCTGAGTGACCAAATGTAGATTTGCCAGAGAGAGGGACAGCTCCTGGAATACCGGGCTATATTGCAAGTATATAGCAAAGCATCTGTTATACCAGTTTAACATTTATTATTCCTGAAGGAAAAATAAACCTGTAGTTGAAATGCAAGTCAGCAGACCGTCTTTATTACTTGTGCTTTTGGTATTATTTCTTTTGTCTGCTTCTCCTTTTTTTGTTGTTGTTGCTGTTTTCTCCTTTCTGTCAGAAGAATTCTCCTTATTTGTTGTGTTCCCTCTATCCTTGTTTTCATT
Organism: Calyptomena viridis; assembly: GCA_013390005.1. NCBI lineage: Eukaryota > Metazoa > Chordata > Aves > Passeriformes > Eurylaimidae > Calyptomena > Calyptomena viridis. The sequence goes on along the minus strand of WEIV01021665.1, from coordinate 158,052 downwards.
TTCCTTCTCCTGTGGTCAAGTTACCTTTGCTTATCACTTTTTTTGTCATACATGCATATGCAGACACACAGATGATTGTGTGTGTGAATATGCACGTGTGAACATGCATATATGCATGTATATTTGTGTGTACAAGTATTTTGAGTGAGTGCTTGTAAACATGTAATGTGGACAACAGTGCATAGAACAATATCTAGCGTGAATTGAATGCGAAAATGTTTTGCTTTCTCCATATTCCATTTGCTTCTTGATTTTTCTGGAAATTAGTATCCTTAGCTCAGGTTCTTTGTCACAGTGTGCACCTGCAGACATATATGTGCAGTGCATCAAACAGGAGTCACATTTCTGTAACTAGGGTGTTTAAGTCTTTTAAAACAATAAATAGTAGTAGTAATGATATGATTTTAAGATTTCCTTTTTTAAATTATTTTTTTTTCTAGAAACCTGTATTTCCTAAATTTTGTTGGAGAGAAATATGTTTTTACTTGCTTCCTTTCAAGGGAGCTTGTCAGTGTTAGAAACATGGCAGTTACTATTAGAATACCTCAATAGAAGAGGTGCAGCCTTATAATATTATTGATCCCTCTGTCATCTGACTGACATGGAGCAAAGCTCGTCTTTGCCTGAATCTCTAAACTGATGCCAGTAGTAAGTTACATGGTAAATCCATGATGGGGTAGTTACTTGGAAGTATAGTGGAGGCATTGTACCCCAGAAAATATGACTAGGAGAAAGCTGCCAAAAACCTTTCTGTTGTTGTTGTTGTTTTAAATTTCTGGATGTAAACACTGTGACCATTATGTGTCATTTGGAAGGAATAATTTTCAGCTGGTGTTTTTTTGTCTTGATTGAAGAGGTCAGGTGGCTCTGGATTTATTGTTGGGAACTACAGTACACAAACACAAAGTGATTATGCATCATAACCTCTAGAACACTAGCAAGTATGCATAAAGCAGGAGTGAATGTGGCCCCCATTGGTGGACATCATCTAAAACCAGCTTTTACCTATGGTTACTGCAAAATATGCTCTACTGTCTTGAAGATATTTTTTAATTACTTGATGTGTGGTGATTAAGGTACATATTGACTTCTTGATGGTGATGCCTTGTTTTCATTTTCTTTGATTTTAAAGTTTGTTGTCTTCTTAAACAGAAATTACTCTAGACACCTGTAATTTTTAATACAGTTGGGGTATATGTTGGGTTGACCATGTCTGGATGCCAGATACCCACCAAAGCTGCTCTATCACTCCCCTCTGGAATGGGACAGGGTAGAGAAAATGTAGCAAAAGAGTCATGAGTTAAGGATAGGGAAAGGTCACTCATCAATTACAGTCATTGGCAAAACAAACTGACTTGGAGGAATTAGTTGAATTTATTACCAATTAAAATCAGTGCAGGCAAATGAGAATTAAAGTAAACCTTAAAAACACCTTCCCACCAACCCTTTCTCCTCCCCAAGCTTTACCTCCTCCTCTTTGGCAGTGTGGGGAGACAGGGAATGGGGTTTGCTATCAGTTTGTGACAAGTTTCTGCCACTGCTCAGAGAGAGGAATCCTTTCCCTGCTCCATTGTGGGTTCCCTCCCACGGGAAACATTACTCTTGGAACTTCTTCAATGTGAGTCCATCCCACAGGCTACTGTTCTTCACTAACTGCTCCAGTGTGGGTCTCTTTCCACAGTGTGCAGTTCTCCTGACACAGACTGCTCCAGTGTGGGTCCACCACTGGATCACAAATCCTATCAGAAACCTGCTTTAGCCCGGGCTACTCCTTCCACAGGTCCCTGCCAGAAGCTTACTTTAGCATGGCTTCCCATGGGATCAGAGCATTCTTTCAGGCATCCACCTGCTCTGGTGTGGATCTCCTCCACAGGCTGCAGGTGAATCTCTCTACCTCTGTTAACCTCCATGGGCTGCAGGGGCACAGCTGCTCCACCATGGTCTTCACCACAGGCTGCAGGGGAACCTCAGCTCTGGTGCTTGGAGCACCTCCTGCCCCTCCTTCTCCACTGACGGTGTTTGCATAATTGTTGCTCTCACATATTCTCAATCTGCTTTTTTCTGAGTGAAATTACATCTGTGCAATAACTTTTTTCCCTTTTAAATGTGCTGTCTGAGAGGCATTACTACCTTCTCTAATTGGCTTGGCCTTGGCCAGCAGCTCTGTGGGACACAGGCAGAGCTGCTGGCAGCTTCTCACAGAAGCCAGGCCTCTGTTGGCCCCCTCCTGCCATCTACCAAACCTGGCCACACAAAACCAACACAAAGTAGCAGGTCAATATGACAGTCAAAATTCTGCAAGGTTGTTATTTAGTTTGCCTGAACCTACTTTCTAATTTGAGTGGAGCAGTTACAGCTTTGTGAAACGTCATCTGTGTTGTATAATAGCTTATTTATAGTATAAATAAGCCTATTGCTATATAATAGTTGCTGTTGTATCACTTTTAGGGTTTAGGTAAGTTAAGGTTCAGGCAAAAGACTAAAGGTCTGTTTCTCTTCTAGCTTTGTCAATCTTCTTTGTACCCTCAGGGAAGTTGCTTAAACTGATTTTTATCCATCTGTAAAATTAAAAGATCTTCTGAATCATTTATCATTGAGTTCTTTCAGAGCATTAGGATCCTCAGATTAAAGGTCAAATATATTTGCATAGCGATTAAAATATATATTCTGCACTCATGGCTATTTATTTGCATTGTGGCAGAGAACAGGAGTCTCAGTCACGAATAAGGATACAGTTCTGCTGCTGCTGTGGGAATACAGTAAAAAAGACTTATTTAAAGACCTTACAGTTTGCTTGTAATTTTCTTAATTCTACTCTTGTATTTAGTCCCTAGGAATTGAATGTCTTTTTCTTGGTAGAATATGATCTCCTATACATAAACAGGCACCATTTAGGAATATCTGTGGGAGAGGAGGTAGAAGTTTGTGTACACAAAAGAAGGAATACACAGGCTTTTTTTATGTCATGCTCACCAGCAACTTATAATGCCTAAGCTATTACTGCATTGTATCTATTTTTTCCTCCTGTTTTCCCAATAGTAAACTAAACATGCTCTCAGGGCTGCATCAGCCTGTTTGGCTGTGCATTAAATAGAAGAATACACTCCTAATTGGTTCCATTTAGGTGGTAGCTAAAGTAGACGGCACTTTCTTGTCATTGTCAACTGCAACATGACTACTTTTTCAATGCCACTTCTCTTTCTATGTATTTCCAAATGGTCACTTAAAGAGCTCATTTCAAGAGTAGCAAATAGATCAGCCAGAGAAATGGAAGATAGAGATAATAGAAGAAAATTACAGGATTTTCCTAATGTTTTCCTGTGCCAGTTTAGACAACTCGGATTTTGTTCTTTTCTGAAAGCAGATGGAGCTGGTTACAATTTGCTCTGGACTAGCACCAGTCCTGCTGTAAAATGAGATTCTGGCTCAAAATCCAGAGGAGCTCTGTTCTTAAAAAATGCAGCAGTAATGTAAGCTGATTTTCAGAGTCGACACACATACAAAAAAAAATAATAAAATTATGCATGAAATTGACACTCATGAGCCAGGGCTGTCTTTTAGGAGTTAACGTTACATCAAGATTTAATTTGCATCTCTTGCAGAAAAAGGAGTTCAATATTCCATGCTATCCTATGACCAACAGTAATGAGCTGAAATGGTATGTAAACATTATAAACAAAGATGATCCCAAGAGCCAAATTCCTAAGTGGATCTGTAATTCAAAAGTGCCAAAGAGTGATTACGGAGACCTCAGAGTCAATTTTAGTCCATCCTACAGTGCACGCCTGATTTGTCTCCCCCCTTCTCTCCCCTAGTGTTTTTGTTCAGTTTTGGTTAGTATTGCTATAAACAAACTATTAATCAGTAAGAGAGGTGCAAAATACCTTTAACAGTAGTTAGTCTCTTTCTTGCTCTTTACTTATCTGTATGTGTCCATCAAATGATTAAAGCAAATAAAGTCATTCCTCCATAGTGTGTGTCTAATAATTGTGGCCAATGCAAATTTGATCTGTCAAAAATGTTGTTGTGTTATCTTGATATGTCAGTTCAAGGCACAGCTAGAAAGAAAGGAGGACTTGTCATTCTGCTAACACAGAACAGCTGGCATAACAGACTCCAAGTTGTATTCTCCAGGAATTAATTTTTACGAAGGTAAGTTCTGTCGCAATTTTTAAAGTGTTAAATTTTCAGCTCAGGCTGTGCTGCTTCCCTGGGTAACAATAGAATTTCAGAGGAGATAAAAGGGAAACCATGGAACATATGTTTGGGGGGTGCTGGTTTTAATTTCTGTTTTCCTCCCCTATAAAGGAGATTTCTGTGACTGAAGTTGATTGCTCTGACAGCTGCCCAGGGAAAGCAGAGGGTCTCCTGTGTGGAAGTCAGCACACGCATTCTATATTTTTTTTTTCCTTTCGTATCTCCTTTTTGTTCTCTTAGGAGGATTTTTCATAATAAAACAACAACTGATGCTTCACTAAGGGAGAAAAATGAATCAATTGCTGCTATTTAATATTTTCATAAAGTACTTCTTTCTTCCTATCATGAGATATTTATTAAGTCAATGTATTTTGAGTAGGCTGAACTCCATTAGTTTCTTCTTTCTTTGCTGCAGCATATGTTTAGGAATGCTGTGGACACATTTCTTGAAGTATACCACTTGAATCACAAGGGTTCAAATAAAGAAAAAGAATAAAGGGTTGCAAGTTCTTCATAGCAAAAAACCTTTTTAGACTTGAATATTTATTTCTATATGTGTTTTTAATGCTGTTTAAAATTTTTACCCTTTAATAACACCCATGATGATTGAAGGGGCAGGTAACATTTGTGAATGTCTTGGTGCTGTATATACAAATGCATTCGTGTAAGTGCACCAGGCATGTGCCATGAGTGTTTCTAATATGTTTCTCAGAATCAAGTCAGTAGCTGCACATGAATTTTTTAAAGAAGGATAATATTGGTGGCAATCTCATGGTTAAGGCTGTGTTTGAATTTGCATTAAAACACTTCACAGTTATACTCTAAAGGTGTAATTACGCAGATCTCTGAGATAACAGTGGGACTCTCCCAGTGATTTTTGGTAGGCTTTCTGTAGAGTCGTTCAATTTTTGATGCAACTTTTTTTTTAAGAGAAAGCATTAATATTGGTTTATTTTCTAATTTTTTATCTGTTTATAAAAGCCACCAAACAAGCCAATACCAAAAAACAACAGGCTCAAATATGTGTACTTGCAGAAAGTGAGTTACAATGCCTATCCGTTGTTAGTCTATGTGTCTGTGTGCAGACTGTGACAAAACTTGGGCCCTGGGGTCACATTTGAGATGCTGGACATCTATAGCTGTTGACCTTGAGAACAGCCTCTAGGGTCATTTTGTCAGACAAAGACTTATTAATCTGCCAAAGCCATTTCAGGCCCATTGAAGTCCATACTCTTTTGTGTCACCTCTTGGAGAGCATTAGTTGTCTAGAGTTAAAAAAATGAAGTCCTAATAACAAATCGAATAATTCAATTGTCCAAAAACAAGAATAGGGGCTTCCTTAATGGCTTTGTTTTTAAGGCAAAAGTGCAGATTGCTTTTAAAGACTGAAACTCTTCCAAATCATGTTTTGTTTGAATGAGGCCCTTAAATGAGACTGACTTTTCAGACAAGGATTGAATTGAATTGCCTCTAATGTTGTTTGGAACAAACACTGCCTCTTTTAAAGGAAACAACTTTAATGTCCCTTAAAAATCTTTATTCAATGTATCTTGATTTTAGATGTGTTTTATAGAAGGTCCAGAAAACAGAACCTGAGCTGGTGCCTAAACCACAAGATGATACTTGGATTTTACTCAAGCATTATTTCTCATACAATCGCTTTGCTGCTGGAAATTGACAGATTCCTCCAGATCTACTGGCTGTTATCTTTCCAGAATTTCTCATCTTATGATTTAAAGACAGGGTGCACGATTTTCACAGCACACCCAACCTGCCTTGATAGAAAAGAAAACCTATTAGTTAAACTGAAGAAGTTGATATAGGTCTGGGTGTTCCCAGCATTCTTCCAGAGGTGTGAGCTGGGGGAAGAAACGGCTTGCAGGGTGCCTGTGCTCTGTATCTTCTGGGGTGCACCTGTCAGTCCCACAACACATTACCTGGTCCTGTGTCTTGATGAATGAAGAGTAAAGTGTTTTTAAGAAAGAAGAGAGTGTAGATGACAGCAGGAGGAGCAGCTTTTCCAGTAATTCTTCCTCTTACAAACTGCATCTTTATTTTTCATTGTTAAAGGTAGCCTAGCTATTGGGTGGAGGGTGAAGGAGGTGAGGGGTGAAATTTATGCAGATGAGGTTTTTTATTTGATTTTGGAATTCATGTGGAAAAACTGTTACAAAAGTGCTTATACAAAGTTCAGGGTAGGATAATGAGACTTGTATCCTTACAGTCACATTCCTTATTTTCTCAATATTGGATCAAATGTTTTGTACAGTGTTTTTATTTGGTTTGCCCTCTGATACTTGAATTATTTGGCTTGTTTTATATCATATTTATTACCTGTTATTACCTATTTATTACCTATTTTAGCAGTGTAGAAACTCAGTTTTTGAGTGGTATTGAAATTACCTTGAAACAGTTCATGCCACCAATATAGAATCAGCTGCTGCCTTATTTTTCACATACAAATGCATTAAATGCTAGTTTTGAAAACCCAGCTGCAGTAAAGCTCAGAGCTTTAGTACTATAGATTACTCTCTTCATGAAAATGCACTGCCGTTTTAATATTTCTGGCAATTTCAGATACATGAAAATGTCAGGTTAAATTTTCTGCTTTGACAGAGGGTATTGAAGGTTTTTGATAAGTTGTAAGTGTTCAGGTTTCCACTCATGGATATAAATGCAGAAGATGAGAATATCTGTTCTACAGTGTCATGAGGCTGACTCTTCAGATATTCTGGCTCTAAAGTCCACTGAAAAGAAAACCAAGCAGTAAATTATCAGGGAAAAAACCCATACTGTATTCTTTTAATGAAAATCTAAAGAAACTGTCATTTAGCATGCTTTTCATATCTTTATCTACAGCCTGGAATTTTTTAATGAGCTTTTATGCTTTTTTTTTTTTGTAAATTTTATTATATATTCTTAACAGAAATAAAGAAGCATCTGATTATCTTGTTTGAGTAGACTTTAAGAGTGGGTTGTGAAGGAACCTCCTGTTATTAAAAGGCAATGGATACTTGCCTTTCCATGCAATTTACTATGTTTTACAATCACAGATGCCTATAAATAGTCTTGCAGTACTAATTGTAATCAGAAATGCTGGTATTGTCTTACATTATTTATGTGGTATTTCCATTGTACAGTATCTTGACTGATAACTTGACAAATAAAACGTTTCATTCCCGTAGATGATGGGAAAAGATATATAATAAGGAGAAAGAGAGAGGGGGATTGTCCACTTGTAAAATCAAGCAATGAGTGAATGAAAAATTAGAATACTAGAGATAAAAGTAACACCTCTGAGTTTATGCAACACAGTCCTTGTGAGGACACTGAGGAAAAGCAGCAATGTTCTATGGTGGAAGCATACAGGCAAACTCATTGAAATAGCTCAGAATTGTTAGCATAATTTTAGCAAACTTGTGAAATATTCAGTTGACTATTGCTCGAGAGTAGTAGTCTCTTTTTGTTACTACATTCAGTTTTGTTTGCCCATTTTTTCATTCTTCATTTTTCCTCTTAACTCCTGCTCTTGTGGTATTTTATCTTAAACTGAAGGTGCAAGCACACTGAGGCAGCTTAGTGGTTTGACCCTGGCTAAATGCCAAGGACTCACGCACACAGTCACAGTCTTCCACTCCCCTCGCTGCAAACGGACAGAGGAGAGAAAAAACCGAAAAGGTTTCACAAGTTTTATGGTAAGGACTGTAAGAAACTCCTTATTAATTATTTCACAGGCAGAACTGGAAATATTTCCTGGCTCCAACTGGAAATATTAAGGATTTATTATTATCAAAATCAGAGCTTAAGAGAGAGAAGTTTGATAGATCTTACAGCCGCCTTTCTCCCCCCATTCCTTGCTCTTTCAAAGATCTCCCTCCTTCCTGCAGTGGCCTGGGAAGACACAATGGGGGATTACGGTCAGATGTTGTTTCTGCCAGTGCTCAGAGAGGGGGAGTCCTACCCCTGCTTCCTGTGGGGTCTCCTCCACAAAAGACATTCTATCACAAAACTGCTTTGTGGGTCCATCCCATGGACAACAGCTCTTCAAATGCTACTGTCACGTAGGCCACCTCTCCATAGGTTGCAGTCCTTCAGGTATAGCTCCTCCAGTGTGGGTCCCCACAGATCATAGGTCCTACCAGGAAATCCCGCTCCAGCATGGGTCTCCATGAAGTCACAGCCTCCTTCCAGCATCCATCTGCTCCAGCGTGGGTTCCTCCAGTCCTCCGTGGGCTGCAGATGAATCTCTGCTCCCTATGGTCCCCCATGGGCTGCAAGGAAGACAACCCACTTCACCATGGTCTGCACCACGGGTTGCAGGGGCCCCATTCCAGTGCTTAAGGCATTTCCTCCCCCTTCTCTTCCACTGACCTTGGTGTTAATCACAACCTCTCACTCTGCTCTTCTCTAAGTGTCCATGTTTATCTGCTGTCTGTACCTTTTTTCTCCTTCTTAAATATGTTATCACAGAGGTGTTACCATAACTCCTCATTGGCCTGGCCTTGGCCAGCGGTGGGTCCAGCCTGGAGCTGACTGACATTAGCTCTGCTGGAAATGGAGAAACTTCCAGCAGCTTCTCAAAGAAGCCTCCCCATAGGCCACCCTGCTACCAAAAAACCTGGCCACTAAAAGCCACTACAGGCAGTGACTTTCTTTTTATAGTATGTCTATGCAGGGCTTGGTTAAACTAAGTCTTTAACCTAATGTTTCACTGTTAGGTTGATTATCTTGAAGTTTAGTTTATCTCAAAATTTATTTATTTTTATGCTGTTAAGAGAATAAAGATGGATCTGACAGTTTCATTATTGTAGCACAGGGTGGAGATCCATCTATTGAGTGCTGTCATTTTGCATGTAGGCTCCCACTGCATGTTTGCATGCCACATGTGAATGAATACCTGTCTTTGGCTTGACCTTGAAAGCAATTGCCCCAGGGAAGAATAAGTAATTACTGACATTATTGTTATTTCGTCGTAATTTATATTCAGGAAGCTTGGACTTATAGTCAGGGCCAGGAAGTCCCATGGTGGTAGATATGCCTTGTATACATACATATCATAGGTTGAATTGAAAAATTGGCAGTCTACAGCAATGTAAGTAAGATAAGCTGCATATTTTTAGTAGCTAGTCTGCTTTATGATGTTTGCAATATCAGACACCCTTTTTAACTTGAAATTATGCATACTCCCACTCTACATAGATGTGTAAGCTTGTAAAAATGTCCTGAAAGAAATGTAATATTTGAAGGCTATAAATCTATCCATAAACTGGGTATGTTCTAGTATATTTTTAGTGTAGAACAATTTGACAATTAGAATTATGTTAGGAATATAGAATGCTACAGAACAACATAATTAGGTGGTGTTCATTAATGAATGTGTAGCTGAACTTCCATTTAGAGACATGGTCAAACTAATGAAGTAGAAAAGTTAGCTTACTTTTAAGTAAGCTAAGTAAGATGGGACCAGATAAGGTGCTGTGCTCAAGACTTGCACTTAGCACACTGATTTTCCCTGATATGGCTATTCCAAAGGCTTGTCTCAATGTTTTTATCATTTCCTTTACTTTGTTTTATAAAGTAAAACAAGTAGGTTAATCAAAGTGTCAGTTAATGTTCCCTCCCTTCCCTTCCCTCCCCCTTGCTTTATTTTGCAGAAATATTTAATAGTATTTCATCTGAGGGTTCAACATTAACCCTTTCAGTCACAGAGTAGATTGTTTTGTTGTTTTTTCCCAAAGAAATACATGTACACAGATGCTACTTAGTTAAATGGTAACAATGCCTTTCACCTTTAAGTAGTGCTGTCAATTACTGCTAAGATGTCATAGAAATATTTTTTCTCTTCCTTTTTCCCCGATTTAAGTGAGAGTATGTGGTGATGACAATTAGACAGGAATAAACTTTTTGAAGAAGCAAATGGTAATATGCAGAAAGTCCTAACTACCTTTTTGTGGTTTTGCATTACTCCTGCAGTGTTTGTGTTGTAGCAGTATCTAGAAGACCCAGTCTAAAACCAGGCCACATTGTGCTTGTCACTATACAAAATGAGATGGAGAAATTATTTCTGCACTGAAGTCAGTGTAGCAGACCAAAATTTTTATGAACAGGTGGGAATTTATAATTAACGTCTATGACTCCACAGTATCTTTGCATTTTTTTTCAATGAATGGATTGTCACAGTCATTATGGAAAGGGGTGGTCATAGTTGTAGTCTCTCTGAGAAATGAAAATGCAGAGGACTTTAGACATTACTGACTTTGAAACCAGTGTTGATGGGATGCTTGAGCTAGCAGGGAGGGGAGGAGGGAAGGAACACTTTCAGGTATTGTGAATAGACAGCATTTTTGAATTTACTGAAAAGGACCTTTTTGTTTATCTGCTGGAGTACAGGACATGGTTTGATGGCTGTCCTGCACTTGCGTGACATTTTGCCACAGTTAAAGTGACTTCTGCCAGAATATTAATGGGTTTGATGAACTTTTTCCTGCATGAGTATGCAGCTCTTGGGTATGAAGGGAGATGACCCTGAATTAAAAGTACACATAGAAATTTCTCAAGAAATTCAAGTAAAGCACAGATTTTTATAATTAATAGGAAAACATAGTATGTTGTTATGTGTTCTCATTTAGTGTAAGAGTCTCTAGATAGCAAGAGAATTATCTTGAGGTGAATTATATTATTGTCTTCTAGATTTTTCTAATGAAGGTTTCTTATTCCTCTTGTGGTTTACTTATTGAACATGTAGTCTCAAATGCCTTAATTCAGTTTCATTTCCTTAAAAGGAAGCATATCAGTGACTTGAGACCCACATAGCAAATTCTGTCAATAACTGTTTCTTACATAATTTTTACCATGTTTTTGTAGAAGAAGGCTGGGAGACAAAGTCTTGATGTTGAATAATAAATCATATAAAGTTGAATTTGGAAGAAGTCAGTATTGATGAGAATGAAAAAAGCTTCTGTAGGTTAGTATTAGCCCACAATACAGTTGTGATGGTCGACTGCTTGTAAGAGAACTTGTCCTGTTAACAGAAGACAGAGGCACCATTATTATCTGTGTTTGCAACTGTCTAAATCTTTGCTACTTTACAGATTTTATGATTATTTATGGTTGTACAAGCAGAAGTGGAACCATCTTTAATGTTTTGGCTTAAATGTTTTTATACAGTGTAAATAAAAAACAATGTACTCTGTAGAATTTCTGGTACTGCTTTGAGAAGATATTGCCTTTAGCTAAATCTGTGCAGTTGCACTGTAAGATAAGAGCTTGTTGTCTGAGAGCAGCTGAAGTCAAAATGTAAAGACCTTTAAGTCATGCATATGCTACTGAAGGTAAAATTTGATTGGCAGGAGTTATTTTCTGCAGCTGGTATTACACAAGCTGAAAACAAAAAATGCTTGATTATCAGTTTCTAGGTGGGGGTGTAAAGCTTCCCTTCTGCCCTGCCTCAGAGTACATTTGATCTGGATATCATGGGAGAAGTCCGAAATGTTTTACATTTTGCTCTCAAAATTGTTAGTAAGTACTGTAATTGAATGCAGCAATGGAAACCTGCAATATTTAGTGTTTCTAGCCCTTCCAGCATATGTGGTCAGCGACTTTACACTGCCCCCGTAGCTGCACACATTAATGTTGTTGATTGCAGAGCCTGTGTGTGTACCATATAAGAGTTCAAAGGGAGAGCATTTTTGAATAACCTTTTTGGTGATTCTGTGTTTTTCATATTGTCTTTCCCCTCTTCCCTTCTCCGCAGTCAGGAAGATATATACGTGTATGTATAAAGGTTACTTACTATAATTTATATAAATGGTTACTGATTTAAATATGTAGTTTTTATAATTCCTCTAACTGTCATCCCAAGACAGGAGAGAATGCAAAGGAAATAAGCTTTAAACAATCTTCTAGGCTTCTAATATTTAGAATAGTGTTTTATGACCTTTGCACAAAAGAATCTGGGTCTTGATATGTGTGCACACTCAGCTATTTCAATAGGATTTGCTTCTGATCTAATTAAATTTTTGAAATAGCGGTGGGAGTGGGCTCCATACATTCAAAATAAAAGTTTACTTGGTATTCTTAAGCTAGACATGCTTTTTTCATCTTCCTTCACAAAAATCAGCCTTTTGATTCAGAAGAGTTTTATGATCTTATGGGGTTTTTTTTTTTGGTTTTGGGCTTTTTTCCCCACTGGGGCTTGATAGATAAATTATCTATTATTAAATGAATTTAACCATCAATTTTCAATTTACCATGCTTTACACTATATTTGAAACTAATTTATATTTTCAGTGAGCATTAATCTGTAATCTCTCTTTCTAACGAAGATATGATGTTAACAATATCACTGCTATACTCCTAATCTAGTTATGTACTGCTGGAGTCTTAATGAAAAAGAAAGTGTCGTCTTCTATTTTTCATTTTTTGTTGCTAGCCTTTTTGATCTAATATTTTAGACATTGGCTTAAAAATGTGCTAAACATGGAAATAGAGATTAATATTAATTAAATTGATTGTATTAATTAAT
>WEIV01021665.1:109036-122086 GCA_013390005.1 Calyptomena viridis | reverse complement strand
TTCTAAATTATGCATGGAATAAATAAAATGAAACATAACAGATCATAAATTCATGACATTTGCAGTATTTAATTTTTGAATATCAGTCCAGCTGTATTCTGCCTATGTCTGTCCCTTTAAATACAAGAGATGTATTTAAGAGAAACCAATGGCACAAGGGGTTTAACCAAGTGCAGTAACACTGACTGTACTTTGCTGCAATACAAAATATTACAATAATATTGCAATGAAAAAGCTCAATGTTGTATGTTCTTTATGACTATTTGGGCTTCATGATATGAAGGTAATCTTGATTTCAGATTGCAAGAAATGTTGAGGCACAGTTTGTTTACCCTATGAATTTCATCTGATTCAATCTACTATTGAACTGAGGACTATAGTTTCCTAATGTTATTTTAAACTTGTTAATATTGTTTACAAATACCTAAGTTTTATGGGCTTTGTTCAGTGACATATTCTGTCTCACTTTTAGTGTAAGATCAGGTAATAATCACTTTGGTTCATTTTTTATTCTACCTTTGTAGAAAGTCACAAATCCATTCATTAGCTGAACTAAAACATTGAAAAGATACTGTATACAAAAGGCAAAAATGCCATTTACTTGGTGATAATTACTAGTGTTCATTTTCTCACTTAAGTGATAGGGATATCACACTGTTGCCGTAGCAACCCCAATTCTGTCCCATTAACTGCCTAATGTGGATTTATGAATGCAAGTTTCAACGCTCAAAATAGGGAGTGATTCATCATGTACAGCATAGACAGCTGATTTGCAAGGCTGTCTGATTTGGGTTTCACTGTTAAAAGGCTATGCTGTGATGCAGGTATCCAACTAAAGATGAACCAATTTGATATTTAGTGAGATTTGAAAGGATGGTTGGATAGCTATTTTAGTTTTTGAAATGTTCTGTGCTTGTATCACAACACTAAAAAAAAAAATCCGTTTTTTTGTAGTGATACCAGGGAAGATAATGACACTTTCACAGTGATTTGTTTGAGATCTGGGGTATTTCAAAGGTGTGCCCATTTCAAGTTAGCTTACTAATCCTGAGTGTGCTCCTGGATAGTGTTTTAATGGATTTATCCCATTCCTTAATTAGCAGTTTACATTTCAAGAAAGCAAAGCTGTAACTAAGGAACTAGAGAAATCTCTAGGTTCAAATCTTGGGTGTCCCATAGACTTCCCTGATTTTGGGATCAATGTTTAAGTCTGTGTATGCTTTTTTCTCATAGAGTAGGAAAAAAAAATAGGGAAAAAAATCCACTCCTTACTTTTTCTCCTCTATGTCGTAGAATCCTGAAGGTTGAAAAGGACCTCTAATATTGTTGAATGCAACTGTTAACACAGCACTGCCAAGTCCACCACAAGACCATGTCCATAATTCATGTCATAGCTATTTAGGCTCCAATCCTGTGCCTATTTGCAATTTTCACACTTGTGACAAGTCTTAGTAAATGCATCAGCATTTATAGGAGTAGTCATCTCTCTGAAATAGAAAACATGTCTCTACTAACAGTCTGTCTACTCAGTGGTCAATGTACTTTGCCCAAACCATTCATTATCTGTTCTGAGGGCTGCTATGAAATGGACAGTATCGAATGCAGTAAAACTGTGTTAAGGAAATGGTGGTGTGAATATGAAGCCAATCATGTAGAGATGGACTTACAGTAGCTCATGCAATTTTATTTTGCATTTGTGCATCTGTATGTTGGTACAAACTTTTACTACGTTATTATGTACTATTTTTAGCAGGTTGTTTGGAGTTACAGAAGTGCTATAAGTCTTTCTCTGAAAAGCATTTTAGTCTATTCATTGGAATAATAATAAGTGTTTAAGTTTACTTGGGATAAAAGAAATACAATTCCTTTTTACAACAGCTACCTTTTGGAATTAGATTAATATTATGGGACTATATACTCAACCTTTTTTGAATAGCATAGAAATGGAGTCAGACTCCAGACTTCATTTTCATGCTTTGCTTTTCTGTGTATTATTACATTACACTGAACCATTCAACTCCAGAGTAAGATTTCTGCTTTGTTGCAGTTGATAAATCTGCCTTTCAGGGTTGTTCTGTATGAAAGTGAAGGACACATTATCTTTGCTGTCATGTCACTAATACATATGGTCAAACACAACTTGTTCCCTTCCTCTTGCTGTTTTTCATTGGAAAGTACCAGTATTGTACTTCTGTTCCTGTGTGCACCTACTTGGCTCTTGCCAAGTACTGCTGCCTACTGGTAACACCATCGAGCAAGGATGATTCCCTCAAATTGCTTGACAGTTTTTCCAGACAGAAAGGCTAGTTTTGCTTATAAATCCTTAAACACAAACTTCCAATTATGTAAGAAAGGTCTTGCTTTTTTTACTCATGAACTAGTAATTGCAGCAAGTGCTTTGAAACCTCTTGCTGTCAGGATATGCAGTGAAAGTGTGCCACCTCTTAAAGGATTAAAAAGTCGCATAGTCTTAGGTGGCTGTTCAGATTTTCAGATTGCAGAATTTCAGGATGGGTCAGGTTGGAAGGGACCACAGTGGGTCATCTGGTCCAACCTCCCTGCTCAAGCAGGGTCACCCTGGTGAGAATTAGGAAAAGATATGTATTTGGTAACTTGTTGGACAAAACCTACACTATTACCAGAACATAAACATGTGTGGCATGTTTAAACATGTACATTTACATGTGTAGTCATATATGTACATGATTTCTGGTATAGGTAATCTATGCTTATCATGCTTTAACAAAGGAAAAGCAACGAATTTATGTCAATTTACTGGCTTGTTAGGAGTGTGAAATGTTGAATCCCAGATCACAGATGGACATTCAAAATATTTCAAAGGTTAACAATGACATTAAAGGGAAGCCCGCTATTTAGACAAAGAAAATGTCACCCTTTGCTACTAACTGGGTGGCCTTCTACAATGCGTTGACCTCATAACATCTTGACTGCAGACAGTTTGCAGTGCAACATCACAAGGAATTGTTGAAAATACATCAGAGTTGAAAAGCTGAGAGGGGAAGAAAGTATGTCACTTTGTAAGAAATGCCAGAGAATTTCCTGCATTTCAGTTAATGAAAATGTTGTAGAGTTTGTTAAAAATGTCTGCTAAGGGTATGTGCTAGGTGTGGCTTTTATTTATTTTTAATTATTGGAACTGACATCAGGGCAAAGAAAGTTTAGAAGTTTAAAGACTGGCAAATGAGTTGATAAGTTTTAAAGAGTACATTTTCTACTATATGCTGCTGTATACATATATGCAATGTGAAAGATCATGAAAAGTATTGCAGTTTACTAGAAAACATTTAGAAAATTATTTATGGCATATTGAAAACTTGACAGGAGGTTTCTACATGACTTCTACATGAATGTGAAGCTTGATGTTTAGGGCCCAGAACTAGTAATATAACTAAAGAATACTTAAGCCTCAATTGCTTAATGCAATCTAAAAATATTTTAAAACCTAAAGGGATAGTAAATACTACCTGAGTACCTAAGTGTTCTGCTTATTAAGACTATAATAATTTTTGCCATTTTTACCTAATTTATCTTATAGACACGTGTTAGAAGAAAAATGTAGTTTCATTTTGTGTGTGTGTGTGTAAAAATCACATTTGTGTTTACAACTGCTTGTTGTAATAGGAATACTTGATTTTAAAACAAACTTATTTCTGAGATGAGTTGTTACTGAAAGTATTTAGTTGTCATGGGAGGATTACTTGGAAGGTCACACTATAATACTTGGATGGATCTCAGTGCTTGCAGAGACTGGGAATATAGGTCCCTTTGTCTGTGAAGAAGCTGGGTTAAGTTACACCTAGACAAGTTGTGCTTGAAAGGCTTTTTAGTATCTTTTTCCTCTCTTAGGGACTTTCCATCACATATATGAGTATTTTTTAGTCATCTTCTTTATCTACTGGTTTCTGAAAAATGTCCTTGTGGTCCATAAATTCTGCATTCCAGAAGTGAAATTTCAACAATACATCTTTCTCTCATGGGCTTTCTACATTGAAGCATATCAAGGTTAGCGTAACAAAACTTACAGTTTTAGTACTTTTTGCAAGCTGTGTTCCCACAAAAGTAGTTTATGACAACTTTTTGCTAAATGCTGACTAAAAGTGTTTTAAGGCCTAACATACCACCTGTGATTAATTAAAACAATTAATTTAAAGGATAATTACAACCCTTAAAAAAGTAGAGAAGTTATATCATTTCCAAAAAAGGAGAGAGAGAGAGAGAAAGATAGATATGGGTCATCTCCATATTTAGTGTATGCTACAGGGCAATACAGAGCAAGTCCACAGCTGTTCAATTGTGTTCATGTCTTCAAATGTGTCTTCTATAAAGCTTTTATGGTAATATGATGCTGTTATGAGAGATCTGTGTGGCAACAGAAGTCCCTTATTTTCAGGTTCAAACTGAAACTTGAGAGGACTCTGCACTTTATAAAGAAATCAATGTTCTAGGAAGTAGCCACATTACAGATAATTATCTTTATTGAAGAGATTGTACACTGATTTTTAAATTAAAGTTACTAAATAAAAGGTTTTCAAAAATAATGGGTTTCTTTTGATAAACCAAGGAGAACATTTGTCTTGCAGCTTTTTCAGGCTTTTGCCAAGCTTATTTGTGCAGTATAGTGTAACACAGACTAAGGTCTCCATAGGGGTTTATGCAGCTAGTGACCGTTAATTGAAAAACTCATTTCAAATAATCCCCGTGAGTGAAATTAATCTCTTGGTTCTGATGAAGTCATACGTGACCGATTTCATTAAGAAATCAGTAATATTTTACATTTCTTTTTAAATGTCAGGTTTGGATGCTTACTTTTTCATTAGCTATTATGACATTACATTCTTGAAAATTTAAAAAAGAATACTAGTATTACTTCTATAACATAAAAGTAGAGTATTATTCTTTATGCCCTTATTTGCATCACAAGTTTTGCAAAGACTGTTGCAGCCCTTGTGAATTTTCTATTCCAGCAAAACTGTTCTGAAACTGATTGACATTGTTCTCAATCTTTTTTGATTTCAATGTGCATTACATTTTTCCACTAATCAATAGTTAGATTTTAATCTAGAGAGGCATCTTTAACAATTCCAGCATAAGATACAGTAAGGTACTTAGAGGATCCCTCTAAAATTTGTAGGGAGAACTGGTGTCCTGGAACAGGTCAATGCTCTGTAATTATTTAGTAAAAATGAGCAGCAGTGCTTTCATCTTCTGACATGATTTTAAATGTTAATTGCTCAACTGTATGTATGGATTTAGTATCCAGTGTTGTATTACATGACTGCTTTTTGGTACTTTGCAGGTGAGAAGCCAACAAAATTTTCCCTTTCAGGACTACCTATTCTATGTAAAACAGTAGCATTACAGTTGCCATACAATTTTTATATAAAATTGTATGCTTACATGTATGTAGTCATATTAAAAGAGCATTGTCAAAATAGTATTATCAAATGATCAGATGTTAGCAAAGATAACAGTTTAAGGTGCTGATTCCTCTGAAGTTCATTGCCTAGCCTTCCACACACCAGGCTGTGCTCTCTGAGACCTCTCTGAACTTAATGCAGAAACCAGGGAGGAAATTTTCAAGCTAAACAGCTTAATGTTGGCAAAAGTACACACTATTAAAATACAGATCTTGTAATAAAATTCGGATAATGTTAATACGCTATGCTGCCCTTCCTGCGGTTTATATCAAGTTGAATCTCAACCACAAGCTCCTGTCAGCAGTATTATATAAAAAAGAAAATTTTGGGTAACCTTGATCAGACATTACATTGGCATAAGTGTCGTGCTATGCCCTTTGTATCAGAGGCCAAAGGATCAATTCTCAATCTCCTTATTGGTGGGTGCTGCCACATGCACAGAAGCATCTGGATATCAGAATTTCCACCTGAGTTCAAGTCTTAGTATGTGTCAGTGTGGTCACAGGATATAGGGGTGATATGGTTTGACACCATCAGCACGATTTGCAGATAAAGTAGTTAACTGTCTTTAATTTTCTTTTGCTCTTAGAAGAGGCTGGATTAGGTGTGGAAACTATGATCTCTCTGGAAATATTTTATCTGTACATACATTGCAATAGGAGGCAGTTTTGCTTATGTATAAATGCATTATGACCCCTTAGCAAGGAAAACTTTGACTAGAGGGAAAAGTTTGGTGAAAAATTATCAGGTACTGTTCTCAGTGATATATATATCAACTTAGCTAAGGTTTGCTTTTAGTAACTTCAAGGCTTGCAGAAATGTCAGACTGAAGTAATTACCCTTTGTGAAGAAACAGATGAAGTGATCAAGATACTCTTGACTTAAATTTTTTTTTGGTTATATGGGGAGTAAGGAACATATCTTACTTCCTTTCAATGCAGAAGGTAGTGACGTTCCCAACTTGCTAGTGCTGAGAAGAGAGTATAGACCTTTAGTCAGTAAAACTAATTAGGGAGTTATTCTGCTTCCCTATCAAATTCAGCTGCGAGAAACAATCTCATTAGTGTGTGACCTGCTGAATGCAGACAATGTTTCAAGACCTTTTCAAGCTGGAATGCATTTTTTGCTGATAATACATTCTTAGCAGTTATTGTTTTCTCCATCAATATTGTGAGTGTCTAGGGCTCTGGAATATTAGCTCTTCTTTATGTCTGTCACTGTTGAAAACCCCTAAAAAAATATAGCATGTCAGCCTTTGGCTCATGTGTTGCTGATGACAAATTCATCGTCACCATCTAGTCCATCTGTGCTGATAGTACAAATGATCCTATATTGATAAATACGGTGTAGGTGTGTGCAAAGGATTTTGGGATCGAAGATCAAATTCAAATGTTGTGAACTCACTTCTACCATTTGTTTTTGGATACCTGAAGTAGATGTACAGTCCTAGAATCATGGTGCACCTGTGATTGCCATTGAATATTTTGACATTTACTTCTGATTTTGACTTCAGAAATAACAGGTAGCATTCACTAAAAACACCTGATTTCTTAAAAAAAACCCCTCACACCACCACCACAACCAATCAAAAACAAAACAAAGCCAACCAAAAAAAAGATAACTAGAAAAATAATTTGTTTAACTTTTAAGTTTCTTTAGTACTAACAGAGGTATTTTTTTTAATTGTACAATATTGTTGACACAGCCAGAATATATGCTTGCAAAAGGGAAAAAGGGAGAAGATACAAATTCCTCTTCCATTAGTAGCTATTCTAAGCTTTTCTCTGTGTGAATATTGTAAAGAAGTCTTTCTGTAACTGAGATGATTTCTCAAAATTCTTTTATTTCTATTATTTGATTTACTGGGTTCTTTACTGAAATGACAGAAAGCGGTATTTACTGAGCTAATTCAATTAAGAAGTAAGTCTGTTGTAGTGGATTATAGAAATGCAAAAACAGAGGATTTCAGAGGAAGAAAACGAAATGTTATTATTATCATAAGTAATATATAATCCAAAAGCAATAATAAATTATTTTTTTAATTCTAAGAGCCATATGTAATTTCTCTACAAGCAGAGAAAGCCACAGTTTCTTCTTCTGAAGACTGTTTTCATAGTTTTTGATAGTTCATTTCTCTGAGCTAATGGAGAACCAACTTTGTTAATAAGGAGCTCCCAGAGATTACCTCCTTATAGGACACAAGAGTGCAGGTATGCTAAATTTGCCCTGGTTTTTCTCATATGATAGAAACTTTAAAACAGACACTAAAAAGTAAAACTAAAAATGAGAGATTCCAGACCTGTTAATGCTGCCCTCTGATATGTTTTTTGTTATTTTTTGTTAATAAGAGTTTTTTCAAATATATTAATGGCAATGGGCAGTGTAAAAATACCAGCACATTACAGAATGAGGATGTGATGTCATCTCACAAACAGGGACAGAGACAAGGCAGAGGTATTTAACGCTTCATTTGCCTTTGTCTTCAACATAGATGACAGACCAGGGAGGTCTTGGTGCCCTGAACTGGAGGACCATGAGTGCTTGCATGCCTCGCTGGGGTGCAGCTGTGGTGCCAGTACAGGCAGCTGGAGCAGGACTGCAGGCCCCCTTGACAACTGGAAGGATGCCTAAGACACCTGTTAGATTCAGAGACTAGACTTAGTTGTCGCAATTTCAAAGTTCATTGTTCAAAGAGGTGGCACAGTCAAGATCCTTCAAGGTGGTGGTGGTAGCCCTGGGTGATGAGGGAAACCTCAAAACTCAGGGTTATATATTCTCAGGTTCAGGTGGAAATGCCTCTAGTACCTCCCCTGGGGTGAGGTGTTTTACACTGGAGGTTGCCGAGTACTGTCTGATGGTACTTTTGTCTCCTTTCTGGGATGCAGAGAGCAATCCCAGAAGGTAACACTGCCACCTTGGGCTTCAGCACTGTAAAAGCACAAGGAGGAACTTTGGCCAAGAAAACTGTTTTCCAATATTGGAGAACTGCCTGTTACCTTTTGATAGGGAAACACAAACCATGATGTTTCTTCTCAAGCACAGTCTCCCTTCTCACAGACAGTTAAGCAATGACTCATTGCAATGAGATTTTCTTGCTCTAACTTTAATTGGTTTCTTCTGAATGTTTTGTGGTGTCTTTAAGAATTTGCTCCTCAGTAGATACCTACAGAGAAGTTCTAATAGCTGTTTCATTTCCAACATCTCTGTAATTTCAGTAGATTTATTTTCCTGTACCTTCTATAATTTTATGTTTTACTGATTAAAACACATTTTGCTTTTTTTTTTCTTAAACATATTCATAGCTTATTTGCCTTCAGTTTGCATTAATTGACATTTCAACAAGTGCCATGTGAATAGGCAGAGACTTGCTTTCTAAAAAGTTTCACCATAGGAAAAAAAGATTTCTTTTTGCAACATGACTTGTCCTATATAACTTTGGGTGATATATTTCTGTGTCCTCATAGAGTATAAAGAAAAGTATAAGTATATACTTATATAAATACATATAAGTAAGTTTATATGTACTGTCTCTCTTCCCCTATAAAAGTGTGTATATATATATATATTTATATAAGTATAAAGAGTATTAAAAAAGAAAAAACGATCAAGATTCCAGGATTATGTTTTTTTTTTTATTAGAGTCTAAATTATGTCATGAAACTACTTTAATAGCTAAGTGTGCATTTAATACTTCTTTCATTTTTTAGAAGAAATGGGGAAAAGTAAGGATAAACACCTTCCCCTTACCCTACCAAAAAGCCACCACAAGTATGACTAGAATATAAAGAGATGCACCACTTCAACTCCGTCTTGAAAATGTTTAAGAATCAAATCAAATCAAATCACCAGCAGCACTCCTCTAAATTTTGCATGTATACTATCTCACCACTTGTTACTTGCACTGTTCTGGTTGTGACTTGTAGCTGTGGATGGTCAAGGACAAAAGATGAGAGCTGTCTCCAGAGGAAAGTAGTTATGGGACGAGTGTGCATCTGATGCAGTTGGGGTAAGCAAAAAAACTTTAAAGATGAGATATTTCATTAAAGATACTAATTGATTCTAAAAACTAGGGAAAAGACACTTTTCCTCTGCATAGTAAAGCATTCTCTTCAACTTTAATAAAATAAGTATTTTTTCCATCCACTGTATATAAATGATCCTTGGAAATCACCACATCTTATTTAAAAGGCTACAGGAATGGCTTCTGTATTTATTTAAATCATACTCTTAATATACATTCATGTTATACAGAAATAAAAACGATACAATATAAATAGTATAAAAAAACATCCTGCACAAATCTTACGTAATCTCTTCCATGGGTTTTTTTTGATGCCTAAGTGCTTGCTTTTAAAGAAAGAGAACTTCACCACAAACATGATGGTGTGGTGTGGTGCGGTACAGAAAGAATATGTGTCTGAAATGAGAGATCTTCGGTCTATTTTAAAGAAAGAGTAAGTAGTAACAAAGTAATATGAAAATGGTAAGCATTTGTTGTTCTATATTTTGAGGTAACTGTGAGAAAAATTCTGAATTAGTAATGAGGAATTTTGACTGATGGCTTGGAAAGCACTCTCGAGAGAGTTAATAAACCATTAATGTGATGCTCACTTTTCTTATGCTGGTCATCTTTTCACTTGAGTGCCTGCGACAGTCTGTCCCTATGTCACTTCAATAAACAGTGTGTTTTATTAATTCTCTTGAAGAAAAAAGGCATTTTGGTTACTCTCATACATAAAAAGAGTGGTAGATTGGTGACATTTAAAAAGTTTTATTCAGTGATGGAGATGTTCAGTCCCATGTACATGATGAGGCAGATACTACAGGACAACCATTCTACTGCTTGAGACAAGTTAAGCTCATGTGTGGAAGAGCAAGTTGGCTTAACTTACTGTATTTATGGGAGTTCATTGCAGAATTCTAATATTTTTTTTTTTATTATCTGAGAGAGATTGATCTGCAGTTATGGTTGTTCATTTTTTTTACTAAATGGAAGAATTATCTTCCTGCCTAAACATCTCAGTATAATCTAGTGCCTACGTGCTACCTCAAATATAATCTTGCACCTACTGCTTAAAAAAATGGTTGGCTATACTGCAAATACAGCTACTAATCCTGTCTCCATTGAAAAGCTGCATAAACAGTATGGCTTTGCCTTGTGGATAAACAGAAAAGGGTACTCTCCATAGCTGTTTGCAGCAAGGAAATCTGCTCTGTAGTTGCTATTATGCTCCAGGAGCTTCTGCACCCCTCGCTGTGGCCTCAGAAATGCTTATATCTAGTGTCAGCAAGGCATTTAATTGTGTGCTTAACATTAAATTCAGCGAGACCTATAAATGCACTTAACTTCAACACCTGCTTGCCATTATTGGGAAGAGTGGTTTGCTCAACTAAGATTACAGGAAGGAAAGACAGATTATCCTGGTGAGGTGGATATCCATGGATGCCTGCATCTATACCAACATCAAAGAGATCTTTTTTCTGCTCAGAAACACTCAGATCAAAATCATAATGCTTCCTTTCCAAAGATGTGGATAATGGAGGAAAGAAAAGAGCTCTTTCTTCTTTCTAAAAACATCTCTTGTCACTCCACATCCTGCCTGTTCATCAGGACAAGCAAGGGCATTGTGGAGTTGCCTTTCTCCCTCTGCCCATAGAGTGACTGGCATTAAGACATTATCTTTCCCATATTGCCATATGCCTTTTTCCCCTTGATGCTACCAAAGACAAGTGGGGATGGAAGGGTTACAGCTGTGGAAGGAAGGCTGTAGTGACCTGCTGTACGAACTACAGTATTTCTGTGACTCTCTCAGAAAATGTCAAGTCTCAGCACTGTACCTGACCCTTCTCACGAGCATTACAACTTCACAGATACTCACTCAATGCCTGTCCATTTCTGTACCTGACATTTGTAGGACAGAGCTTACTGCTTCAATTATTAACACAAAATTCAAATTACCAACAGCCAACCTGGGTTGACTTACAGCCCAATGCTGCTCCAGCTCAGCTGCCACATTTTCCTGTGGGATTCACCTGGAATACTTCGGTAGTCAGCACACTGCAGAGCATGGGAGACCATAGCCGTATAGATTTCTGATGAGGTATTTCATTAAAGGCTTCAAAAGAAGATAAACTATAAGAGATATAGCACAGATTAACAATTGAGATGGAAGCATATGGTCATTTTTTTATGATAGACAAAGTCCTCCAGCTGATTCTTTTAAGGATTTGTGCTGCTTATGTGGAAAGTTCTGTGAAAGAGAATTAACAGAAAACTATATGTGAGATAACACTATATACTGTGAGTCATAGCTGTTAATGTATTTTCTTCTCTTTTTTTTTTAGTTCATGTTTTGTTGGCCAATTATTCAGAAACTATGTCCAGTCTAACAGCCTTCCTGCTGGTTCACCCTGTATTAATACATGTAGACCTCAGGAGCAAATTATTCTTTCATTTTGCAGTGCTGCAAGAAGTAGGCTTGAATCATGGACAAACTGGCACCAGAAAGTTGGAAGGAATTCAGAGAAATCAATCAATAATGATTAAAGATTTAGATTTCATTATGACATATTAAAAATAATTATATAGCATTCATCTCAATGATGAATGTTCATTCATGATGAATGTTAATTCACTGACATACAGTGCAGAATTATCCTCACAGTAGAAAGCTGAAAATCACTAATGAGGAAGAGAAGATCAATTTCTAGTCCTCAAACAAAACCCCCAAATAACCCCAACACTGTATAGTAGACCACCATTTCCCTAGTCTACTGAGATTGCTTGCTAGAAGGCAGTATGATTTGCAGCAGGCAGTGCCCTTGTCTACATTACTTTGTATAATCAACTTAATGTTACTTAATTTATAGTTGTAGTCTCATGCCAGTTGCTGTTTCACACTCCTCTCCTCTTACAAGTTCTGAGAGTAAAGTTCATGGTAGATTAGCCTGTCAGTGTGCACTGTGATTGCCCGCTGCATAATTCAGAAGCCTCAAATAACTATACAGTCAATTTAATAGTTTTAAGCAATCAGTTGGAAAGTAGGGAAGCTTGAATCTCTCAAACATTACAACTCTTGATCAGGAAAAAAAAAAAAAAGATAAATGCTTTGTGCAGCTGTTAAACACCCCCAGAATAGTAGGGTCTGATTCTGGTTAGGTGTCTCAGCCCTCAGAAGAAGAAGAAGATTGACTCTTTGTGCTGGGTTTTTCTATGGATTGGCCCAAGTACATAGGATCTTGAAAATCATAGTGTAACCACAAGCTCAGTACATAACAGAACAATGGTTTTGACAGAGCCTATGGAGAGTAGATGGAAGATCCTGTAGATTTTACTTTTACAACCCAAAATCCCCGCTGATATCTTGTGCTCTTAGTCTGGGGCTTTTCCAACCTGCAAATGAAGTGTATGATGGAGGGGTTCTCCAGTAGTATTTCAAGATATACCCATGGCCCCAATCAGCACGTAAGTAGTTTTTTCTGTCCTACTCAATCAAAATGAAGGATCCAAGTTTATTTTAATTTCTAAGAAGTTTTCTCTTTTTTTTTTTTTTTTTTTTTTTTTAGTTGTGTTTGCTCTTTGTTACATTCTTAAAAGCTATAAAAATAATAC
>WEIV01021665.1:47610-94239 GCA_013390005.1 Calyptomena viridis | reverse complement strand
GAAATGTAAACAGTTTAAAACACAGAAGTTTTGGGGAGAAACCAGAAACATGTCAATTCCCAAACCACATAAACAGTCTTCCTGTCTCAGAAGGGTGAAACAGTCACTCAGAGTTGTATTTTGAATTCATCTGAAACAAAAAAAGCAACCTCAGAAAAAACAAAAACACAGCCCAGAACCTGTTCTCAGAGGAGTGGCCAGTAAATGTATGTTTTATGTACAGTCAACTGACTCTCCATTAACACTTTTGATGTACCACATTAAAGCAAGCATATGGAATTAAGTTCACTTTCATGTTATATTTAACTGGTATTTCCTTCAAGGGGAATGTTTTCCCTTACCCTATGAAAGTTAAAAGGGTCCATACTTGTCTCCACTGTAACTCTTTCTCCATGTTGCAAACAACAAATACAATGACTAAAAGAGGTTTGGTTTGCACACAATATATAATGAAGCATTTACAATTAGATTTTTTTGTAACACTTTGATAGTCTATAAATTGTTTTTATTTAATGACTTGATGCAAGGGACTATTGTGCTTTTATTTGTGGAAATGGACATTGGTGCAGAAATTAATGATAAGACACAGAACTGAACTCCTGATAGAGCATGAACATTAGTTGTTAAAACTTGTTATTTTGTTTTCTTCATCTGAATAAGATGCAGCATCAGAGGAATAGATTTTATATTATGTGGCTCGGATGAAAATGTCTAGGTGATGTCAGTTGACATTTGTTTATGTAATAAGTGTGGTACATGCACAATTACCAATTATACAAGCTTAGACTGTGTTCACAGAAGTGGTTCCCTTCGCTGTGGATAGACTAGAATTCTGGCTTTGGCATGAATAATAACTTTAAAACAAAGTTATGGAAAGAACTCATGTAGTCTCGTCACCTACTTTCATTAAGTAGAAAGGTGACAATGAGATGAAAGGGCAGTAGTTTTGACAGAATGAAGTAGCAAAGGTAAGAAAAACAAACATATATGTGGCTTTGTGGGTAAATTATATAGATAATGAAAGGACCACAGGTAGTGTAGTCTGAAACCGACTGTGCTTCACAAATCACAGCTCAAAGGCTCATGCCTAATTGCAAAAAAGTTGAAATTACTTTAGACTTTGAAACTAAGTATTGTTGATTTAACTGAAATATGGTTGAATAACTGATTCAATGGCACAAATACTGAAGGGTTCAGTATATACTAATATAGACAGCAAAAGGTATAGATAAAACAGTTTTATTTGGATCAATATCACCTACATGAAAACAGGATAATGAAGAGATACAGATTTTACTGTAGAATGTGTTAACTTTTGAGTTGTTAGAGAGAAAAATACTTCTGAAATGTGGGTCATTATGGAAGATCAGTCCATAGTTACAAACTTGAGAACAAACTTTGCTAACAAAGGTAGAGCCTAACCATCTCAGAAATGAGAGCAGCATATTTCATCACAAGGCCAGTGGACTAGTGAAAGCACATTTTTTACATTTGATTTTGTTAAACTGTGAAGATGTTATAGAACTGTTAGCGGAAAAGACCCTCAACTTATGTAGTCACACACTGATGCTATTTAAATGAAGTGCAGATTTCTAGCAGCTTTCATTTGTAATATAGCAAATTCTGAAGAAGCTTCCTAGCAAGGTTGACTAGACTTTAGGTCTAGAAATTTTGTGTGGGTTTTTTTTTTTTTAGCCAAAAGTGAAAAAGAATAAAAAGAAAAAAGCTTTGTGTCTTAACAGGATAATATGAAAGTTCTAAAGAGATATCTAGACATGCAAAGAATTTGAGTAGGCAGCAATGAAAAGTCCTTTATAAAAGCCAGGAAGTACTGTGAAAAAGTGAGCTTCCTAAAGTGACTCTGGATCAAACATTTTTCAGGAACTTATGAGAAATTGTGGTATGTTCTTTAGTCATTTGAAAAAAGAGAGGATAAAGATGGGAGATCATTACACTGTGACTGTGACATCCACATTAAAGGGTACCTCACAAGTCAGTGAATACTCTGAATCAGTTTTCAATAAGGATGTTGATGTTGAACATGGGACCAAAGGCTAAGTGACTATATAACTGGAATGAGTGCATAGAATGGAAATTACCATATCCAAGAGGCAAGAAGGACTGTATTATCAATAAAACTGGAATTTTTTGTTCATAAGATACAGAATGGGGAAAAAAATCTATCATATGTGAAACCACAGGCCTTGGGTTTTATTGGCTCTCAAATTAGAGATGGCACTGTATGGACAAAGAGTAAAAGTGTTTTACAAGTACTTTAAGAAAAATTATTAATACAAGGAGATATAAAACTTCGTAAAATGCTTTATGAAATACTCTATAAGAAGGAATATGGAGGTAAATGAATGATGAGGTAGAAAGTGACATGGATTTACCAAATGTAGGTTACACCTTCTTGTCATGACAAGACAGTTGCCCTTCTTGCTGAAGAATATACAATAGATCAAAAAACTCAGTGATAGTCGTCTGGGGAAGTATTTATTAAGGCAGAGAAAGTTAGAATTAGTACATGATTAGAGAAATGTGTAAGGAACATTAATAAAGAAATCACAAACTAGAATTGGAAACAAGTTGCTTGTAGACTTGCTGTAGGATAGGTTTCAGGGCGGATCTTACTTAACAGTCTCATTAATGACTATGTCAAAACAGGGTTTTTGCCAGTGGCATTTGGAGATAACAAAGTTGAGATGCATCTTTAAAGGAGGTTTACAACATCATGGAAGAGTGTCTCTTAGGTCCGTGAAGTAACATAACTTGGGCAAAGCAACTCTGTATTTATTATATGTGAGGCTTCATCTGAAAATAACAGAAGATTAAATGATACCTGCTGATCATAACATGAAATGAGTGCTAATTGCGAATAAAAGCCAAATGTGATCCTCTGTCCTATGTTCAGTAAAGATTGTGACATGAAAAATTCCCTGTCTGTGGTGTTGGTAAGGTGTTAAGAGGGGATATAATTTCTCTTTATCAAGACATTGTGTATGATGGGGAGGAATGAGCATTAAGGAAGAAGAAAAGCTGAATGATTGTCACAAGAAAAAAAATTCCACATAAAATGACCCGAAAAACATCAAAGTTGGAAATTAGAACCATCAGAAAAGTAGGCTATATGAAATAGCTTTCAGATTTAAGTGGTCGAAATATTTCGAAATGGAGTAGAGTCATAATCTATGAAAGGGATCATGCAAAGTATTTCACTGTAGTAGCAGAAGGCTGAATATCATAACTTAGGTCTAACATACCATCTTCCTAACAACAACAACAAAAGGAAATAAAACATTGGTTTTCTTAAATCACTTTTTAAAAAAAAATCATTTTTAAAAAAAAAAAATTCCTTGTATTTTTTTCAGTAGGACTCTTATTTATACCAACACATGCAGTCTTTTTTTACTGCTCCTTCTATTTAATGAGCTTCTGCTTGAAATGTTGGCAACTTTTACAAAGTTGCTTTCTGTTTCTGTAATCCTACATATATGTCCATAATCCTGTTTGTTTCTTGAAGTTCCATTTCTGTTGTTTGAGTATTTAAAACTTCAGTTGTTATAACTCATGAACTGGGTGATCATAAGCTCTGACACAGAAAAAGGATGTAAATACCAAGAAGAGAGTGGAATTATTTCCTGTTGCCCTAGGAGAATGCTGACAGCAATAGGATAAAACTAAGCAAAGCAAGAGAGGTGAATACCAGGAAGCTAAGAAGTCCCTATCACAGAGACATATAACACTCCACCAGAAAAATCCCTAACGTAAAATGTAGACAAGAAAGCTATAGTCCTGTGGGTATGAAAAATGGCACCACTTAATTTTTCAGTATATTCTTAATATTTTCTTTCATACTATTCTCTTTCTTTCTTTTACCAATGTTATTACAGTGTGCATTTCCACGTGGTGACTGTTCATAACAATCTAAGCCCTGAGATGACTAAATACAACTGACTCATAAAAAAATGTGACAGGAAGGGAAGAATCACATGGTAAGGTCATCAGTTAACATTACAAACAGGCATATTGTTCTAACCACCCTGTTGCTGCTGATATGTATTTTAATAATTAGGATGAGGTACAAATGAAACAGCTGTTTTCCCTTAAAATCTTAGGGTAAATCAGTCCAATAAAAAGTCATCAGTTTGTTGTCTTGCCCCTAAATCTTCACTGTTTGTTTCTCTGAACCGTTACTACTGCATTTCAGTGCTACTGTGTATGCACTGTATACTGTACACTGTCCTGTCCTTCCACTCTGCTTTATTTCCTTTCCCAGCCTAATTCAGAATGAATGGATGAACCTAAGCTTAGTGGATTTTTGTTTTTTATTGATGTGGATTCTTCTGGCAGCTATTTTCATCTTCTTTGAAATGTCTTGGCTTCATTTTTATTTGGATTTTCTGTCTTGGCCTGAATATTATAATATTATACTGGTTAGTTTATTTCCAAATTAAATAGCTTATGAAATAACTGAAGTAAAGTACTCTTACAATGCTGAAATACTTTGTAATCTACAATGAAATTTGAAATGAGCATAATTGCCATTTCTGGATACTCCTTTGTTTGGGGAGTAATTGGTTTTTTTCTCTATAATTATTATAAAGCAAAGGAAAATTATTGAAATGCTGGGCATGTCTAACTAAGCATTGGTTACCAAAAAGAAACTTTTATGGCAGCAATGTCAGCTTCCTAGTGTTTTTCTGGTTTGGAGCTTAAGCTCTGATATCTTGATCTCACTGGTATTCCCAATAACACTTTTTCTGAAGATCCTAGAAGTAGTCAGTGTTCTTCCCACCAAAGTGTGCTACTAGTGTCTGAGTATTGCTGCTTCTTCTTAACAATGTAAGCACCAAGCTGAGAACAGCCAGCACTAGCAGTTTATTTCCATCTTATGACTCCTTCAAATCACAGCAGGAGGAACTACAGAGCAGACAAGAAAGAGCCAGGACGAAGCTGTGCAGACAGGGCACATGGAGGTGAGGTGAAAGAAATACTCAGAGCACTGGCCTTTGCTCTCTGAGCCTTTTTGATGTTATCATCTGATGAAAGTCTCATGTAAAATATGTGCAGTTTCCCGGGAGCCAGGTCTGTCTCCTCACAGTTGAGTGTCCTGATCACGGGGTCAGGTTTTACTTGATCTGTACTTCAGCTGATCACACAGTTTTTGTCTGCACAGAAGCACAGGTGGGCTGGAGAAGAGAGAGTGCTGTCAGCTAGTACACCTGCTGGTGGCCTAGAAGTTTAGGATAGTCCTCTGTGTTACAGAAGATCTAATTTTATTGCTGTGCAAACTGAATACATCTAAAACCTAGACCTTCTTACTTCATGAATGAGGTCTTTAGCCACAGTCTTGACCTTAGCTGTTTTGGAAGGATCTTTCTGAGGAACAAGAGCGCAACTTGTGCTTGTCTGGATGAACCTTGGAAGGAAGAGAAATTGGGATGGAGGGAGGCACCTGTCCTCTCAGGACATACTCCCAATTTTCTTACTGATGAAAGTCAGAGACTTCTTTGTTTTTTAATTGAAATTTTAAAAATGCATATATATTTTTTCCTCTTCTTTTCCAAAATTTATTAGCTAATGCAACACAGTGTTTTTTGCCTCAAGCACATTCATACTTTGAAGATGGGGAAACTATCAGTATCTTTAATGCTAAGTAAATACTGTGCAAGTAGCATCCAGGCTGACCAACATCCAAGAAACTGAGGTCTGTATTCCTAAAGGTATATGTCTGGATTTGACACAAATTGAAATTGCCCTTATTAAAAAAAAAAAACCCAACCAAAAAAAACCAAACCCAAACCAAACCAAAACAAACAAAAAAACCCCAAACAAAACAAACAAACAAACAAACAAAAAAAAAACACAAAAAAAAGAAGAAAAAAAGGGGAAAAAAAGAAATTAAATTAATAGCTATGATTGTGCCATTTTCCACAACTTTTAAAAAGCCATTTTGTCTCAGAAATGGTGTATTTTAATACACAAAGCCATTTTACAGTATTATATAACTGTCTTAAAGAGCACTATGGGATTAGTCCCAGTGGAGGATAACAATAAAAGTTAAAATGTGACAATTATTTTGTATGTTTGCATGTCACCTCTCTGCCGTTTAAAAACAAAAAACCTAGTTACACAAAAACATAATTCTTCTTAATGCCCAGTGCTGCAGGTGGTTCTGAGTTCATTGACATTTGTGCTTTTATCAGATATTTTTCTCTTCATGTTGGTTATGTTTCTCTGTGGGAATGGCAAAAAAGTCTGTCGGAAAATGAAAGGAAATTTGCCCTAAAATCTTCACCAAGTGTGGTATTAGTTTGCATGTCTCAAATAACATAATCTTTTGGGTGGAAATACGGCATAGAATCAGATGTGCTCTTCACTTCTAGTACAGAGCTCATGTAATTTTTATACAACTTGTTGACTGGTGTTTTGTTGATTTCCTGTGGGTTAGTATGCTCTGGGGCTGACACAGGGTGGCCTTGTGTCTCATGATTTGTCACTTGCTTCCAACTCTCCGTATTTACGTGTACTCATGTGTATGAATGTTAGCAAGAGAGGGTGTAGAATTGAGACAGTAACTATCACCTTAGTAGTTATCAAAGGTAATAGAAGCAATTAGGCATCACAAAAGAATAATTAGCAACTTGAATAAAATTTTTACTGTAGTTGTTTACAATGAAGCCAGAAAAGAGCAAAAAGATATTAAAGCAGAGGTGCATTAATATTCTATAGCATTTCCCTCGCTGTAAATAATCATATATGGCATAATGAATTAAAAAAAATGGTGAAGAATTGTTAAAATTAGAGTGTTAAGTTTATGTTAAAATTAGCATGAACAACAGGCATGAAGGAAAACAACAGAAGATAAAATCCCCTTACAAAACACCCAACACCCTGTCTCCCAAACAACCCATCTTATGCCGAGGTGTGTATGAATGTATCAGCACATTATAGGCCTTGAATAAACCCCTACTTCTCTGTTTAGCTTAGTTAAAACTCATGAGCACATTAACAAATATAACTGTTGTCATGAAAGCACCACAACCCTCGATCAAGAATTGAATAAATAAGTATAATGAGGCTTAATAAAAGTAAAATAAATAGAATTATTACAGAGTAGAAAAAAAAGGAATGTTTTAATAAGTGAAATAAAACTTGCTATTGTCAGGAATTATTTTTTTTTGAATGCACAAATTATTGATGATCTTTGAGATGTATTCATTTTTCCATTAGTATTTTTTAATATACCTCAGGGTTTATCATTAAATAAGCTCAGAACATATGACATGAATATTTGCTGACATGGTTCTATTAATTTCAAGTATTTTTGTTAGCAACCGTGTGCCAATTCTGTTCAGAATGAAGTGAATTATGATAAAGTTTGATCATTGTTCCTGGAGGCCTCACCTTGTTTACATCTTGTATTATGCCAAACATCTTTTATTTTACAGGCCTATTTCAACTTCTATAAAGCAGAATATCAGTAGGAAAATAGTGCAAAGTTTAGGAAAGGAGAATAGTGTTTATTTATAAGACCTAAGTGCAACAAGTTTATAGTCTTTCATAGTACAGCTTTAGAGTGCTGGTTTTAAACTCTTCACATTTACATGCCTTTCAGAGGTGCTAAAAATCTCTGCATAATGTATTTATCTTTGTTGCCTCTTCAAAGCACTTTAGCAGTAATGCAGAGTTCCCCGAGTTTCTTGGACTTGCTGTTGAAAGCCACTTCTTAGAAAACTAAGCCAAACAGTTTAGAAAGAAAAAAGATGTCTACCAAGAACTAAAGTAATTTTATATATGATGAACAATTGTAATATTAATATTTATATAATTACAAGAGGAAGAGAAGGTTTTAGATCCCATTTATATGGTCACGTCAAAATATTGAAGCTTATCAAATTGATTTTTAAAGTGATCTGCACTATTATGACCACGTCAAGTCTCAAACAGAATAATTTGGTGCTTGTAAAAGTGAGCCAATGTTAAAGAAGTACCAGTCTTCTCCTACATAATAAATTCAGAGACAGATGAGGCACAAGAGAATCACATCACAAAACATGTTTTGTTCACATTATTTGAAAATTGTGATAAGTTGATTGTTTAAGCAACAATTTCAAAGCATGGTAGTGAACATCTTACCCTACAGTAAGATGGAACGAAGCCTTTGTGGTAAGACCTCTGCATAGAAGTCTTACTCTCGGAAGGGCTTGATGGAGAAACATGGTGAGAAACATATATTGTGTAGCTCTCAAGAGTTTCTGTGTTGCCACTATGTTTTGTGAAGAGTTGGAGGGTAAATTGTTCAGAAATAAGATATGTTTCCCTGCAGATTTCCATTGCTCTTGCATGTAAAACAGATGGACTGTCCATAAGTATAGCCACTCCCACAGCTTGGCACGCTCCTTCTTCAGCCCAGGCTTAGCTTTGGCCATGGAGCACCGATAGGAGGGGGCCCTTCTAGGCGGGGAAGCCTCCGAGTCGGGAGGTCCATCTCAGAGGGTGCTTCAGGGCTTACAGGGCTATGTGTCCCCTTTTGCAAGCCCTCGAGGGTTAGGCTAGTAAATGGAGGACGGAGAAGTGCCGGCA
Organism: Calyptomena viridis; assembly: GCA_013390005.1. Taxonomy (NCBI): domain Eukaryota; kingdom Metazoa; phylum Chordata; class Aves; order Passeriformes; family Eurylaimidae; genus Calyptomena; species Calyptomena viridis. The sequence continues at coordinate 85,650 of WEIV01021665.1, read as the reverse complement.
GCTCTTTGTGGTCACAAATATCACAAGTTTATTTCTCCCTGGGAGCAACGTGCTCCGCAGGGCGTCCAAAGCTTATGAAAGCAACCAAGGAAAAGCCCTGCTAGTTCCGGTACACAGGTTCTTATAGGGGGATTTAGCCAATGGGAAGGGAGGAGAAGGGAGGGGACAAACCATAGAAGGGCAGGGGAGTTAACAGAACATACCAACTTAGGCAGGTAACAGAACAATATAATACAGAAATGCATAATATAGAAATGCATACTAATTACACACTACAACACATAAGGAAATTATTTTGCAACTAATTCTTGACCTCACTTATATGAATTCTACTGTGCTTTAGTTAATCACTTATGATAGTACTGTTGATATGTGACTGGATGGTAAAGAATTAGAAACCTTTAATTTATTAAATTTATGTGAGGAGATGCAGGAATCTGATATGAAGGTCTGTAACAAACTTTTTGCCAATTATACTAAATAGATAAATATCTTAAATATTCATCATATTAAGGGTGCATTACATTAGGTTTTGATTAGCTTTAATGAGATTTACTTCATGTCTGCAACAGTGTTCAAATTGCATAAAAAAAATTACAGAAATGGAATAAAATGAAAATACTCTCCTTCAATTTGGTTGAAGTGGCCTCAATTTATATTATTATGCAGCCCATTGAGCTCTTTGAAGAACATCCAAGCTGTTTCCACACTTGTTTTTATAGGGATATGGTTTAAATAAAAGAACTATCAGAACTGTTCTTGTATTCAGCCACATACATTGTCATTACTGGCAGAATATATCGTCCCATTCCTTTAAAATTAGAAATGTTTGTGAGATATTGCAGGTTTCAGCCACATTTCTCTGTGAACTCTAATTAACATGCTATATTTAATGAACTGCCCTGAAGTTTTTTGGTTTGTTTTTTGTAATGAGTATTTTCAGTACCTGCTTTGGGACTCAAAACCATTATATAAGGGTTTTGCTAAAAGTTTTATGAGTTTTCTGCATTGATTCTCACTTTTTACTATTCCAATTTGGTATTACAGTGACACATGAAGCTTAGCCAATCAGTGTGCCTCGTGCCAGATAAAGAATAGTCAAATGAGGAGAAAAATATAGCGCAAAATTGTCTCTAAAGTCAGAATCTAAAAGAAAAAAAAAGCACAAAAAATCCCACCCAAAACTCAGTAGACAAACAGTAGGCAAACTTTAGTGCCTGGAGTCCCATGGCAGCCTAACCACAAAATCAGCTAAGAGGCTCTACTCTCCTGACTTGCAGATTGGATCCAGTACACTGGCATGTTTTTGGAGTCATTGGCAGGAGACAATATCTGAGCCAGCTGGTCATGGTTCGGGTAGACCAACTTCTTTTGTCAGCTGCCTTGCTTTTTCATTTCTCACAATTATATTCCCCGACTCCTGACCAGAGTGCCTGTAACTGGACATGAAAGCAGTTTGAGATCCCTGGGTCTTTTGTCAGATGAGAGGGGTTGTTTGTGCTAGATTGTCTGACAAGTGCACACCCAACTGTGATGGTCAAAGGACTGGGAGGACTTAGAACTGGGTCCTGAAGACATCAGATCTGGTAGGCATTTAGTCTGAGAAAGTTCAGTGGATCATGGGCCAAGAAATAGGCCTTTAAACACACTTCCAGGCAGTAACTTTAATATATAGATCAGACTGGGAGGACAATTTAAATTCTCACTTCACACTTTACATAGTGCTCTTTATAATGTGTGCATCCTTGATATTTAGTGGGGAGATAATTTTCTCTAAGAGGAGTTGCTTGAAAATATGTTTTCCATTCAAATTCATTTGTATTTTGTTCTATTTCTTCAAAACACAATTACATTTTCAGTAAAAGTTATTTTTCACAGACCTCTAATAGTTATATTGAATTTTAACTGAAAAGCTGAACTAAAACTACATTTCACATAGTAAAATCAAATATTTTCTGCAACAAGCACATTGTCTGCCTTGAATTAAACTGTATTTTTTGCCCTGAAAGCTTTTGTAGAGAAAATGTTTTCATCAGCTTTGCCTGCAGACAGGAATTTCAGAAGAAATGAGTGTGGTTTACACTGAAAGGAACATCTGCACCCATATGGAGAATGGCAACCTGTGAGTCCATGCTGGCACTGATGTAGCCAGCATGCTGGGGAAGATGACAGATATACCAAGTTGTTCACAGGAATACGTTGATCCAATTGCCCACTAGGGGTAAACAACAACTATTTTGGCCCACAGCCAGCAAGAGACTGAACTGAAACTGTGGCACTTGGGTTAATTATAAACCAATTACTGTGTCTTCACATACCAGCTGAGTATCAGCCACAATATATTCTTTGGATGTTAACAAAACACTAGCTTCTTATTTTATTTATATACAGCATTCAGTTAAAATTCACTTCCTTCACTAGAATTGCAAACTCTTCTTTTCTTAAAATTCATGGTCTCGTAGATGTTGATGCTGTTTTGAAGCGTACTAACTTCACTGCCGTGAAGACTGAAGTGAAACCTGGGAAGTGCACTGGGCTGATACAGCAATATGCCCATAACAGGTAGGGGACTCTTGTCAATGCAGGACTATTGGACTTTCATTGCTAAAAAGCAAACCCTAGTTCATTAAACACAATAAAATTTGTCCAGAAATTATTTATTCTCATAGATATTATCCAAGTCTAAAAGATCATTTGCTTTCATAGCACTGTCTGTGTGCACCTATCCTACCTTAAGATATGACTACCGTAGTTTTTTACGTTTTTCAATAATTATCTGTAATTTTGTTGTCTAAAGAGTCTTATGGTAGGTAGGATGGAACAAATATTGCTCAAAATATGATCAGTGATCACTACAGGTTGTATCATTTAGACATGTTTTAATTCCATTTAAATATAAAATAACATATAATATGGTATAGATGGCCAAATAGTGGCACAGGCTGTCCAGAGAGGTCATGGAGTCCCCATTCTTGGAGGTATTCAAAACCTAACTGTACATAGAATCTGAGCAATGTGCTGTAGCTGACCCTGATTTGGGCAGGATGTTGGACTAGATGCTCTCCAGAGGTCCCTTCCTACCTCAATCATTCAGTGATTGTGTGAAATTTTAGAGTTGTAGGCCACTACCTCTTTTATTTCCCTTCATTCACCAGTACAATTCTTCATTATGAAAGCTCTATAAAGTTTGCTAACCAGCAGAATAAAATACATGCATTTCTTAGCTCAGTAATTTCATGCATTGTCTCCTCATGGCTGTCTCACCATGTTTAGTCAGCCCGATTTAATTATAAATAGCTTGATTTATTATCTCATGCTAAAACATAGCACCTTTCTGTTCCCTTTTTTAGATTTGCCTGTCTAGATAGTCATCTCAAAGTGGTTCTTCGCGTAAAAATTTGGGAGAATTAAACTGGTTTTAAATGCTGTTTATAGATACTGAATCATTAGCCTTTCAGTACACTGGTATAGTCAGATATGAAGTCCTTTGGGAATTAAGAAAATTCAAATATCCTTAATCTCTGATTTTATTTTTTTTTTTAAGAATATCTCCCTTGTCCTTTTTATTACCAGAAATCTGAAAGATGATTAGGTATTTTAGATAAACTGAAAATCAAGGTCCTAATTTCACAATTTTTAATAGGAATGATTTTTGGGTTTTTTTGGTAAATAGAAAGATCTCTGCTTTTAAATAGGTAATGTTGGTGTTCTTCCCTTGCAGCTATTGCTGCTAGACAGACATCGATAAATGAATGCATGAAACTAGCACAACATTGTATTCCCACTTAGAAGTAGGAACTTGGTAGCTTATTAGAAGTAGCTGGTTCTACATTTCCTACTGATGACAGCATATCTTTTCTTTTGAACTTTTAACAATTACAACAGGGAAGGAAAGTCACAGATACCAAAGACGGAATATTGTTCATGATAGCAGTGAGGGAGACAGCAGTGCATGTTTTCAAGTCACCAGACATCTGGGCACTTGGGGAACACTATGGTTTTGGAAGAGTGACATAGAATTGTGCTTAATTTTAATTAAATTTTGCCTGCTGATCTTCTGTCAGAAATTGGTTTTGAAAGTTTCAGTCAAGCCACTCGTGTTTAGAAGAAACCTGGAAAAACAATGTTCTTTTGTGGAATTGAAATGATTTGGTGATATTTTATTTTTGGTAATTTAAAATATGGTAGCCTTGTGACTTTGTGTCAAATACATGACATTTTGTTCTCGTGGAAACCTGTCCAGATCTGGGAGAATAACAAGCCTTTGAAGATTGTCATCCATCAGACACATTGAATAAAGCCTTCAGTGTCCTATTCTTTGCTGGTGCGTGTTGTTCTCTGAAAAGACTTGCTTGTGTCCATGAACTGCGCATGACCTGTTTGTCAGTGACTGTATTTTTCATTCTAGGCAGGTAAAGCAAGATTTTCCTGAAATTTTAGTGTTTTGTGAGGGCCAGGAAGGATAAAGTACTATCCAAGTTTAGGCAACCAGTCTTCCGTGAATTGTCAGCAATGGTCCTGTTCCTCCCTCTGCTAAAGGAGGAGTTGCTTTACTTAGGAGGTTTTGGTAGGGTGTGAGATGAGAGAACAGACTTGGGCTGGAAACATGAGAAGACTGGGACTGAAAGGTTGGATGATGGGGAGAAAACAAACTGTGCATGGAATTACGAGGGGGGGATTTGGAAATCAGTACAAGAGACTAGTACAATTTGGACTGGTTATAAGTGGGAAGAAGAGAGCTGAGAGCCAGCCAGTGATGAGAGACATGGAGATCACACAAACCTAAGAAGAAGTGGCAACAGAGACTGACTGGAAAAGCAGAACAAAGTAATGAAGTCAGCTATACTTGAAATACCTCTTTATAGAAACGATGTTTCTTTCTTATTCCTTAGTTCCCTATACAATGCATACATACATGCCCAAAGTAAATTGTAGGTACCAAGGATGCCTTCTTCTTCCTTTGCATTGCACATGTATATTTATAGTGTCTGGTTTTCAGAATTGCATCATCCTTTTGTTCTCAAGTCTGCATAATAGACAGCAATTCTAGGTTCAAAGTATATTCTCTTTGGATATCATTAAAAATTATTTGGAAATCATTAAAAATGAAGCAAACCAGAAAATAATACTAAGTCCCTGGAACTGTTTACAGTTTTTTCAGGTATTTTTGCCTCTAGGGAAAACTACAACAATGTTTCTGCAAGATGAGATTTGTATGTTTGCTGTGATTTTTATGGATGCTTACTTTCCTAATGCATCTTTGAAATGTCATTATTTTGCAGAGGCAACCATTGCCCTTTTAAATGGCTCTATTAAAATAAATTTGAGGTGCTCTGAAGCTTTCTCAAACAGATCTCAGCAATACCAAATTGAGCTCCTTTAGCGAATGATTGATTTTGTAGACCTACCATTCAAAATAACAGATTTTTTCGTATTATTTCTTCTGTTTTAAACAACACAAGTAAATAACTTCATTCTAGAGAAGTAAATTTTAAATAAAATGGAAATAGGTTACAACATCAAAGAGATTGCCTTAGTACTAGCTTTATGTAAAGCAACCTTTTTTTCTAGTAAGTTACAGTAAGAACAATGACAGCATATGATTTGATTGAAAAAGGGAGCTTTAGCAGCAGCTTTATTTGGGTTCTGCATCATTAATATGTAGGATTACTTGTAATTATTTGTATTACTTCTCTTTCTACTCCACAGACAACAGTTAATCTAAAAAACTCATAGGGAAGCCATCCTTCTCTAAAGTCAGGGAATTTTAAAAGCTGACAAAGATCACTGAGAGATTCTAATCCCTTAGATCTGCTATTCTCTCTCTTTTTTTTTTTTTGGATACTGATAAAACTATGGAAAAACAAAGGGAATTCAGCTGGATTCCTACCATGTGAACATCAATATAATTTAATGCAAAACCACTATTTTTTATAACTGTTAATATTAATAGAAGCATAGAATGATTTTTTTTTTCTGAAAAGCTGCATTCAATTTCCTTTTTCTTATGAAAAAAGAATTTAGCTTTCAAATGGTTGATGATGCCCATTTATGAACAGAATGTGTAGAAAATTTTAACATCCTTAAACTCAGAACATTAACCAAATTAGTCAGATTTATTCTGCTATTTTTCAGGTAAACTGCAGTTTGTCAAGATCTTGAATTCTGTAGCTTTTTACAGATAAATTATCTAATTTCATTGCTTGAGCATCTAACTAGCATCTTCACTAGAACAGGTACCAGTATGGGCACATATGTGTAGGCACTGATCTGAATACAAAGTTTAGTGCTTTCCTCAACTGAAATGGTAACTGTGGAAAGCATATGAAATTTGGCATGAAATTCAATAGCCTCACATAGAATATTGTTGGAAGAAATATCATGGCACCCAGCAGCATACATCATATTTACATGCAAGTAAAACTCACATATGCCATCAAGCAAAATTTATTTTTCCTGCCAAACGATTGCTAAGCACTTGGTATATTTGATTATCTATTAATTTTTTTACAGTTATTAGGAAAAAGTATTCCTGGAAAATGTGTAAGAAATACATGTTTTCAGGTATGCTCTTTTTCCCTTTTTTCTTTGCACCACCAAATTTAGATTTAAGGTTGAGCAGAATTATGGCTAATTATGGTAATAGTTTGAAGATTGTTACAAAGCTAGTCATTCACCTGCTAAAACCATCACTTCTTTAATCTCTGTTGCAACAGCTTTTTGATGGCTATTACAGGCTTTGAAATTAATTTTTTTAAATATTACAATCACTTCATATCTTGCACGTATGAAAACTTTAACAGTGTTGTGTGGCTACAGAGAAGATCTAAATTTCTTTTTAGTTCATGCTTATATTTACTTAAAACTAAGGTGTTAATGCAAATATTTTGAAAGGAAAAATATTGGCTTAGCTGAAGGCTGCCTCTGCTTACGTGTGTGCATGAGACAAATCTGACTCCATCTGGTAAATGTCAAGGCTGTCATGGAGTAGTGATAATTCAAAGGAGAGTGAAAGAAAGAGCTGTGCTCCCTCTCTCTGTGATTCTAATAACATGTCTGTGTGTCCTTGTATTTTTTAAGCATCACCCTCAAGACTGACATGACAAGAATGTTGTTTCCACCTTATCCATCTTCATAAAAATATATTGTTGGCTTTAAAAAAAAAAAAAAAACAACAAAAAACCCCAACATTCTTGTCATTGGAAGGATATAAACACTTTAAAATCAGCTGCATCTGTTAACTCCTAGCGTACTGCCTGAATCCCAGCAGGAGGAGCTGATGAAAAACAGAGAAAATTGGCAATGAGTTTACAAGCCAAATGTGATGAAGGATATATGTGCATACTATATTACATGAGATGACTTGGGCATGGCAGGCTGCCCATTATACATACTGTTGTTGCTCTTCCCTTCTCCCACCTCTGCTTTAATGATTAGTGGAGATTTGAGAGTGAATTTTTGAATCAGTGAAACAGGGTGTCTGAACACCAGAGTGCCTTCTCTGTGTGCATCTAGAAACCCAAGAATATCCATGCACATATATATATATATTTCTGAAGAGAGTTACTCCTTGGTTTGGTATGCTGCAGAGGAGTGGTAGAAAAAGAATGACTTCTTCCTCACCTTTTTTTACTATAGACCTTTATTCATTTATCTTCCTGGAAGAAGGTGCACAGATATTTGAGACCTTAAATGGTAACTGGCATTTTGATGACAACCCACTACTGCAGTTGCTGGAGCACGTCTTTGTAGGCAACTTTTTCCTGAACAGTAACAATATCACATCTCACAGTGGAGAAAGAGAGCTTATCCCTTGGATATTGATTGGCTTGTCTAATAACTCTCTTCATATACTTTTTAGTGGAAATGTGTTGGAGCTGAGGTAATTTTGTAAATATTCCTGGGTAAAATACCAAGCTATCTCAGAAAGCACTGGGCTTGGATGCTTGATTACCTCTCTGAAGCTCAGATTTACCTAGTGTAAAACCTTGAGCTCTTTTTACAATTATTAATAACTTTAGAGCTCTGACAGAGAGTAACTGACTGGTTTATACTGTGCGCTGTAGCTTTGATACAGGCCAGTGCTGACATTTTTCTAAGCAGTAAATGGATAACTTTGGGCACATACTTGCAAAATGACTTGCCGTAACCTCAGTCATTTGATGGGCCATTGGAGCTTGAATGGACCTTGCACTGCTCTTTATTAGAGCTGGCAATTTAAAGACATATTACATCATGATCAAGATGAGATTTGACTCTGAAACTTAGAGTGCAGTGTGCTTGTGCTCTGAGGTCTGCATCTGTCCTAGTTTAGGCTGTGTTCCAGAAACTTGCCTTTGACTATCCTGACCCTTGAAGATGTGGTACTTATATTCTTTGTATGTTTACTAAAAGAAATTTGACAAAATATTTATTATAATAGTGCTAATAAACGTAATGCCATCCAAATGCTTAAATATAACCTTAAAAAGAAGAAAAAGAAAGAAAACCTCTACAGTACAACCATATCATTAGGAAGTAATTTTTTTATATCCAAAAATAACTTCTGGCTTATAGTATAAATGGACATAATAGATCTTCAAAATGTATTTATTAGTTTGTATTTTGTCAGCTTATTTTGCTTACTAACATCTTCTTATTGGGTAGGTGGTTGTATGTTAATTCACTGGGAAATATTTATACTTGTGTTTCTTCTCCAATGTGTGAAATTGTGGTGGCTCCACAATCCAACAGAGAATGTCTCTGCTGTACCAAGTGATACAAGAAGGCAGATAACAAAGGGCAGAAACAAGAGAGAGGTGTTTAATGACTTCTTTGCTTCTGTCTTTAACACGGATCATGGACCAAGGGGAGGATCAGTGCCCTGGGCTGCAGGACCATGACTGTGAGAATGATGAACTCACAATAGACCCTGAAATTGTGTGGGATTTGCTGCTCCAGATGGATCCCTACAAATTTATGGGACCTAATGGGATTGATCCAAGAATCTGCAGAGATCGCTGATGTCATTGCGAAACCTCTCTTGATGATTTTTGGGAGGTCTTGGGAATCACAAACAGTCCCAGCTGACTGGAAGCTGAAAAATATTGTCCTGATTTTCAAGAAGGGTAAGAAGGAGGACCCCAGAAACTACAGGCCTGACAGTCTCACTTCAGTGCCTGGTAAAGTTGTGGAGAAGATTATTCTCGGAGGTATTGAAAAGCACCTGAAAGACAACACAGTCACTGGTCACAGCCAGCATGGCTTCATGAGAGGGAAGTCCTGCTTATCAAACCTGATTTCCTTTTATGAGAAGGTAACCCACTTAGGTGATCAAGAGACGCCAGTTGATGTAATCTTTTTGGATTTCAGTGAAGCTTTTGATACTGTCTCTCACAGGATCCTTCTGGACAAAATGTCCAGCACACATGTGTGTGGATAAACACATCATGTGGTGGGTGAGCAATTGGCTCATGGGGTGAGCACAGAGGATAACAGTGAATGGGGTGACATCAGACTGTGAGGATCTGTCACAAGTGACATTCTGCAGGGTTCCATTTTAGGCTCTGTGCTTTTCAACATCTTCATAAGTGACTTGGACACAGGACTGGAAAGGATACTAAAGAAATTTGAAGATGACACAAAACTGTGTGGGGCTGTTGACTACCTTGAAGTCAGGGAGGCCCTGCAGAGAGACCTTTACAAATTAAGAGGACTGGGCAATCACCAATCATATGAAATTCAACACGGGGAAGTGCTGGATTCTGTACCTGGGATGGGGCAAACCTGGATGTTTGTACAGACTGGGGAATGAGATGCTGGAAAGCAGTGGCATGGAAAGGGACCTGGAGGTCCTGGTTAATGGCAAGTTGAATCTGAGGCAGCAGTGCCCTGAGAGCCAGGAGGGCCAACTGTGTCCTGGGGGGCATCAGGCAAAGCATCACCAGCCACTTGAGGGAAGGGATTGTCCCGCTCTGCTCTGCACTGGTGGGGCCTCAACTTGACTATTGTGGCAGTTTTGGGTGCCACAATATAGGAAAGATATTCAGCTATTAGAGAGTGTCCAAAGGAGGGCAATGAATATGGCGAAGGGCCTTGAGGGGAAGCCGTATGAGGAGCAAATGAGGTCACTTGGTCTGTTCAGCCTGGAGAAGAGGAGACTGAGGGGAGACCTCATTGCAGTTACAACTCCCTTTTGAGAGGAAGAGGAGGGGTAGGCACAGATCTCTTCTCTGTGGTGACCAGTGACAGGACCCAACAGAATGGCCTGGAGTTGTGTCAGGGGTGGTTTAGGTTGGATATTAGAAAGAGGTTCTTCACCCACATGGAGATTGGGCACTGGAAGAGGCTCCCCAGGGAAGTGGTCACAGCACCAAGCCTGACAGAGTTCAAGAAGAATTTGGATGATACTCTTATGGTGTGACTCTTGGGGATGGTCCTGTACAGGGCCAGGAGTGGGACTCAGTGGTTCTTGTGGGTCCCTTCCAACTCAGCATATTCTGTCATTCTGTGAAACTGGATGGATGCAGCAAAGTCTGGGGATCAGCACCTAAGGGGTGACATATCTTTAGGGATGTTGCACTTACACTTTCTATCTATACTCTAATCATTCAATCTAAAATTCATATTGCTGTTCAAGGCCAGTCATTTTCCTACTATTCACAAACCAGTCAGCTATTCCATGACATCAACTACTTTAAACGATCCTTCTGCTTGATTATTTGGTTGGTTATTTAGGGGTAATATTTGAAATATTAGACTTCTTTGAGAATATAAATCATAAACTGCCAGACATATGGGAGTTTGTCTTGTCCAAAAATGTAATATATATGACTCATTTTTATCTTTGGTTTTCCTGTGTAATTTTGATTTGTTTATCCAGCAGTTTTGTTTGTCCATGCAGTTTTCTCTTTGCCAGTTGTGGTCTATATTTGGTTTCCATAAAAGGTATGGTTTTTTTTGAGACTATCTTTTTTTTTCACTACTGCCAAAACCACAAGTGATGCACCATTACTTGGACTTTTGTTCTTAATTTAAACTTGGCATAGTGTATTCGTCTGGTGTAAAACATGAAACAAAATCCTTTTTGACAGGAGGTAACTCCTTCGTTTGAGATTGAATGTGGGTTCTGTTGTATGGAGTGGGCTTTTCTACTTTCCTTGCACTAGGAAGTGGGGAGATAAGGGATGAGGCAAGAATATTTACCTGATGATTGAACATTTACTGGGGTCAGTACATCTTATGGAGTACATAGGAAAGGCTGTAATAAGAAATATAAAAGTTACAAGTTGGGGAGTGGAAGCTTATTCCATCAGAGAGCTGTACCAACCCTTTTTTACTGTTTTTCCTGGTCTGAATGACTTTGGTGTCTTTGAGCAAACTGGAAATATGTGAAAGTGGAAAAAATTGGTTCCAATTGCTAAAACATAAACACATGTGGGTCTGCCCAGTAGCAATGGTAATAAGAAGTTCTGATGTAAAATACTCATTAGACTAAGATGACAGCATTTGAGAGGGTTTCTTTTCCTTACTCCCCTTTTTATCCTCCTTCTCCGCCTTCCCTTCCCTTCCCCTCATCCCCTTCCTCCATTTCTTTTGTTTTCTTTTCTTTACTTCCTTTCTTTATTTTCTTCCTTCTAAGAGTAAACTTGAGATGCCAGACTGGTGTGTAGAATAACAAATATGGAAGAGTGGATCACAGGGAACTAACAGACTTGGAAGCACAGAATTTTCCAGTGTTTCACTGTGTGTTGTAGATGTAATTTATTTATTCGCTCTGGAAAGAAAGGAAATTACAATATAATGTTTTATCTTATGCAGTCTTAGCCAAGGATATCCAAAGCCTGTGAAGTCTTCTAGCAGATCTTTTAATAATTTATTTTTACATATTCTCAGATATACAACCCCCAATATCTCACTTGTTGTCTTCCTCAACCCTTAGTCTGTGAAGAGCATATATGAAATTTCTGTGGATAAAATGATGAGCTTACTTACCTCCCGCAGGCCATGGGGACCTGTTGTCTCGCCATGGTTGTGCAGCCTGTTTGCCCTCTGTAAACAGGTGTCACTGCAATCTCAGATAGCACCTGCTAAAGTTACTCTGACAACAGAATGAGAAAGTGCATCCTTTGGTTTTTCACAGCCCTTCACCGCTACCGAAGTCTGTGTGAGTTCACTGTCCGTTTATTGCATTGTGGACTATCACAAGCCAGTACTTAATCACCTACCTTTCTGTCCCTTATTGATCATTTTTGTTCTGGAGAAAATAGCAAGTTACAGGCCAGCACAAGGCTGTTGATTTACCTTGTACTGTCTATGTGGCTAACCACATAGAATTAAATTGCTGTGTTTGAGGTCTTTAGTGGCATCTGTAGCTTAGCACAGGCAAGAGAAGTACAATGTGGAGAAGAGAGGAGACTTGAATTGTGCAGTCTGTGCTGCTTTGTCACAGAGCCTCTTCCTTTCCTTATCTTGTTCTGAAGTGGAAAATATTGCTATTAATGCCTTTAGAGAGTGGGGAAGAGCACAGTGAGTATAACTTTCTGTTTGTTGGAGCAGCTCAGTTCAGATGTTAATAAATAGTGTCAGCTTGGAGTTTATGGAAGATGGTTCTGTATTTTGTAAATATAGGGGGAAAAAACCAAATAAATAATTTGAACAACTAACTTAACTCCTCCTAAGTTGTAGATTAAGTACTCTGCTATGTGGCCTTGACATGTACGTGTGGGTCTCCAGGTGTCTGTATCCTTGCTGTTGTGATGTTTGATGGTGCAAGTAATTTCAACTTCATTCCTACTAACACTTTGAGCTAGTGTTTTTCTGAAAATTTCGAAGCAAAATCCACAAGGGATCCTAATACTAGCTGTAACAGATTTAATATCTGCACCTGAATATAACAGTAAGATGGGATCTATTGGAAAAGCAAAACTTCATTTTGAAGTGTGCCAATTTCTTCCTGTTTTTTATCAAAATTTTCAGTCAGCTATAGTCTGCATTACAGAGAAAGAAAAGAAGTCTCCCGTTTAGGTAAAAGCACAGTTAAATAGTTGATGTAAGCCAAACCCAGGTTTGGTTCTTGGTCCAATTCTACTCCAGCTAGCTTACTGAGTCCGGGAATACATCAGCGAAGAGTAAAAAGGTACAAGGAAACTCTTGCCATGGATATAATTCGGTTTATTGACCCTCTGCTGCCAAGAAGGCTTCAGAGGAGATCAGTCCCCAAGGGATCCAATAACAGAGTCCGGCTCACTTCCTGTTACACGGGTTTGTAAAGGGGTTCAGATTTCTGGGAGGGGACTAGGGAATGGCCAAGGGAAGGGGAGGTGGGAGTGGTTTACGGAGGGGCAGGAGTGGTTTGGGGCAGGGTCCTGCTCTTAGGTTTGGGCAGGGAGAGGTTTGGGTCCATATTTGGGGAGAGTGGAAGGGGTGAGGGTAGAGTTACACTGGGGAGGGAATACAGCTTTGGAACAGTCCAGGCTGGGTGTAAAAACAGGGGTACAGAACATTCTAACTTGGAGTTTACAGAACCATATATTAAAACATATAAACAAAAAAATAAATACAGAATATATAAATACATACAATAAATACACTGCCACAAATAGTGCTTTTGGCATGCAGGGTATGACTGTTTGGTGTTTGAATCAGAATGATAAAGAATACAGTTATATAGTTCAAATCCCTATTTCAGTGCAGTGCAACTGAGAGAAGCGTGCCTGAAAAGCCTGGGGAAAGAAACCAGGGAGGCAGCACCCAGTTATAATTCTGGCTGTGGAAGTCTCAAATTTGATGTTAGTACTTTCTGTTGCTTTGAGGTCTTAAACTCTAAAAGTAGTAGTTTATTGCCTGCATCACGAAATACAGGAATGGCTAATTTTTGTAATAATACCCAGCAGGAAAAGGGAACTAACATTATAACTTAACATTATTTTAATGTTAAGATAGACTGTGACATATTTGAAACAGCAATTTCGATTTTTTTTCCACCAGAAAGGCCTACAAATTCTATGCCACTTTGATTCCTTCATGATTTCCATGTATAGTTCATTGCAAAAATCACATATAAACCACGGCTGTGTAGCGTAGCTTATTAAATAATTTCTTTTCTTGACAGATTTCCATATATGACCTAGTAGTGAACCTGTGATAAATACATTGTGTCACTAGGCATTTTTGTCACCACTTGCAAGTCTAAGAAAATTGAATTTTGCTTAACAATGATCATTTATAAAAATAAAGAAATAAGACCTTAAGCGCAAGTCAGAGGATGCTGGAGTCAAGTTAACTCCCCAATGTATTAGAATTCTGCTTTGTTGCTCCTAAATTCCTTGACTTTTTGTTTCCTCTTAATGCCATCCAAGATACTCTTCAGTTCTATAAAATGAACTTGTTTTTGTGCTGTTCTCAGGGCGTAGTTGAGAACCAGGAGTACAGCTGTGATAGCCTTGGCCATACACTTTTTTTCACTGAGACACATTACTTTCTCCTTGCCTACATCACTGGGCTCTTGTCCAAAATCAACCACATTGTGTCTATATTGTGTCCTTAGTCATAGCCTTCCTTAGGATCATGCTCAGCCCTCACACTATGCCACATTCATTACGGTGCCTCCTTTATACCCCCTTCCGCAGACTTAGTGGTGAAAACTGTGTCACATTACTTTGTGCTGAACACATTTAGCAGTTTTTTGGTTTGAAAAAGGGCAGACAAATGGTTACAGGGATACCATGAGATCAAAATATCTTCATGAGAAAAAATTCTTAATACTCTCCATAATTTTACCTTCAGCTTGATTTTTTAAGAATGTTCAAGTTCTGTCAATCAGAATTTGTAAAAGATCTAAGGCTTCAAATGCCTCACATCCAAGTGACCGTCATCCAAGACTTTTCTTTGATTCTTTGATTATTGTGTCTTTTTCCACTCCTAGGCATTTAGTGTTGTAATCCCTTGGTTCAGTGTTCTTCAGATTTGTTTCTTACTCTCAGCAGAAGTATGGCTGCTAACGCAAAGGCTTTTTACTGACTGAACAAATCAGGGGCTTTTTACTGGCCGATCTGTCTTGCTGCAGAAAATGAAACTAGTCTCATTTTCATTAAAAATATTTTTCTTGTGCCGTTCGTGTTTGTATTAATGTTGTAATTCAGTTCTTTAGTGCTGTAAAAACTGCATATTTTCTTTATGCAAAACTGGAGAAAGCAAAACTGCCGAAAGATATTGAAAGAAATGCATATAATTTGCACAGCCCTACAATTTCATAACAGAATGGTGATGTACAGGTGATTGAATTAAGAGTTTGATCCTTTTCTTCCCTTTCTGATCCCCTTCCTTCTCTTCCATTCCCCCTCCTTTTGATCAAATAAAAAATTATATTAAAAATCTTAGTCTCCCCAGAGTACTGGGTCACATTTTACCATGAAACTATGAAAGCCATTGATATTATGAAGAGATATGAGGATCTCCCTGAGGCCTTATGTTACAATTTTGTGTCTAGTGTTTATCAGTGATTTATTTTTCTGTTATGCAGTGCTCCATCTCTAGATGATCCAAGTATCCTTCCCACAGCTGACATGTCTCTTGGCTCATAAAATTTTCTCTAAATGAAAAATATTGCAGATATGGCCACACTAAATACCAGGAAAAGAATTTCATGGTGGAGGTTATCCATAAACAAGTTGTCCACCACATCTTCCATCAAGTAACACAAACTGAGCAGTGTATTATCCTATCTACATATTCTGTGTGTTCTGTCAGCAGCATATAAACACAGCCAAATAAAACTTCATGAACTATGTCTTTTTTATTTTTCATTAGGAAAGAAAAATATTTCTTCCAGTCTCTTGCCAATGAAAAATCAAAAAATATGTGAGTTTTTGTTGTTGCTGTTGTTGTTTTTGGGTTTGTGTTTGATCCAGTCACTTCAAGACAGTTATGGTCTTACGTCTCTACAAACCCAAATACATGACTGAGATAAATGGTATTAATCCAAACCCAATCTGTGTATCATCACCCAGGAAATTTGAATGGAGGATTAACGTGAATTTTTAAAATGAGAATTAAACAAAGTAGTGTATCATTTAGTGAAGAGCCTGATCTGATAGATATTAATATTCCTGATCCTTTACTGTGTCCTTTACTGTGACTCCTATGTCACTGTGTTAGTTTCGCTAACAAAATGAATGGAGTCTCGTGTTCTCCTGAGAATAATTCAACCTCTCCTCTTTGCATTAATTCTGCTTTCCATTCCAGCTGTACATGGTGATGCTGTCATCTCTTAAGGAAGGGTTTTAGCACTTCTAAACTGACAACCTCTTGAGGTTTTGCAAGATGGAAATTATAGAGAGAGACAACGAAGAGTATAAAGTTTGAATAGATATTTTGGAAAACAGATTCTTCAGCCCCTGAAAATTTATCCTGGGCACCAACCTACACAAGCTGCCAAAAAATATTCTTCTGGGGAGCACCTCCTTATTATTTAATAAACTTACCTTATTAAATACAGATTTCTAATAAATATTACACTTAGATATTTTCTTGATAATTGGATGGAAGGCACAAAGCTGAGCCATCCCATTAGAGTACACCTACTGGACCTACTGACAGCCACAGCATGTATTCACAAGGTGAAACATCAGTTGCAGAGCCAAGAAGGTTCAGACTCTGGGTAGGATGTAGCAGAAATTCCCTATGCCTTAGACTTAGGGTTTGGCCATGGTATTATACCTTACGTATTGAGGCCAGTGTGTAATAGGTGATTTAAACTCAAGTATTATTCATGAGTTTACCTAACTTCCTTTTGCATAAACAGTGCTCAGAGACCTCTGCATCCATACATACACAAATACAGACATTTTTGTTATTTTTATTTGCATGGAGTAACAAAATTTTCTAGGAAATTCCCAGCTGAGAAATTACTTCAGGCTGCAGATCATTCTTCTGATCTTTCTTCTTCTCATGAATTTTAAAACTGCAGGAGATGCATTCTCATGCAGCCGAAGGCACAGAAGTAATTTTAAGTTTATTTTCCTTTGGACACGCTTATTTCTCTGGGGGTTGCTTTTCTAAATGTGGAGCATAAGAACCACCTAAATAAACCAGGTGTCAGAAATTGATTCACACAATCTTTTTATAGTGAACTAAGCATTTGAGCTTTCTAGACTCTTGAACTCCGATAAAGCCATAAATATTCTCCTGTGTAAAGTTGGGATATGAGGCATGAAGTTAGGCCCAGGCATTTCAGGGTAAGTTCATGTATGTTAGGAAAATTCTTGTTTCATCTTGCTGTGATTATGTAGATAAATAAAACATTTCTGTTTAATTTTGCCTACTTTTTTTGTTGATAGTCATTATCAGATTTCCAGGTGGAGTTTTTTCATTAATGGGCAATTGCTGAAGCTCTGCCCTAAATCTGTATCAGTTTTTGGCCTAATAATTATGAAAAAAAAAATTTTAAATTTTTGGGTCATGCTAGAAAGTGCTCCATTATTCTTATCTCATGTGATAGCTGCTGTCTTATCAAAAACCGGTATATTGTACTTTCCACTTAAATGCTATATTTTATTAAACAAGGACTAAAGTGATCCTATCTGCATTTTGGACAATACTGTACTTACTTACGTACAAAGACTTATCCTGCTGCTTTTGAGAGCAGTGTGACCTTCACTAGGACTTGGACAAGTAATTTAGGGTCCTTTTGCTTTTCCATGGATATTATTTCCATTATTACTCATAAAAGAAAGAACTTTGTTATAACACACTCCTTCACTGAGGTGATGTCTTGGGTTGAAAATGCTTAAAACAGACAAAATGATTTTCACTTGTTTTATTGTTTTAATGAGAGTTTTAGAGGACTAACTTGCCAAAAGCAGATTGCTGGGATCAGAGAAACAGACCTCAGAGGGTAAGTGGGAGGGCAGGACAGGAGCTGGTTTTTAGGATACATTTCTTAATTTCCAGTCTGTTTCTCTGAAATAAGGCTCTGATCCTTCAATTCCATTTTATTTTTGTCACTACAGGGTAGCAAGGATCACCCTCAAACATTGTAAATCAAACTGATGGGTGATACTTGCGGCTTTTCAGAAGGAATAATGTAGCCACACCAGGTTACAATATACTTAGAAGCAATTCCATTTTTTGGTTATTAAAATCTGCATAGGAGTTCTCCACTTGCCAGCAAAAGTCGGCAAAATTTCCTGTTGTTGTTTCCATTGGTCCAGTTTCCTTGGTAGAAACAGCACTGAACCCCAGTGTAGAGCTGGTGTGGTACCACATTGATCCAGCCTGCAGTGGTTGCATGCTTACAACAGCTGTTGAAAAAAATATTCTGAAACTCCAAGAAGTAAAAGAGTTTGTGTATCAAAGCAGTTCGAAATACTATACTGTTGTTCTAGGAACAGTGATGCTATTGGCCATTTTATTTTTCTTAAAGGTTTTGCTTCTTAAGCAGGATGTGCATCATATTAAGTAGTACACTCTCTAAAATTAGCATATAAAATAGTTTAATGTAAATATAGTTATGGATAACTATAACCATATATACAGGTTTATTTACATATTTACGGATAACTGTAACCATTGTTCATGTTGAACAGTGCTAGTATTAAACTTTTTTTGTAGTGCATTCAGCAAGCTTTAGCCCTAGAAGCAGGACATCAAATATTACTCTATTATTAGAAACATTTTTATTATTTAAGAAGAAGGAGTAATATATTCTTAATGTAAATTATACATGGGAATTAAAAAATTCCTGGGTGACTAGAGGTACAAATCCAATTACAGCCCCCAACCGTTGGGGTGGTTTGAACATCGTGTCTTAAACGAAGTACAGAAAGCAGTGATGATCTTGTGGTAAAGATCATGAAATAAGCTGCAGGGCTTTAAAATTTCTGACTCATGGTGTCATCTGATTTTACAGGAACAGTTTTCACTGAGCCCAAGTTCCGTACCTCTGGAATGGGACAGGCAATGAGATGGTCAATGATAATGAATCAATGGAGTTTTAAAACCAGTTCCTGTGCTGATTGCAATATATGAAAAAATAGAAGTCCTATTGATTAATACAGTACAATGATATCTCATTATCTTTCTTTAGACTGCTGAATGTTGACTTTAATTTTTGTTGTGTTTTTTTTTTAAATCTCCTTGGTGCATACAGAATGCTTGATTGCGAAGAAGAATCAAGTTATAGAGAAGCAAATGGCTTCCAGTACAGCAAATATTAAATGATATCTTAAACATTTTCTGTAACAATATATAGGTGCTTAGATTTGAATGTGTGAATTCTGACTGCTGCGATCACTTCTTCAAATGTCTATTTAGTAATGTGAAACTCCTCCTTCTTAGTTCTTTTGCTCTCTAAAGACCAAATCCAATTCCCATTAGTGGGAGTTAGTGCAACTATTTTCAGCAACTTCAGTGGAGGTCAGAGGGGGCACCAAGTTAAAAAAAAATTGCTAAATTGTACAGTTTTAAGTGTCTTGTAAAAATCAATAAAATGTGTGAAACTTTCAGCAATCCCTACAGGCAAGATCCTCACAAATGTCAGGGCCTTCTGCTTCCCACTTTCAGTGGCAGTTACACATCTTAATGTTTCTGAGAATTTGGATTTAATTGGTGTATCTAAAACCCCAGTTTACAAATCAAAGCTGGCTTTTAAGGCGTCTGTCTAAGACTAAGAAAATATCTACCAGGGAAGGTGGGAACCTTCCTGTAATGGAAAGAAACTCCTCCTTCACTTTACTATAACCTTCAAATCAAGAGGCTTTCAGTCAAAAATGTAGAAAAAGGAAGTGACTATTATTTACTAAAACATATATATAAAATTAAAAAAAGGGAACAAACAGTAACACAACAGTAACAAGAAATATCACCCCAACAAACCCTACCCCCCACCCCTCTGTGTATTTTCCTGTGTGGTCACAGCTGTGGGGGAAACAGGCAGGTCCTCACTCCTATTTATGTCAGTGGGAGTTAGATGGTAAAGTACCTTTGTAGATTTGGTCATTGGGATGTGAGGGTACTTTACACTTCTGAACTGGGTCCATGTCCCTGTATGCAGTCATCTAAATATCCGTGCCTGAGGATGGATACGTGCTTTATTTCATGTTTAGTCAACTCAATTTTAAACTGCAATAAATTGCAAGGTTCCATTATTTTTATGGGAATTAGATGATAAAATGCCTTTGAAACCTCTATCTAATAGTTTTCCATTTCAAGATGGATTGAAGCATGTCACAGAGATAAATGAGCTCTGCAAGTTTCTGAGTGACGTAGTTAATGTATGAGGAGTGGACAAACTGTGACAACATCAAGTTCTACACACACAGAAAGAGCTATACTGACCTGGATCATCTAAAGCTGATGAAGTCTCTTTGAAAAAAAAAAATATTTCAGTGCTTTCAAATGCTTTTTCTGTTTCTTCTATTTCCTTATGCACCACAGTGATGAATGTGATGTAAATATTGAGGTATTAGACAAGTAATAGAATGACTCCAGTTTGGCACCCTTATAAATGAAAATATAATTATTTGTTACTCCTGGGGTAGCTAAATGATAGGCTGAATCAATATTCTGTGTAAGCAGAAAAGAAGCAGGCATAGAGCATCTGTAACTGTATTACTGAGAGTACACTAACAAGCTGAAATGATCAAGATTCATCCTGAAAAATTAAAAATTTAATGAGGAAATTTGTTACTATGACATTAAGGGAAAATATTAGGTATTCTGAACAAGGATTCTACTACTTCAGAAATCAGAAAGCCCCATAACACCACAGGAAGGACCTAAAATCAGAATTAATANGCAGATATTTATGCATAAACTTAAGTTAATGCAAGTGAAGAGTTCCTTTGTGTTTGATCTGCAAATGAGTTTTAGGCTGCTTGCAACTATGTGGTAGAAAAAATTCCTGTTCTTGGAAAAGAGCTAATGAAAGCAATATCAAGAATACTCTTGAGAATCACTGGGACAATGTATGTGAGTGAGTGTACTACAACTTACAGAATAGGGACATGAAAAAGTAAATTATGTGGCTTTCCGGTATCTCTATGTAAACTCAATTTTTATATGAAGATTTTTGTTTTTCTTGGCCCTTCACATATTCTTGCTTTGTTTTTGATAGGTTTTAGAGTGTATTTATTTTGGTTTCCAGGGCAGTAGTTGAAAGTGGGGAAAGATGTAATTGTCTTTTCTGTTTTGCTTAATGTTTTAAGTGTATAAAGTAAAAACCATAATTATTCAGTTGGCTAATTGCATATTTTTTCTGGCTCATTGTTATCAGTAGACAATAATTTGTTGTCATAGATGGTCTATTGGGAAAGAGAGTTAGTCTAGTCCAGTGGTGATAGAACAGATGGGAAACTGAATTACTGAATTACTTCAGAGCACGTTTCTTGACTGACTTAAAGCTTCCGTGCTTGTTTCTTCACTCTGTGGAATGGCAAGTAATACTCCAGGGATAAAAACAGTGAGAAGCTGTCCTTCGGTAGAGCCAGGTTTTACTCCTGAGGTTTATCTCACAGTGGATTTGTGACAACAAATTTAATATGGTTAAAAAGCATTCTTTTTAAACAGAAATAGTGATATAGGTTTTTTATATTAATTAGAATATACATTGTTCAGAGAATTTTATGCATTGAACATTTTATGTGACTGTTTAATTGTCACAGATGAGGGATTTTCATTCTGTGGTCTGTGGTTTCTTGAGGTGGCCTCCAGTATACTACACTTGAAGTACTTCCAGGTGGTCCATACAGAGGCCTTTTCTGCTAGCAAAATAATAATTCTGAACTCTCTTGTGGCTCCATTTAGAGTGCTTTAAATTCCTAAATAATTTTGGGACATTACATTTTTAAATATGAATATTTTTTTACCCCCAGTTCAAATTCTTCAGTATTAGGGCTCTTGCAATCGAGATAACTGTAGTCACATTTCATTTGAAAAGTCCGGAAAGGACAAGCATAGAGGTCTGTAAATGTTGGTGTGGGTGCTAAAGTAAAATCTCATAACCAGGGAGTGAAAAGTTAACATTATGAATAAGACAAAGATGGGTCATAACCAAGAAGCATCATGCAACATTAATATGAGCCTATTGCAGCTAGCTCCCTTCACACTATTCTAATACTAATTTTGATGTAATGAAGCATGCGCATTTCCAAAGGAAAATGTGCACTGGGATTGGGTGTCTGTGGAATAGGTGGCTGTAGGATATTTCTTTCTTAAAAAATGGTCTGCAATGTGACCACAGTTGAAAAGCAGTATTACAGGTTATATTTGTTTAGACTTTGAGTTCAATTGAAATAATTAGGAAAAAAATTCCAAGTCAAAAATATGGGGAAAGGAGCAGAGTCTTGGCTAAATCCCAGGAAGTTAGTGGTCACAGGTGATCCTATAATGCAAGAGCATGAGAACTATGGATTTATTCTGTCCCTTGAAAGCCAACAAGAGATTCTCCCACTTGCTTCACTAGTTTTTTGTGTCTAAGCACAACATGGCTAACCTAAAAGTTTCTGTGCATCTTATTTCATGTTTTGACGGTTTAAGTAGGACCTAAGTGGAGACTACATCTTACACTGACCTCCTGTGCTAAAGTGAATTTCACCCTAAAGGCTTCTTTTGGAATAAACAGCTTTTAATTCCTTAAGTAAAAACAGAGTTGCTTGTGATTTGTTAAAAGCAGATAAAAGCTTCCAAATCCTCAGTTCTGTTTGGTTTGGGTTCTGAAGAAAGCCTTCATTCCAGTTGGGTTCATACTGCAATTTATTTCTTGAGGACTTTGTACATTAGGGAGAAGAAAGGGGATGTGGAAGGAGGAGATAACTATGTTAAATCAGAAGCAGTTCTTTTCTAAAGAGTTGAGAGTTCCCTTGTCCATAATTAGCACGGTTTTTAAACTGCTGACAGGGCTGCACTGCTGCTTATTATGAATAAAAGCTGGACATGAGCAAAGTTGGGTTGAAATCTTGCCAGGAAGTTTTTGCACACAGAACTATATTTATGTTCAAATGTTATATTTTTATCTTCATTTTCTATCCCTTTTCACTACTATTATGAGATTAAAGTTAGATGGATAAAGTCATTTGAGAAGCTGGATGAAAGTTAAATTGCCTGAGTCAGTTCAAACAACCAGAAACAACGATGCATTCTTCCTGGGTTTTAAGGATTACTGTTGATGGCTAAAATGGTCTTTTATGACATTGAGATTAAGCAACGTTATATGATAGTGTTCAGATTTGATTCTCCTCATTTGACTGGAGTGCTCTTTCCTACCAGCTGTTGCTATCATAAATTCTTTGTTTTCAGGTTGGCTCTAAGAATCTTCTCTCATTAAAAACATCAAATTGATCCTTCTGGGCATTTCAGCACTATCAAGACATCAAATAATTTAATTAGTGTCATAATACAGAATGTTTTTCTGTAGTCTGGCTAAACATGATAATAAATAAGCAGGGAGGCTGTAACTGTATGGTGCAGCTATCAGTTGGGCTTGACATATGGTGGCACAGGGATGATGTATTGCATGATTTTTATCTGAATACTAGTGGTAGCAGTAGCAAAAAACCACATCTGACTGTATTTAAAGCTTGGGTCTGCTTTTTACTCTGTGTCTTGTCTTATCTGCAATTTGAGGACTGATTTGTTGGTTTGAGTTTTTTTAATTCTGTAAAGGCATGCTTCTGTTTAATCAAGAGTTATTTTTATCAGTGTTCAGGTGTTCAGTCAATATTATGTATTTTTTGTTCC
Organism: Calyptomena viridis; assembly: GCA_013390005.1. NCBI lineage: Eukaryota > Metazoa > Chordata > Aves > Passeriformes > Eurylaimidae > Calyptomena > Calyptomena viridis. The sequence goes on along the minus strand of WEIV01021665.1, from coordinate 61,935 downwards.
TGTTTAACTCATAGAGGAAGAATGTTTTATTGCTGTGTCATGAGCAAAATACATGGGAGGCATGGAAGACTTGAGTATCTGAGAAAATACCTCAGTGCTTCACTGCAGCAATGTCCTCTTGTCTTCCCATAGGTTCAGCAGAAGGGGTGAAGGTATAATAAAAAGTTTGTTTGCAAATGGAAGTACAAGAAACACTTTGTCATCCCAATGAATCTTATGTGTTGTCTCTGCAGAGACCTATTAAGAGTGGAAAACCTGGAAGGCACAAGCAAAAGGAATCCTTCCATCAGTGCCAAGCTAGAGAAAAAGTGGGTGTTCATGATGACACTGACACATTCCTAGGGACTGAAAAATGAACACTGAGCAATATGTTTCTCAGCTAAAATAAAAAGAATATTAGGGTAGCAAGGGGACCATAGTATTACTTCAGTGGTCAGGATTTCAGTCCATTTGAAATTAATGGCAATTTTGTCACTGACTCATCTAGTGCTGGTATTTCAACCTAAAAGTAGCTAGGCCTGGTTCCCCATGTAAAGGTTTCTTGATAGCAGGAGCTAGCAGGGGGCCGTCTTCTTCATGAGTGGCCATGAACAGTTGAGTCAGAAGCTGCAGAAGGGAGAAAAGATGGGCAACGATGTTTTAGAGCTTTGGGGATGTCCAAGAGAAAAAGGGCTTACCATGCAAGGTTGCCCACTGCACAGCTCTCATCACTGTCTGCCCCTGCAGTGGAAGCATGGACTTGTGGCATTTTGGTTTGCTGTTTTGCTTCCCGGTCAGTATGGTACATTGATGATTTAAGTCAGAATCCTGAACTTCTTGAAGAAAGTAAGAGTTTTGTCAGTGTCACTGATTCAGGGATTTCTGTCCAAAAGGTGTCTTGACTGCTTGTATGGAGATACCATAGAAATACACTGAGAAAAACCTGAGCTGAGAAAATAAAGTGCAGAATACTAAGTGGTTTAAGCATTATATATATATATATATATATACACATATATATATATATGTATGTATGCATTTTATTTGTTTCTAGACCAATCTTTTCATTCCATATGTGTTTTCTCATATTGAGGTCTCTGTTTTCATTCTTTACCCCTTTGTTTCTTTTGATAACCTTTTTTCTAACTCTTTCTTTTTGTGCATACAGAAGCAGTAACATTTCATTGCCAATAGTACATTTTAGTCCAGATGACAGTAATTTTCTTCCTACATGTCTTCTGAGATGCTGTGGACAGATGTCACAAACAGTTATTTACAGTGGTGAGCTTAGGCAAATCCTCAGAGCTATGTCCCCTAATGTGTTATGCACTGCAATGCCTCAATATACACTCTTAATTGTCCTTTAGTAGGTCATCTGTCTAAAACCTGGGAGAACTGTATTCTTGGAATAAAAGAATTTATTACATCTGTATAACACAGAGGCAATTTAAAGGGAATGCTTTTTGAAACATTTTTATTTTGCTGTAAATCTTGTCAAATGAAATACAGTTTTGTACAACTGGGAAATGCATCAACAGCAACATAGTTCAGACAATGAAGATAATGTTTCGAGACTGCCTATACTGAGCAGCATTCTGCGTGAAGGGTAAACGTTTTAATGGGAACAATTTATTCATATAAATCCAAAATCTTTGCTGCAACTGTTGCTAAGCATTTCATAGAGCCATCTTTCGTCTTCTCCCAGATCATAAAAGAAATATTTTTTTTTCTATATTACTTGTTCAGTATCTCAGATATTTCAACAGGGATATCATTGAATGAAAACACTCTCAGTGTTACTCCTTATGTCTAGCAGCTGTCAGACTAAGGAAAAACCCAGATATAGATTCTTTACTCTTTGATGGGAATGTTTTTCTCTCTTTCACACACCTAATCAGGAAAATTTTACCAAAATCTTCCTCATTCTTGGTTGTTTTGGAGTTTTTTTTCATTTGTTGGGTTTTTGTTTTGGTTTTTTTTTTATTTTATAACAATAAATTATAATGCTACTGTAAGATAAAAAATTGAATTTTTGAGCTTGTCTGTATGTTGTAGGTGTGTGGACTGCAAATTTTGGGTTGGAAATGTCAAAATGCATTCTGATTTTTGTAATGGAAACATCATATATCACTGTAAAGACAGCAAAATGTTCCCTGTAATGTTTCTTGTTGTAATGGAGCTTGTCAGAGAACAAAACACTCTTGTCTTCAAGCCAGACTTCCAGAAGGAAGACAGTTTCCACGATGTGATAAGATGTATAGGCAAACCTTAATTTTCTGCACCTATGTCNCCCCACGATCGGCCTGGGACTTTGGGTCCAATCTTCCAGTGAGAGACCTCATTATTTATTGTTACATATATATTATTTAGTGTTTAGTATTATTATTATTTTCCTCTCGTGTTTGATAAATAAATAGTTTTTTTTTTCTTTTTCCCTTTCACTTTCCTTCGAGGAAATATTTCTTTCCTTGAACCTGATGGGAGAGGGTGATTGCGGCCTGTTTTTTATCAGAGAATATTTATCCCTCTGAATATATTTGTTCCAAACCAGGACAACCTAGCATAAGACACTTAGTTTTCATGCTAGGAATCACTGAATAGTCAGGGTTGAAAGGGACCTCTGGAGATCATCTAGTCCAAACCCCCTGCCGAGGCAGGGTCACCAGAAGCAGGTTACACAGGCGTGTGACCAGGTGGGTTTTGAAAACAAACATACACACTGCACTGGTGTGGCTCACTGGCAGCATTGCCATGAGCAACATTTACAGTGGTCGTTTTGCTGCTTGCCTCCAGATCCCAAATCACTTAATCTCACCAGCTGCCTCTTGTGCCCATGCCTGAGTACATCAGTGGTGCACGTGGCTCTGTGTGCCGTGTCACAGGAGATGCCGTGCCACAGCAAGACATGCCTTGTCCAAAAGCAGCAGTTCAGCCTAATTCACTCACTACACAACAGTTTGGGGAAGTGCAGCTTAATGGGATTTTGGAGTGATTTGAAGCAAGATGTTGAGGTCTCATTTGAGTGCACTAGAGCTGAGCTAGAGAAAAACAGCAATATTTTCATTTCATCATGGTATATTTTTCTAAATCATCAAAACTGCAACATTACAAGTTGAAATTTTGAGGAACATACCTTCTGGAAGGCATTTGGATAGAGTGCTTCCAACTGGAAAAATTTTTTGGCATGTCCCTAAATTCTGCATCTTGATAGGAAAATAGTGGAAAAAGAAGTATATTTGCAACATGGATAAACTCCTGCCTGAATTCTAAAATAGAAACTTTCATTATATTTTAATTTTATCATGTTGCAATTTGTTGTCCTAGAAGAATAGAAGGGTAAAATGAAAAAAAATAATTTGAGAGTTGTTTACTATTCCATTAATAGTCCCTGATTAAAAGAGAAAATTAAAGAACAATACAGTAGTGATAAATTATTCTAAGAGTGGCTGAAACTTGTACACATACTCATGGAAAATTGGGGACATAACTATGGTATTTCAGATTGAAGAGAATTCATTATTTACTGTTCTTTCATCAGGGTTGGCATACTGAGGGAAAGAGAAATTCTCATGCTTGGAGAGAAGACACACATGGCTTGTAGAGGCTAAGAAATATTTGTGACAGCATGAATTTATGCACTCTTGTTCCTAAAATGGGACTTAAATGAGACATAAGAAGTACACAAGTCTTGTGCCAGCTCTCTCACCAGGGCTGAATTTGATTTAGAATGATTAAATTATTTTGTTTATCTTTTGCAGTCCCCATGCCCATTTCCTAACACTGTGATTTTCAGACAGTCCTTTTGGACAGTGATGCACCACCTTTAACTCAAATACCAAGGGCAGTTTTTAGAGGAAAGTTAATATATTGCTCTAATTTGAATAATAATCTTGTTCTTATGGCTTACTCAAATGGTAAGAAATCCACCATTAATTTTTAAATGCTGTTTAGAACAAGTGCTTAACATTTATGAACTAAACAAAATGAAAAAAGAAATCTTTGCTAAAAATTTGAACAGAACTAGATTTTTTTCCAATCAGTTGTGTAGATTGTGGTGCAGCACCTCCCAGTTACTGGCATTATTTGTTCTATGAGAACATTTTGTGTGATATCCTGTTCAGTGCAACCTATGGCTGCAGATTTTGCCACTGTTTCACCATTAACCTTCTTTGTGAAATGTGATTTCAGCATGCTGAACTGTCAATTCAGCCATTTAAGCATTTTAAGTACCAGATTTCTCAACGTTAATGGGAGTAATCTGGGTTTTTTGATAATTCAACAGCTGCTATAAATGGTGTTAACATGGCTGAATTTGCTCTAAATATTGATATTTTTAATGCTTCTTTACTAATTTGGAGCCTGTGAGAAACATCTGAGTTTTTTGAAGGTAATTTGCCTTTCACCAACAATTTTTTTAGGTCTAGTGTTAAGTAGTTTGCACTAAGGATGAAAGGCAAGTTTGAATTTTTGTGTTAGAAATAATTTATTAACTAGTAATATCAAAAGAAATATAATGGCCTTCAGTAATACAGTCAAATCACAATATATTTGTTTTCAAATATTTTTATTTTTGGATGTTTCTTATGTTCAGCTGAACAATTACTGATCTTAATTACTTATCTTTGTGTGTGTGTGTAAATATATGCATGAATGTGTATTTTCTGTTTCTTTTAACATATAATTTATTGGTAGATACACTTTTGTAATAATAGATGTTACATTAAATTTTATTTTGTCCATCTGAAGGTACATAGGATTGGAATTATCTCCAATATACCAGTAAGCTCAAAGACCACAAAACTTTGGAATGTAGGTCTTGGTTTTTTTGTGTCAGATATTTTTTCATATTAAGTCATATTAATTCTTTTGGTGGATTCTGAAAACCAGGTTCAGACTTTGTTTCAATATATGCAACTCATACGGATTACAAGGGGGAAAAATTATGGCTATATTAAAACAAACTTATTCTATACATATGAAAGCAATCTTACTGCTGAACTCTGAAGATACAGTCTAATTTTACAAGGGAACTCTTATACATGAGACAGAGATATGCATCTGCATTTTTTTTTTTAAACTATCAAAAAGCATCTTGACTTTATGGATGTTAGAAATCTTACTGTAAATCTTACTGTAAACATTTAGCTAAGCAATGGTAACCTTTGTCTCAGGCATTTTTCAAAGCAAGTTATTTTCATCCTATGATACTAAGTATATTTTTCAGGCTTAATTAATGGCCAATTTAGTGACACAACCAGATTCATATTTAAGAGGGCGTTATTTTGCTCTTGATAGCAATCTGTTTGCCAATGCTTACAAACAAAGCTTTGGATGTAGATACTTAAAAGAAAAGCACTGGTGAGTTCTTAACTGTAATGTCCTCTGTGTCATTAGGCAGCTGTGTCATGGTTTGTGCTTAGAAATGTGTTTTATAAATCGGCGTAATTACTCATCAGTGACTCTTTGGTAATCTGTTCTTCCTTGTGTTCTCACAAGGCACTGTTTACTGAGCTTACATCAAAGTTAGTATTGGGAATAAACTTCGCAGATAAGTGCGAGCTAAAGTAAAGGAGAGTAGTATGTGTGTTACTGCTCAGAATAGAACAAAATTTTGTTGCTGAAATTCTAGGTTTCATACTAAGTCAAAATTGGAGCTGAATTTTATTCCTTTTCTGTCTACCTCCAATTGTATAATTACACAAATGCATGAGCATTCACAAAGTGAATTCTCTCTCTTTCTTCCTCCCACCACTCCCCTCTTCTGTCTCTTAAAAAACTGTAAATTATCTCTCATCAGACTGCAAATGTGCAACTGTTTCTTCCTTTTGGAAAGCATATAGTCAAACCTGCCAGATTTGATGGGATTAGCAGGAAACTGGAGCCATCACAAGGGGCAGCATTTACTCAGCTAGTGACTTGCTTAGTGCCACAAAGATAAGGCTTCTCAGCCCCTAGTATTTCACAGGAAAACCCCAAAGGTCCAAAGGTCTGCCAATAGCCTAAAGTAGTTTTTCTAGTAAACTTCATAGGATGTAAGGAAATGTTTTCTTCTTCCTCTGTAAGGAAAACTCATGATGACAGATGTGAAGCCATAGACACTCCTGGTATCTGTCTCCTCTTCCTTCAATTGCACAGAGTAACCTGCTGTGGCTCAGAGTCTTTTGGAGATGATGGGGTGATACTCTACTACTAGCAATCAACCTTTTACCATTAACAAGGGGGAGCAAGGCAAACTCATTATCAGATGGGAGCTAAATCACCTCCTGTACAGCCACAGAATCACACTGATCACACATCATATTTTTCACACCTCTAAATATGCGTGGGTCCAAGTAAAACATGTTGAACACTACTGTTAACACACAGTATTTCCTGATGTTGCTGGATTAAGAGGCCTTTGTGAACTGGTGTCTCAACCTGCACTAAAAGTACTTAGCCCTTCAATTGCTGTTGCATTGGGAGGGATAGAAGATACCATTGAGAAACCTTCATTCCTCCAGCAATACACACGTATCCTGGACTCACCTGGGGCCAGGTTGTAAAACCACCTCAAAGCATACAGAAACTGGGGCCAGACAAATCAAAGCAGTTGAGTATCAGCCTATGTTCCTTTTTAGCATGTTTTCATTTATTGCAGCTTTCATTTTCTTTTATTTTTTTTCCATTATAACTGACATCTGCTTTTTAGATTTTTTTTTCCATGAGATCTCATCAAGTTGTCGAATGCCCAACACTTGCTTCTTTTCAGCCTTCTGAATTCAACATTTGCCTTTGTCAGGGGGAAAATGGTGCTGTCAACCACAAATATTTCAGCTTCCATTGATAAAAGGAGAGTTTATAGTTTACAGAGAGATGTGCTATCTTTTATTATAGTAGCTGATAGAGCCGAAGGAAAAGGAAGCTTTTGAGCATGCAGTCCTAGTCAAGGACAAGCTTGTGAGAAAAACTTTCGCTCCCTGCTTGATCCACATTAAATAAAATGTGGATGAGTACAAGCTAGGAAAATTTCTGAGCAACAACTGCTCAGTGTTGCAGTAGTTCAATACAGAAATGTTATTTCAGCCCAAACTCCCAACTTTAACTGATAACATGAGAAGTGGTAATCTTGCTGTGTTCACGTGGAAAGCAAGTCAGTTTCCTTCCACTTTCTTCTGCAAGTCCCTCAGTAAACCTCTAGGTAAAAACGTTAGAACAGTTTTTTAATGATATATGGTTTGGTTTAGGTTATTGGAGAGAGGTATGTATATTAAGGTGTGGAAATTCCATGTTTATGGTGGTCATCTTTGGCATTTAGAGAAACCAGCCTCCTCAGGCAAATATCTGCCATGCATGAGCAGATTTGTCTCATCATCAGTTAATCAAACTACCAAGGAGTCCTGGGATAGAAGTCAGCCCTGTGGCAGCTCTAGGCATGTTACAAACACCTCAAAATCTCTTTAAAGCAGAAGTAGTCCTTCCCTGAATCAATCCGTTTCTCTGTGTTCAGTCCTGGAGCTGGATATTATTCCTTTCCTACCTACTTCCAGTACAATGAGTAACCAACTCACAGTATTCCATACCCTGTTCAGAGGGCTAAGAACAGAAAATATAATAGAGGGGAGAAACTTCTGTATTTATTTTCATTCTCTGCTACCTTGGGAAAATGATTCAAGAGCTTGGGGCTACCTGTGTTACATCAACTGCCTTTTTCTCTTACTATTAGAAAACAGAGGCTGTATTTAAGGTCTGCACTTACAGGGCTATTTCTGCCTGAGAAATATGCTGCATACATACCTAGCTCTTAATCTCTCTGCTTTATGTTTGGATTTGCTGATTGGCTTTATAGTTTGTTTCTTTTTAAAACTGAGGTTATCTGACACATTAAATGACAGGAATACTTTGTGATATCTGGTCTGGATTTCTTAATCTCCAGTAATTGTAGCTGAACTATGGTCTGTCATTTAGGGGAAAATTCAGTGTTACCTGAAAATTTCTGGTGATAAAGATCGCCACAACTGTTGACTGTTACACATTTATTGGTCAATTATTCTGACAAGAAATAACTGTATATTTTCTAGTTTTAGTTTCGGGGCCCCTGCTTTCAGCCCTTCTACACCTTCTATTTTGCAGTCAGCTGTCTAAAAAAGAGCTTGTGTGATATATGCAGTAACCCACTGGTCTGAGTTATGTTGTATTAAGTCTGGCCTCAGGAAAAGACTTTTCTCCTCTGTGTGGATTAATCTGATTACAGCATTCAAATAATAGGTTGAGACCTCCTCTTCCTTTTTTCATGTTAAAAGTCCAAAATAAATCAATCTACTCAAAGTATTTATTACTTTAGGGGTGATAAAAATCATGACATTAAGAAAAAGAATTAGTTTGCTTAAGTTCACTATATGTTGGAAATAGCACTTATGATGATCTAGAGTTTAATGTTGGGGAAAATTGGCCTGTTTTTGAGATCTGGTTTGCTTTGATCTCTTATTTCCTGGGGATTTTCCACAGCTTCTGTGTCATAAAAGCTGCTTTGCCTATTTGACCTTAGTAAAAGTCATATAGCAGGCTGTTTCCTTGTGTTTGCATAGCCTGAAGTTTCTCTTTTTTTTCTACATTTTCTGTTATGTAATCCTTGGCTACTTTTATTCTTAAATTAAAATTTTCCAGGTATCCATTCTAAATGTCTCCTTCAAAGGAATAAGAGCTGCCTTGTCTTCCTTCTTCTTCACTAGAATGACAATCTCAGTTCTATGCATGGCCAGTGGATTAAGGATTTTGCCAGAAGATGATATCAGGCAAAATTCTGGCCTTTTTAAATCTAACTGAAACATAGGCAGGAACCAAATTCATGGTATTTGTGTTGGACTAATTTCTCAAATTTTAAACAATACATCTCAGACGGTTCATTGCTTTGCTTCTCTAAATCTTGCCAAAGTAATGTGCATGCCCTTATTGTCTTCATGATGGCATATGATGATTCTGTTGTTTTGACGTGGATTTCCTATTATTTCTTCCTCTGTATATTTTAAAGTAGCAACTTCTAGTATTTTCTCCATATCCTAATAATAAGAAAAGAGATTCCTATGGCTTCTTTTTCCCTTACTATATAAATAAGACAAATACAGAAGAGAAAAACCTCGATAATTCAGAAGCAGGTGACCCCACATTACCCTTGTGTTAATTATAATTCTGAATGTACATAAATTTAGCAACATGATTGACACATATTTAAAAAAAAAAACAAATAAAACTAAACTAAACTAAAAAAGGAAAGAGCGATATTTGGACATGAGTATGCTTTTGGAAATGCAAACATCCTGGAGGAGATAACCAAGGAGGTAATTTTGTATTCTGCTAGATAGTCTTAAAATGAAATGCAGCAGTTTTGACCCTGATGCTGCCATGTTTATAGACACAAAACATTCCTTTGGAAAAATGTACTAGGGTAGTCAAAAAGTGTGTCTTCTGTGCACACACTTTGCACTGTGCACACACATTTCGAAAGCAGTTCTATTTAGAGACAATGGCTTTATAGGAATGTACAGTTACAAGAAGGGATGAAATGTCTTTTTCCCTTCTTTTGCATGCCTGATTTTTTGCTCTCCCAAGTCTTTTCCTCATTCTTTTGTTTGTGAAATAAACTAAATCCAAATCAAACACAGTTTCTTTGCTCCAAGTTCTTTCCTTTTATTTTCTTTTTTCTTTTTCTTCACTCCCCCCTCCTTTGTACTCCGTTGCCCAGATTGGGTTGAAATGCTAAGTCCCATTTTATAGCTAACCCACAGTTTTGTAGCTTTTTCCATGGTGAATTACAGATCAGTTTTGCTTTTAAGGATGACAGACATGGACTTGATTAGCTTGTTTTATCTGTCTTGGGTTCATTATATTCCATTCTAGAAAAAAAATTGCTTGCCAAATATTATTATTGGCTTGTCACCTTTACTGTTATAAAAATATTAAATTGAGAATCTATTAAAACCAGATTTTAAAATGCCTGAAAATCTTAACTATGTCTTGCAGCAACATGTATGGAGTCATTTTAGTGAATATCTGATTTTTCACTAATTCTTTGTAATTTTCAAAATCAGCCTGCCTAATTTAAGAGTTCCTTAGGCACCACAAATGCTGTCTTTCAAATTTTCTGTTTGAAATATCAGGAGAGGACATGATAGGAAGAACTACCCTTGGAGCAAGATGATCAGCAGTGTCACATTGAAGGGAATGCAATGTTTCTGACAGAAAGGTTCCAGAATACACTAGTTCAGAATTTTGGAATGAAAAAAAGATTGTAAGGAGCATCAAAATCTAACCCATTTTAACTGAAATAAAAGGAGAAGGAACAGCAAAATTACAGGGCATCATTGTATTTTGCATAGCATATGGGCCTGGATACTTCCTAAAGTTGTGGTGGACTTGAACCCATTTACAATAATTAGTCAAAACCTTAGAGACCTTAACACTTTATTAAAACTGAATCTTTGTGTAGTATACTGAATTTTGATTTATAATGCTCTCCAGAAAAGTAATTTTGCTAGGCTTATGATTATATGGAATATCCTTGTATAATAACAGACGTGTTAGTAGTGGTTTTTTCCTTCCTTTCTGCTACAAGGAAGCTGTCTCTAAGCCTCCACTGACTTTTCTACGTGTAGTTGCTGTATTCTTTGCATGGGCAAAATCAAGGTCAAATTGCCCAAGAATTAAAAAAGAGGAAAAAAAAACCCTGAGTAAATGTTAGAAAAATTTTTTAAAGTAGGAAATAAAACCAATTAACATACCTGTACATACATATTTCCAATCCCTTGCTGAAATATAGATTAAAGAAACACAACCAGATTCTTTTCTGTAAACCAAATTCTCTTAATTTAACACAACCAAAAGACAGGTAGACCTGACTGCCATAAACTGACAGTTCCACCTGTGCTCAGATCTACCAATAGCTTCAGGTACAAGGACCAGCCCTGCTTTGTGAAACCAGTGATGGATCTATTTGAGCTACTAAGACATGAAGATGTTTGACAATATTAAGCTTTCAGGGCTACAGATAAAGTAATTCTACTTTTTTAGTTAATTTTTAAAGTATTAACCAAGGCTCTGAGCTCTGAAGTATTTTTAAATAATTGGCAATTTATGTGCACTGTTATTTGGTAACTATGGAACTTCACTTCTTTGTTGAAGAGACCCTACATTACGATATAAAACTATTGCAATTGAATTTCAAAATAGTAGTCTCATCAATTTATTTTTTAATTTGACATGATCCAGTAGGAGAAATTCAAAAGGATTTTCAAGTTCCCTCAAAGAGATGTAGCTGCACAATTCCCACTAATAAATTTATTTTCCTAAAATTGCCAGTTACATTGTAAAAGAGTTAAAGATACAAATAAATTTTACAGAATCGAGGACTTTTTTTTTTAATGTATGTATTTGTAAAAGTATTTTTCTTTGGTTTTGGACCATATTTGCTTTATTTTATTAAAAAAAAGTGCAATCTTTCCCTATATATTGGTAAATTGTCTGTGGAAAGAAAGACTATAGTAACATTGTATGAAAAGAAAAGTAGTTAATAGCAATGGATATTTTTCCTTATTCTGATCTGAAATCCTGGGGAAAAATTGCAGTGTGAGGTGTGATAAAATCAGTACTCAGGGATATAGACTTTTCAAAAATATGATCAGTGACAGAATGTGACTAAACTGACTGAGCTGTTGTCCTCGAGAAAGATTTTAGGGCAGCTTCCCAAGTTGCAAGAGCAATAACCCTAATACTTCCTGCTGCCAAAGGCCACTCCCATACACATCCTCCCTTGTCATCCAGACTTCTCCTGAGCCAAAATACATGCTGCTACCAAAACACCATGTGCTAGGAAAAGCTTTCTAAATGCTTGGAAGGTAAAGTGATGGAACAGGTTGCTTAACAAAACTGTATAATCCCCTTCACGGATGATTGGAAAGAAATGCTCAGGCAGTGAGCTGATGTGTGTGGCCCATGTGCTTATTCCCACTCCATGCTTGGGGATCACGAATTTCACAGAGTTGGAAGGGATCCACAAGGATCATTGAATCCACCTCTTAAGTTAATGTCCCATATGAGGACTGAACCCACAAGCTTGGTGTTATTAGCACCTTGTTCTAACCATACCCTCTGGAGGGCACTTCTTAGGCACTTTTCTAGGATTTTTGTGATGGTAAACAGTGTAGTATATAATTGGCATTGATATTCCTTATATTATTAGTGTCAGAAGGGCTGAACCAGTACTTGGATTGAATTGGAAATTTCCCTAAATCCCTAAGAATAGATCCAGTTTGACTTGTACATCAATAGAACTGTTCTTCTAGTTAGAGAGGTTGTTTCAATCCTTTTTCTGTCTAGACAAAAATGCATATAACCTATCAGCAGTTTTTCCCACCAGTCATAGCAAGCCAGATGAGGTCATATGATTTGCAGTCATAGCATAACGAATATTCCAGATAGCTCTGGGCTATTTCTGAGCTGATATCCTTTCAACTCTTGTCTCCTGAAGGCAGAAAATTTATCAAAGAGATGAAATTAAGAGTAAATTTGTGCCTTTCAGCCAAAATATACTGTAAGGACCATCCATAAGCAATAACACTGAAGGATAAATATGTGGTAAGAGACTTTGTAGTATCATCTATGTGCCTGCATAAGCAACCATATTTAAGGAGTGGGATATCAATAGAAAGAATTAAATGGATAAAGCACAACTATAAGTGGAAGAACAGTTATTTGATTGACTATTTTTTTATTACTTTTTTCCAGCTAAATACATAAAAGCTATTCCCCAAAAAGTTTCTGGTTTTTATATATAAATATCTTTTGAAGTGCTTTAATGAAGTTTGCCTATAATCTCATGTCCTTCAGACGTGTACATTATAAAGCACATTGATGTAATTTTGCTGTAATACTCTGGAGCTGAAGTACCCTAAAGAAATTTTAAAGGTTTGACAGATTGTTTAAATGCAAGGAGCTGTTGTTGCTACGTTTGCCCAAGTACAGATATTCTATTTGCTACCTTATTAATTCTTGACATTCTGAAAAAGAATCTTGGATGTTCATATATTATTACTATGTGGCCAGCAGCATATGGTCAAAAAACATTAAGTATTGGGTTGGAAGCACTTTGGGGACAATTTTCTTTACCAGTGAAGAGAACTGGAAATGATTGCCTTATCTTCAATTCATACATGGGTGTCTTGTGTTTCAAATAAAATTGTGAATCATCAGTGAAAGGTGAGAGTTTTTTTGCAAGGCCACTACTTGCTGCATTGGGACTAATTAGTTATTTACCAAAAACTATGTTTGAATTTGTAGGTATGTACAAAAGTTTTTGAGACTTGAGACTGATTTTACACTCTCTGAAATTAACTTTTCCTCCACAGGAAATTTGCAATGGTGTGATTCTCTTATCCCACTACAGTTTTATCTAATGGTATTCACCACTTGAATGGTCCTGTATGTGTGGTGAAGAATAAAATAATAACATTGTCTTTTTGTTACTGTTTGGGCTTAGTATTGTGCTTAAGTGAAAGAGGTCTTGTGCCACCTAATGCAGAACTCATTGTAGTTCTCAGATTGTTACAGGGATTGCAGCAAAGCCAGAGTTATGTTCGGTGCCAGTCTTCGATAAGTGCATTGTGTTCTGATTCTTTGTTTCATAATGAGGATACATGGGAGTCTGCAGAAGTATTGTAGGCTAAGAATTGTCCAGAAAGCTTGTGGACCATCAATTTAGAGACATAGAATATAAGCTATTGACCAAAATAGCTTCCAGTCCAAGTGGATGCAAGAGACCTCCTGTATGTGGCAAATGGGACCATTTGTGCCATTTCAGCTGATTTTGGATCAAACATAATTGCAGTCCATAGATAGACAGTGCACAGTCTCAGAACACATCTTAATGACTGGTGATATATGATGTTCCTGCCCTTGGCACCAAAATTTGTGTCGTGTTGTGTAGGATAATTAGAATGTGACATGATGCTGATGTTATTGTTTTTTAGATTGAATCAGAATATACTGTCTTCTCTTTTTTTTTTTTTTTTTTTTTTTTTTTTTTTGCTAGTGTAAGCAAATGCAAAAGATGGAGGAAAAATCAAAAAGATTAAAAAAAAAAAAGAAAGGTAGTTTTATCTTTTATAAATCCACAGTCACAAGAGTAAAAAATATAATACTATTAATTTCTCCAAACTGTGACATTGTGACTTTTTTAGACAGTGTTGTGGTTTTAAGTGACCAGAGTTTTTTATTAGCTGGGGGGGGCTAGGAGAGAGGCTTCTTTAAGAAGCTGCTAGAGTTTTTCTCTGCTCTAAGCTAGCCAAGGTCAGGCAACAACGCCTCTGTGATAACATA
>WEIV01021665.1:23181-47531 GCA_013390005.1 Calyptomena viridis | reverse complement strand
AGAAAGGTGTCTGTAACAACTATCAAACTGCTCACCCTTAAACTCTTAAGCTCTGATTTTAGTAGTAGTTGTAGTTGTAGTAGTAGTAAATTCTTAACATTCTAAGTTAGAGCCTGTTTTGCTTGTGTGAAGTAGTTAATAAACAGTTGCTTGTAATCCTTATCACAAAAGTCGGGGGTTTTTTTCCCTTCTCTGAGAAATTTTAGATCTATGTGTGGGCTCTCGGCTTTTAGCCAGAGTCAAACCATGACAGGCAGGTCTTGGGGTGTTTGTTTTTGGTCTGGCTCATCCAAGCTTAATTCTGTCTTCTATAAGGTGTGATCTGAAACCATATTTTCCGTGCTTCACAAAAAATTGTTTGCTTTTCTGGAGTTAGATTGGGCAATTTATTCTACCCTTACAGGAAAAAAAAAATACAAAAAAAAAAAAAGTCATGGAGAAAAATGCTTTGATTTGTTTAAAAATGGATCCATTCCATTAAATAACATGACTGGTATTGCCAAGGAACAGAGACAGAGGGCTGTGGCATGAAACTGGGAGTGATGTTGAGGGCAGGAGGACAATGGTGTGCATAGTCTAATTCAGTAATTCAGTGGCTTTGCCTCATTTTTTGCAACTTGAAACTGTAACCTTCCAGTCATATCAATCCAGTCATACCTCTGGAAGACATGCAGTATGGTCAGTGGGAGAAAATAGGTGGGAGGTTGTTTAGTCTCCTCCTGAAACCAGCCTCGTTTCTGAAAATGTATGAAATGAATCCCTGCTTGTGGGGAGAGCAAACCCCCTTCGTCCCTTTAACCCTCTTACTCCCTGGTGTGATTCCTTTTTTTCAGTAGAGACCAGGTCTTAACTAGGACTTTTGCTGGTCTTCTCAAAGGCTCCCTTTCCACATTGAGTTGTTCCCCCAGTCCTACTGTCTCCTACCTAAAATTAAATAGCTATTCCTTGGGCTAACTTTGGTCAAACAGTTGAAGTAGGCTGCAATACACAGCCACGATGATTTCTCAAGTTATTCTTCCACTAAGGTGTCAAGCATCTTTTGCAGGAAGGGCAGCTGTCTGGGAAGTAGTTTGATAGGTTTGGGCTGGTTTAGACATGTGTTCTAACATAATACACAATGCAGTTTATAATTTCATAGAGACATGTTCCTCTCTGTAACCGATACAACAGACAGATGGGGGAGCACAAGTTTCAAAAGAGACAATTCTGATTCATTTGCGAAACAGGCGTGTTGCACAACAGCTGCTTGCCAACTACAGCTATTCTTCTTTTGCCCTACAGCTGTGCAAATCTATTTTAAAAATTTTAAATTGTTTTAGAGAGAGAAAAATATTTTGTTTGATCTAGTGTTATAAATGCTTTTATTTTTTCATCTTGAAATAAAACATCTGGAATGTTTTGAAATTAAACACTTTCAAAATTAAGAGTTAAATATTTGGAAGAAATGCGGCAAAGATGTTTTTTGGTACTTTTTCAGATGTAATTAATCACTGAAATTTATCACTACCTGATTTAAAATACAATTTAAACAGGTCATCTTGAAAGAATTTTGAAAGAGAATGAAGTAGTTCACAGACACGAAGTAGGACTATTTTTAAAAGTAAAGCAAGAATAATTTTCTCTTAATAATTTTCAGGCTCAAATATAGATTTTCTTAATATATTTCATGTAGTTTTTGTTGAAATATTTCTTTTGTTACGTCTGTCTCATATTTTTACAAATTTTCTTTGTCAAATCCCACTCCAGATTTAAATTTACAATGGTCGTATGGCTTCGAAGCTGGAGAAATATCTGAATCAATTTCTTGCTGAAATCACCATTGCCTGAAATATAACAGCCTGTGCTCTCACAGTTATTTATTAAGTGCTCAATATGTGTTGTATTGCTCCATGGATAACAACCAAACATATACTCTGCTGTTGTAAGTGGAAAGTTTATTCCTTCTATGACAACTTTTCAGCTTTCTTAGAGAACTGACTTTATATATATACTTTAGAGTAGAAGCTTTTAATTGTTTCAGAACCTTCCTGGAAATGTGGGGTGATTTAATATTTCATGTGGTTTTCTTTCCTGCCTTTGTGCTTCAAAGGATGGTGAACAAATTAGCAAAAACCTCAGAGCCAGCTCCTCTCCTATATCTGCACAACTCCCACCACTTTCAACCTGCAAGCTCTGCTTAATGTCTTGAAATGGATATGACTTTACAGTCTGCATCTGATGATTGAACTCCTGATGGCAATGAGAAATGAACATGTGTTAGAGCTGCAGGATCAAACCCTTAGGATGTACATTATCCTAGTGTATAGCTGAAGCCTACTTCTATGACTTAGCTTATTTCACTACAATTGAGCTCATGCATTTTAATCTATACTTCATCATCTTTGACTTATTGTGAGAAAGAAAATTAAAAATTGCTCATTAACTACAGCAATTTTTGCATACATCTAACAAACACTATAGATACAGATTGTTTCAAAACACGTTGACCTGCAAGCAGAAAAAAATGTCTGGTGACTCTCAGTTCTCTTTAAGAGCTACTTGTTAAAAAAACCCTGGATTTAGTATAGAATCTTTAACGTAAAAAAATTATGGCAAGTAAGGAATTTTTTAATAGGGAAAAGAAAACCAAGTATTAATTTCAATCTAAACCCATAAATAGTTACAGGATACATTTTCAAATCTATATAATTAAGGGCTCTAGAAGAATTAGAAGGCAGCTTATGTCATAGGATTTTTAACTGAAATGTAGTCATGGGCTGTGCATAATAATCTAGATTTTTTCCTACATTGATCAGCTGAAGACAGTAGAATGGGTAATGAGGAAATTATTGTAGAATCCAGATCGTGACTCATAAATGCCCCTTACTGTAAGTGTAAGGATATAGCAGTACTGTTTTCATGTTTAATATATAAAATACATGAATAAAATAAGCATGAGAATAATAAATGGCCAGGTTCCCATAACATTTTTGACATAGGTAGATGGATGAATGAATAGATGGGTAATGCCATCTTGCTTTTCCTGTGAGTAGATACATTTTCTGAGTATCTACTCTGTTCCATGTGAATTTTACTGGCTGTAAGATCATAATCACTCACAATATTTTTCTTAGCATCATAGTTGTGATATATTATGGATTTCACAGTTCAGATTTCTTCTAACAGACTGGCATATTAGGCAATGTCGAGGTATTACCAGCAAAATCTGGATGATGTCTCTCACCTGTGATATTTCCTAAGGGAGCAGAGGACTTTTTTTTGTTCTTTTTTTTTGTTCTGTCTTCTCTTTGTTCTCTTGGGGTCCTGGTCTGTGGCTATGATTCTTATCTAGAAACACATAGCAAAAGAGTACTGAGGTTTGCTGCAGCTTTCCATTGCTATTATAGCACAGTCTCATCTGTATAAGATTAATAGCTATAAGAAGGTTCCTAATAGACTTCAAAAAGAATCTGGGAGCTCTGTCTCTAGGGTCACAACTCTGGGGCATGGGACTTGGATCTTGAAAAGCATTTGGGACATTTTGCTCTTATGTCTTGGCAAAAAAACAATGGCTTCTCTCAGTGATGTTCAGGAAAGGAGAAACCAACATGTTTATGTGGATTCAAAGTAATTTAAAAAGCACCTGAAGCTTTCAGATTCTAAATCCTTTTCTGACTTCTCAGTCTAGCACTATCAATATAGCATTCACAGCTTTAATTCTGGGCGACAAGTCTTAGCTTTTACATAACCCACTGACATTCAAATGATTTTTTTTCCAATCACAGTTGAGTTTTGACTTCAATTTGGCTGCCAGTAGAATAAGAGAATTTGAATAAATAAATTTTTAAAACCAGCCTTGATAAGTTTTTTAATCCTTTCAGAAGAATTTCTGCTTAAGCCAAATTTGTTTCAAAGTTCATAGAAGTGATGCTGAATAGTTTAGCCTGACAATTTAAGCAAATCTCATAATGGTCCTAAAGTTTCTACCATCCTCACTAATTTCTACAGTTTCCTTGAACTCATTTACATAAATACATAGTATAATTCCAGCCTCAGAGTCCTTGAGTGAGAACTATTTAGCACACGTGGCCACCAAAGTCTATGGGAAAATTTCTGACTGTGGAAAGATTTTTGTGGAAATTGGGCTTGGTTCTTAGGTTCCCTGAGACCACTGCAATTAGGGATAGATTTTTTCTTTCCCTTTTATTGAAATCATTGAGAATTGTTTACTCAAGAGATCTTTAAAATTGAGAACTTTTAAGATTCTAACCGTTCAACAGCCTAGCTTGAAGGCTTGTGTGAGGAGTAGTTGTAAGATTTTGCTTTCATTTGTACTATGTAAATCCAGATATAATTAGTTACAACTTGAGGTGGCTTAAGCTGAAGTTTAAAATTACTAGATGTCCATACCCAGCTGAGGGCATGATCCAAAATGTAGGGTTCTAAGGTTTGACTCACTTTAAGTCTGCTTCCTTTTGGGAACTTCTCCTGTTGAATGTTGGGGTTTTTTCTAATTAAAACCAACTCTGTTTTTGTCAAAGAGGGGGAAAGTGTGGGATTCTTGAAACCACAGATCAAAGAAAAGCAATTTTCTAGTCACAGTTGGACAATGTCAGAATTTCTGAGCTCCAGGTACTTTGGTGTTATCTGAACAAACAGGGTGGGCTGAAGCCAATAGCACACTCAAGAATAACTCTGTGACCCTGCTGGCCTCTGTGAAGAGCAAACAAAGGGTGACTTTATCAGCAAAACCATTTCAAAAAAACCTACTGGGATAAATTTTTAAACAGAAGTTATAACATAAGAAAGATTAATAGTTTGTTAACTCTAGCAAATTGGTTGCGTATAATATAAACAATAAATTCTTTCCTGTTTCCTGAAAACTCACTGGAATTAATTAAACTTATACCAGGGATAAAGTTTACCCAACACAGAAAGTATGCTTTATTGAAATAATTCTTATTTTTAATGAGTTTATTGATTACAAAATAGTTGTGTAACAGTTTTGAAGATACAGATTTAGTGAACTTTTTGAACTGCCTGCTAATCAAATAATATTGGCAGTCTAGAAATTAATAAAATAATAACAAATGTGAAAAAGAACTGGACAGTCATGCATGTTGCCTGTGTCAGCACAGGTGAATTCTTCTGTACTGCTCTTTGAGCTTTACTCTGAGAAAAAAAGCTTATCTTGGTATGTACATTCTTAGTAGTTACGATTTCCCTTGATTTGGAAGTAAAATATTTCCAAATATTTTTTGTGTTTAAAATTCCGAATCTTGGTTGTGTCAACTTGTAGACTAGCCTGAAGGAAAAAAAGAAAAAAGAAAGAGGGGTAGGGTAAGGAACTGGAATGTTCACAAGTGTGTTGGAGGATAGAAATCTAAAATACTGTAATATTTATGAGCAACCAAGAGGCTACATTCTGCTCTCAATTACTCTGGCATAAATCTAGAATTACTCATTGGAAGTTCAAAGTTTTTGCTGCAGATTTACACCCATATAACAAGGAACAGAGTTCAGTTATGTAAGGGTGGGAAAATCAGTTTGGCCAGAATGTAACTAGCCTGGAACTCTAATCACAGAAAGAAACCTTTCCCATGTCAGAGAGCAGATTGCATATATCTTTTTTCTCCCCCCTGCCCCGGCAACTTTAACTAATATAGTCAAGCATGGATAGAGTCCTGCTTCTTGCATGGCACCCCACGGCATTAGGCATTGGAGCACTTCAGCTTTATCATGTAAGTCAGAATAAAAGTGCTCAGATGTGGTGGAGTCAAGAAGTTTGATAAAAGCCTAGAGAGAAAGAGGGCAATCTAAGAAAAAATGACTGGATTATAGTTTGATGGAGTAAAGTGCGGAGTTGAAAACAAAATGGTGGGATATTGGGAAATTTCCTAAATTAAAGTACGCTTCAGAGAAGACCAGAATCTTTCAACAGGTTGTTGGAGTGGATTTTTGAATACTCTGCTAGCTACAGACCCCAGTGTGCTCAAGTGGTTTGTACTGCAGAAATTGTTATGCTGTGCTATAACGGTTTCTGAAAAGAAAATAAAAATACTGCCTGCACATCTTGTTCTTATTCTGGAGAATATTCTCTCACTGGGTGCAGGGAAGGGAATGGAATGAAAAATAAGGCTTTCAAAGAGAGTATAAGAAAAAAAAATAAAGGAATAGAAAGGAATAATGTATGGAATCTAATTATACCTTTTGTAAATGGGGAGAGAGAGACTGTACTAGTATGTCTTATACTTGGCCTACAGAAGTAGCTGAATTATGCAGTTTGAAAATCTTCCTGGAGCTTTCAGGGAAGTTCTTGAACTGTTGGCTGTGATGCTATGTCAATGCATAATGTACATTTTCTGTAGATAATGGTTTCTGCCACTGTCACCATTGAAGGTGCACGTACCACCAGTGGCATTTTCACTAGTGGCTGTTAACTTAGTACTTGCTGATTTATAACTAACAGTATCTATACAGCTGGATGCTCCACTTAAGTAACCAGTTTATTCTCCCTTCTGGTTTTGATAAAAAAGTGCTTTCTTCATAGCTCATCCTAGGGTTATTGTAGGTGGAACAAAACTATTTTGGCTTTATGTTTTATTTTTTTAATTTGTGAATGCTGATGTTGCTTTTATGGCTGCCATATGCTTGTTACATATGTCAGTTCTAAAAGCTCAACTGATGGATGAAAGCTGGGAGAGGAGTTTTATCATTTGTCTCCCATCTAGCACTTTTCCTGCACTTGAAGGTAAGTCCAATATAATAAATAACCATAGCCTACTTTTTTTTTTTTATAACATGCCACATCTGTAAGGTAATATATCTCCCTAGCATGCTGAGAAGCAGGAAGGAAGCATCTAACATCTGCAGGATTAGAAGTTATTTTTGACAGCTGTGTGCTATTGAGTGGAGGGGGGGATTTGTTTTGGTTTGTTTGTTTTTTAAAGATAAAACAACCTAGGTGAATTGCTCAAAGGGCATTAGTGACTGTCAGACATGTTAAACATGTGTACTCATATGTACATAAAGATACACACAAAAGATAAAATCATACATCTATGGACAGAGTAGTGGTGAAGAAATATAGTTTGCTGACCTGAAAAGCTGTTATTGTAATGTACTGTTAGTTTTCTGTTAGGATTACAAAAAGTATATGGTGTAGCATAGATGGGAGATGTTTGGTAATGAGAAATTGCAATTCATCTTAGACACTTATTGATCAAAAACCTGAAATGTTTAGTGACATTAGAATCCATTCAGCAGTTGGCCTGGAGCAGGCTATGAAAAAAAAATACTGGGGGAAGGCACAAACTTTCAAGGCTTACTGTAGGAAATGTTCACATATGGCCAGCAGGAGAGAGGCAGATGGTTGACATTTTTAGTATGTGCATTAGGCCATTTTTTATTTGAAAGAAAAGAGCACCCACTTACAGTTAAGCTGTACATGGTCAAGATTTTATCATCCATTGGCACACAAGGCCTATCTGCTTAATATTTCACTGGCAGAGATGAGTGACTATCTCTGCAAGACCTCCAAGCTGGGCAAAAACAAGACAAGAGCAGGAAAATCACTATGAGTGTAGTGATATGCCCTGGTGAAGAAACACTGCTTAAAAATAAATGTGGATTCTGTGTGGTGTTATCATATCTCCTCAATGAGAGCAGGGAAATGGCAAAAAAACATGATTACAAAGAGCATGTCTGCTTATCCAAACAAAATAAAAATAAAAATCCTAGAGTGACTGTAAGGTACAATATCTGTTCTTCACGTAAGAATTTGGGCTCCAAAATGACAGTAGTGGTCAGAACTCAGTGTGCTGCTTCTGACTATAGGCAAGAGATGATGTGCAAGGAAAACACAGAGCAGTGAGGCCTATAGAGTCATACTATTATTTACGTTAGAAAAGATCCTTAAGATCATCCAGTCGAGCTGTAAACCTGACACTGCCATGAGGTGTAATATGTCAGCACTCCACCCACCCAGCATCAGCATACTGTAAACACCAGATTTTCCAAAGAGAATTGTGGCGGGAAAGGTGATATAATGGTGATCTTGTAATTCTTCACCAAGAACTATAAAGTTTGTCCATACTTTATATTGAGATGTTAAGTTTGCCATAGGAAATCTTGCCTTTAAAATGTGTATCAGTACCTCCTGAATTATTACAAATTACAGGAAGGGTAGGATAAATATTTCATATTTATGTGTTTATAGAAGATATGGATATTGTATGAGGGGTTACTTCATTACAAAATTAGTTATGATGACTATCTGCAGAGACCAACAGGAAACCAAAAACATAGCTGGGATATACTGATAAGCAGTAAAGAATAACAGGCAATATTATGCAATAATTGTGACTTAGGTCAAGGTACAGGGAAGTGGATGGTTAGAAGTGGTATAGCACAGTAGGTATTATAAATTGTGTGTGATGCAAGCCAAGCGTTGAAAGACTACAGTCTCAAAGCAAGAAGGAAGCAGACAGTAGATTGTGAGTCAGAAGTACTCCTCCAGCTGCAGCTTGCACTTGTTTAAGGTCAAACATCAAAGCTAGTCCCTGAAAAATCTATCCATCTCTGTTTTCATGAAATATTCTTTTTAATGTAGTATTTTTTAGCACCTTTTGCTAACATTTCACTCCTAACTATTTTATTGATTGTTAAAAAAAAATGTTCTTTCCTTCACTGATGTCTATATACACTTTGGCAGAGCAAATTTTCTTCATATCTCCCAAACTCTCTGTGCAGTAATTTCCACTAACTGCAGGGGTATCTGCTGGTGATAGCAAAGCTGATTGACTTCAAAGTCTTTTACTGTTGTTGCTGCACTTGGCCAAGAGTCTGCTCATGACTGTAGCAGATGTTTCTAAGCTATTTTTTTACAGTGACTTTTTTTGTTTTAATAGGCCAATGGGAACCTTATGGAGTAGTTTTTCACTGCAATCCTGAAGTGAATGCCAGCATAACTATGATTTGAAACCTTCTATCAGATTCACAGTGCTTGTAAGAGGAAAGTTTCCCTTTCCATCAGATGAAAGAATAGGTTTGCCACTCTGCCAGCCACCTGATGGCAGATAATCAGCAGATTCCTGTTTATTTTTTATAGTTTGTTAGTAAATTTCATAGTAAGTTTATTTTCCGAAAAAATTTTGATGAAGTTCTGAACAGTTTGCACTCAGTATCAAGAGTCAGAACAGCTTTCATTAACCACAAATATTGCCAATTTTCTTCTCATCTATATAGGACTTAGAAATGTTTCCATAGCATCATAAAATATTCCACCAGGATTTTAGGGGATATGTGCACTGGGAGTTTTTTTTCTAGGGGGATATGTACTGAGAGCAGTAGTGATTGTAGAGAATTTATGAGGACTGTTTTTTGCAGGAGAACCCAAGATAATTTAAACTTCCATCAAAATTTAAAATGGAGAAAAGCTTCTTGCATCAATAAAATTAATAAAAATAGGCCAGGAATTCTGTTCCTTATCACTTCCACTGAAAGTAGTGTTATCACTTAAGAACTTAATCAAGCATTCTGTAAATGTCTGCTTTTGTCATGTCTACCTTAGACAATCGTCCAGCAACTCTGCAGAGAGCTGAAGCTCTTAATTACCCTGAGAAGTGAGAGAAATGCTCCTTTGACAGTGCAGCACTGAAGTTATGTATTTGTAGCCTGCTCTAAGACAGAAAGATATAGGGCAAGCAGTAGGTGAAATCAGTAATTCACTGTGGCCCACCAAAGGTGATACAATGCAAGAAAGTCTTTCAGAGGCAGAAAGACAGATTGGGAAGAGAGCAGAAATGGAAGAGGGAGAAGGTACTTGCCAGTGGCCAAAGGGATACTGGAGAAGTCAATGTGCCTCCTATGACTGTGCACTGGAGAGGGTTTGTAAATAAGAAAACAAGGAAACAATATAAAAAAGGAAAGAAAAGCTGTCACTTTGGTTATTAGTATGACTTAACTTTCTGACCAGTTTATGAAGATTGAAATAACTAGGGGAGTTCCTTGTTAGCTACAGTTGCCGTAGCTTTGAGAGTCTTCGACATTAGTTGTTTGGTTCATTTAGTTATAAATGAACTAATAGATTATCCTTTTTTTTTTTTCCTCTCGCATCTCTCAAAGAAGAAAACTGATCCTTTCATTAAGCTTTACCAGGTGGCTGCATGGTCTAGTCAGTAGGTCAGTATGTAAATACTTACATAGTGTGTTCAGTTGCCATTAGTTGTTTCTTCTCCTTACAGAATTTTAGTTTATGTTTCCCAATCCTGTAGTATTTAAGTTTGATTCCTTTAAGCCAAATACTTCATGATTAAATACAGTGTATAACAAAGAGAAATAATAACAACTTTTAACCCATACAGATGTATAATTCAAAAAGTCACTACTTGAGAAAGAAAGTAGTGAGGCCCCATATAGACCTGGGAAGTTCACTGCGTCTCACAGTTCCTCTTGACTATATTTTAATATATCTTACATACTTCACGAGGAGTTATATACTAAATTATACATAAAGATTTGAAACCATCCAATGGAAGATACTGCAAATGTACAACTTGACTTAAAATTATATAACTAGTCACTTCTATCAATTAATGCATTCAAACCCATTAACTCCTGTCTGAGCTTTGAAAGGCCAAATTGTTCAGAGGATAAAACAACATCTTTATTTAAAAGTTGTTCTGTTTGAAAAACTTCCCCAAACATTCAGTCAAAGCAGAAGGATTTCCTTTAGGAAGCCGGATGCACCTTTTTCTGTGACTGTGCCTGGACTTTGAATTATATATCTTTTGGAATTCCAAACTGTCAAGAAAAACAACAGAAGCTTACTCAGTAGCATTAGATACTTGCAGATAGGATTAAATACCTGTTACATGTCTTGCCTTGAGACTAATGGATTCACCTGACTTTTGTAATAACAAAAATAATGTCTGTAGAATTATGTCATGAACATGAGTCACAGCTGAAGAATTTGTCTCATCAGTATCTGACAGATTGAACATACTTTGTTACACCGAGCGGACATGTGGTGTGCTTCTCACTTACATTGCTAAAACTTAAACCTGTCTTATCTGGGGCTATTAAATAAATCCTAAAAATTATATTGGTCCAGGTACCTTCAGTATTTTAGTATCAGCCTTCACTTTTTCAAGAGTTGTCTATCCCCATCTGGGGAAAACTCTCTGCTCAACCTGAAATCAGTGTGCACTGAAAGTCGTATGATTGTATCAGTATCAGTAAATTCAAGCTTATTCAGAAGTTGGCCTGGCTCACATAAGCTCTTGACACAGCTGTTATACCAGTGGGATGAAGTGGGGAAACAGCTCAGGACTGAGTTCTGCAGTGTCTGGACCCCTGACATTTCCTGTTTGATTGTGGACACATGCAACAGCTTCCTTGTTGAAGATCATAGAGCAGAAGGAGCAAACAAATCACTTGGCTCCACTTTTGGGGCAGGTGTCCCCTCTCTTGATATTTCCTGTGGTCTGGAAGACACTGCCAGCTGTCTGTTCAGATCATGCAAGCAGTTTGTCTGAGGTCTGGGAGTGCAGAGGAGGAGCAACCTTCATGGGACTTGTACTAGTATCAATGCAATGAAGGAAAAGAAATACATGTGTGTTGTGCTGTGAATGATTATTTCTGTTCAGTCTTGAGAACAAAAATTCACCTTAACACTACAACTGACAGATATCTCCTTTTATGAGGTGTCTTGGATTTCAGGTGTATTTCTTTTTGCTCTATGAGATAAATATTACATCTTTTTCTGGGATGTGGGGATTGTTATGCTGAATGTATATGTCCTGTATTACTTTGAGGTACAAGTCATTAGTCTAACTCATCATTTCTGTAAAAACATTGTGACACTTTCAGTCATGCTTTATAGACAGTTTGTCACTATTTTATTAGCTAAAGCTGTGGTTCTACCTTCAAAATATCACTAGAACTGCCACTTCTGTTGACAAAACTACCAAGGACTGTGTTTTGACCTTTGCTCTGTTTTCTTGGGTTTTGATGTCTCTTTACACTTTTATCTCCTTTTCTGACATCCCACTCGAAATGTTGCACTCTATTTTTTTTCTCCCATCTCACTTGTCTTCTAACTTCCTCATAATTCTAACCCGTCCTGCACAACTTCATCTTTTCCCTTGTGTCAGGACTTCAGGCATGATCTGTTCATTCTCCCGTATCCTGAATCCAATGATATTCCCTATCTGCCTGTCTTGAGGATGTCTACACTAGTAAACATCTGAGAGGGCAAGTTAGAAACCTACAGATCCTCTCTGAACAATGTTTAGCCTGACCTGTTTCTTTGAAGTCCCTTTCTAGATATATCAGTTTCACGTAACCAAGTAACCAAGTTTCACGTAACCAATATGCAATGTTCCTTGTTTCTGTCAGCTGTATTTTTTACTCACTGCTTTCTCTATCCTGACAACACTTTTGTCCCTCGTGACAGGCAGTCTGGTGTCATGTTTGATTTCATGTAACTCCAGGTTATAGTCTTCTCCACCACTGTTTTCTCACTGACATGCCTTCTTTTGTTTGTCTAAATCATGTCTAAATCACCCTCATTCTGACTTCGGGTTCTCTCTGTCAGCTCTGCTAGGTGGTCACTTAGCTCCCCACTCCAGAGATGCTGAAGAAAATCTCACCAGACTTACACTGACCTCTTAATGCCTGACAATGTGCCTTTCTATGTAGCTTCCAGCTTTGCCCTTTCCCCACAATTATGCTCAGTTCCTTCCTTTATAGAATCTTTGTGGGGTCGGAGACCTTCTGCCTGCAGGGTCATCCCCTGCCCCTCCACCTCCACCACCAGCACCTGCTTCTGGTGACAGTTCGTGCATGTTGTCCACAGATGCTTTACCCTGCACTTTCCTGTTTGTGTAGAAAACGTTACTGAAGCTTAGTTGTTAAATATGCTTTTGTCCAGATAGCCTTCATAAAATCCACATTCATTATGAGGAACATAAGGGCCTTTCAAACAAAAAATGTAACTAGTTTCTAAGAATAACAGCCATTTGTTTATATATCTTTTGCAGAGAAAACAACAAAAGGAAGTCCAGGTTTGTAACCACATTCTTACTTATGGAGTGTGATTTTTCTCCTCTGTTATCTTTCATGGTTCCTGCAAAAAATCTTGCATAGTCTTCTTTGCATCTTCAGTAGACCAGAAGCACTTCTGTTTTATCATTGTACGAATTCTAGCTAAATGGGATTCTGATGGCCCTGACCTGGTACTAACTTAAAAGTCAAAACAATATCTTCACATCGTTATTTCCAAACCCTGTTGGTTGTGTATTACAGATGACTCTCTCTTAGTAAGCTTGCTTACTTATTACTTTTAGGGTTCCTGTGCTGGGAAAATGGGTTGCAAAAGAGACTGTGGGTATCATGACATCATCACTCATACTCAAAAAAAGATCAGCAAGATTACCATAGTGCATTACTTTGTAAAATTGTAACCCCAAGAAGGAATAAGATTCAATAACATTTTTTGGCAAAGTACTTTATAAAAAAGTATCTGTCTCATGTCTGCAGATTATTCTTTGTCTTGATCATTGGTTAACAGTTCTCATCAGAATTTTTCATCTTCTCAAACCTTGCAGGAGATAAATCCCTCTTTTCCTGTGGTCCACTTCAGTCTTTGCATATGTGCATTTTCTGAAGCATTAACTGTTAACAGTTGTGCCTAAGAAACCTAAATTCCTTGCACAGACACAGTTCTTTATGATGCTGGAGAACAATTGCAGACTGCACAAGGAGCTTTCTTCCTCTTTGCTCTGCAAAAGACATGAAATATCACACCAAACAAGAATATTCCTGTCATTGGAGCAAAGTGAAGGATCCTATGGACTAAATTTGTCTAAAATGCACAGCAGTCACCTGTGTGCAGTCTTGCACAAACCCGCTTGTAGCTACTGTTAATCATGGCAAAACCAAATGGCAGATAAGCAGAGGATGCTGAAATGTGTTTACTGACTCTCTGTATACATACTTCAAAACTCAGGAGATTCCTGAACCAGGTCAAATTCACTCCTACAGACTACAAACAAGAATGGGATAGTTTGTAAGTCAGTAGAGAGCTGGATTTTTAATTACTGTGTCAGTGTGATCTTTGTAAATAAAAGAAGACAATACAGCAGGTATCACAGGTGTATTCTGCAAAATAATTTGAAAGAGTGCTTTAAGATGACCTTTTTAGTCTGCTTTTCATTTGCTTTGTTTTCTTTTCAGTGCTTTTTCTAACCCTTGTCATCCTTGTTTTGAGGGCTTAAAAGTCAAGCAGGATCTTATTTTCTCTTGTGCTCATATCTATAGTGGTAATAATACATACTATACAAGGAAGTATGGTTAATACTGTGTAGGATATTAAGGCAGAATAAGTCATCCTATCTCTCTATGTTTTAGTTTGATAGACATAACAAAAAAACAAAAACAAACAAACAAACAGAAGTTGTCCATAGTACTGGGTGATAAAATCCCATAGGAGTTGAATGGTGCGGTGTTTCTGCACGGGTTTTTTTCCTTATATCACAGTTTAAAAAGAAGACTCTGCTATAGGAAAGGAATGTACAGTTTTCCTTTTAAGTAAGTGTTTATGCTGCTCAACAATTTAGACTGTCTATCATGACTCATTTTGGAGCCTGCTCTGCTTGCCTCACTTATATTTCTATGTACAAGGATTTGAGGTTACCAGCAAGAGTATTTCTATGAGCAACAAGCAGAAATGATGCATTGGACATGGACTTCATGGAGCTTTAAAATGTTTTTAGAAAGGGAAGTGTTAACATTGAATAGATGACGTTAACATCACCACCAAGAAAGAAAGGAGAGCTCTGAAAAGCTGTATTGACTAAATCTTCTAACAATGCTCATGATTCTCCTATATCCTGCTCTGTGTTTTTGTATGGTTTTTTCATAGTACAGACAGATGTTACTCACAGTGTGATTCAGCGGCTGTTCCTAGCCATGCTCTTGTATGATTTTAACCTGATTTCACGGAAGAAACAGGGAATGAAACACCGTAGCTCGTGGTTGTCAGCAGTGAAAAATAGCCAGGAATCAGACAAACAGCTTCATTGCTGAGATTATTTCCGGGATGAAAACTCGTCCAACAGCTGTTTGCTTTGGCCACTACTCAGATCCTTTTTTTTTTTTTTAAATCGGAAAAAAAGAGGTTTGGTTTTTTTTTTTTTAAGATGTGGGCTGGTTATTTATGTAGTCAGGAAGAGGTCTCTACTTCTAGTGTTGTGGTCTCAGAGCTGTTTTGACAGTTGCAGTACGGGGAGATTTTCTCTCTTCTCTCCCTCCTTTTCTCCCATCCTTCATTCACTTAATGCACAGACCAGGAATGCTGTAGGAAGAAGAGAAGGCAAATTTATGAGTTCTTTAATCCCAGACAGGCAGCTCTGTGGCAGTTACCTTCAAGAAAAGTTCACGCCCCAAAGAAGCGTTTAGTCTTACAGAGCCACTGACTCACTGAGGAGAGCGTGTGAGTGCTGTGAGGGAGAAGGGGAGAGATGAAGGAAAAGTTTTGCTTCCTTGTGAAACTCATAATATTGTTGTTTTAAGGCTTTTTGAAAATATGACTGCTACTTTTGTTTAAAGTATTTGTTCTGAAATTGCTGAAGCTGGAGTCTACCAGACTGAGGTCAGGAGCATTTTCTTTGGCAAAAAGAAGATACTTTTCTAGAAGCCATGCCTGTACTTGGGGTTGCCTCCAAGCTAAGACAGCCAGCCGTAGGGTCAAAGCCTGTTCACACTGCCCTCCCGATCCCCAACCTTGGCCCCGTCGGTTCACAGAAGTACTCACCAAAGTCTTTGGAACTTACTGGGACAGAGAACTCGATGCTTTCTTGTCAGCTTGCATTAAAGTCAACCTGTGATTTCGGAGAGAGGAAAGCACTTCAAGGAAGAACCCAGGAGATCGAAGACAGTAAGGTTAGTTGTAAACTTTCCCTGTGCATTTCAATTCTCATAAAATGTTTATTTGATTTGACAAAAAAAATGATAGAAATTTATTGCATGCAGAACATGGGGGTAAATGAGTAAATAGACTTTTGCTGTTATGACTGAACTCACAGCAGCCTTGGAAATTTGTTTTGCTCAGTGTTGCTATTTGAATAAATACTCTGTTTTTAAATGTTAGTGTTAATCACTTTGCAGATGAACATTGATAAAGATCAGGAGAATCATAAGTAGAGAAAAAGCATTCTGGCATACAGAAAGCAAAATGACATTATAGTACGTAAAAAAAAAATCTTGGCAGCTTTATGTTATATTATGAAATTTAAAGAGATCCCACGCCCACACCTATTCCCACAGGGAGGCTGTTTTAAAACAAAAACAAGTAATTGATTCTCTTTTCATTTTTCAAATTATCTGGCTACTCTTGCTACACAACTGCTGAACCAGAAAAACAGCTTCTCAGCAAAAAGTATTTGTTCTTTTCTCTTCTGCAAAGTAGCTTCTTCCTAGCCCATATCTAGCCCTAATTCATTGTTGTTTTTAAAATAAAAAGGGATTTTCTGAAGGATGATGCAAGAATATTTTTTAGACTATTTAGGGGTTTTTGTTTTGTAAGGGGGTTCTTTTTGAGTCCTAATTAACTATTAAAAAACTTTTGCTTGATTTTCAACTACTCTTTGTGCTGTAGTTGAAAATCTTTTTCATGCTCTGAATGTGAGTATTGAGTCCGTTCTTGTCAGCAGTATATATTTCTGTAGATCTTTCAGTCAGTACATTATGGCTGCATGTGTGGTTTATACAGCTTCAGAAAGCAGTGTTAAGTGAGGTTAGTTCCCCTTGCTTTTCTAGTACTCTTGGTTTGTGGAACTGATTACCACACAGGGATTAAACATATATTTGTAACTGTATCTTATTTATGTATCTTGAGTGTCATTAGAGTTGTTAGAGTGGCAAGATGCACATAATATGTGTACTTGTGTACTTTTGTTTTTGGTTACTGGGTTAATTCAATATTAGTGAATTAGTGAAGAAAGTTGGTTTTGTGGTTAAAGCATAGGGATTCTGAACATTTGGTTTCCTTTTTAAACCTTGCCACATATTTCCACACAAGATTTTGGTCATGCCACTTAACTTTTCCCTTGTAGTATAATGTGTCACATCTCCCTGTCTTCCAAAGATGATGCATTGGTGGTGTCAGACATGCTATACAGAAATATGAAAAAGGAGCAAACTGTTCATCTCTTGATTACCACAAGTGATTAACAGCCCTTTTGTATGACATGAGTGGGACATAAAGATAATAACACAAGTTTTCAACACAATGAGATTCCTGTTTGCCAGCTTATTTTTAATAGAAAATATTCTTTATGTTTCCTATTTAACAATGTTCTTTAATGGATATTGCATGAAAAGTAAATTAGATTTGCAAATACTATTTTCAGAAAAAAAGAAAAAGATTACATTGCCTATTAAGAGATGGTTTTCGTTTACTTAAAAAAGTGTGGAGCAAGACATAAAGCATCTTGCCTTGGGAACTATTAACGATTACCATGAGACCAAATGGGAATCATAGCCCTCCAAGGCATCTGGTCCTGAACCCTGCTGAAGTTCTAGTGAGTAAAGTAACAAGCTAGATGGACGCAAACTGTGACCCCAATATTTTGTTCATGGGTTTTACAATACTTGTCATCTTAGAGACTGTTTTTTTAAAGAAAGCAACACTAAACAAACCAACTTCCAAAAGTGTTCTCAGTGGAGGCTGCTGAGCAGTTTTAAAAGATGACCCTTAGAGAGTAAGACCACGTTGTACACATGATAGAAAACCTCCCCTGGCCACCTGGATTTACAGAAGTGCTGAACATTCAAGAATTTACTAAATCCTGAAGCCTTTCTGTATGGCCCCCTGTATGACAAGTCCAACATTCCTAGTAAAGCTTAGTGACAGCCCTTTGCTCAATTTTCTTCCAGGAGCATTTTTTGAAGGGTGCGCTTTCATTCATCTTTTAAGCAAGTTTCATGAAATCTTTTTGCCAAAGTAGTTTGAGCTCTAAGGTGGATGGTCATGATGAAGAGATTATTTTAAAGGTTTTCTTATTAGTAAACTTCCAAGAATTAGCCTAAAAGTATTGAATGCTGTTTTTCTTTCTCAGTAATGGAGATCTATGCCACCTTGGTAGCCTTAGAAGTATGTCCAGGTTATCTAAGCACAAATTTGATGGAGTTATTTGAGTTAATATCTCTTTAGGTTTGCTGAGCAGATGCAAGTTCTGCATTACAAGTGTCAAAACTTGACTGTTTGTGAATTCTGATTCCAATAGACCTTTGGTTAACAAACTCAAAAATCAAATGTGATATGTCTATATGGCTCTGTTGTATACAATGCTGCACATTGGGAATGTTCAGATAAGAGTTTTTTCAATCAAAATGTAATGAATACCCAGTCCAAGTTTCCAACTGAGAGTAAAATCTGACTCTCTGGCACATTTCTTGTATGCTTATATTTTATATATCATCGGATATAAGACAGCACTGAATTTGAGGGAAAAATTATGGATATCTGTCTGGAAAAGACAATTCATAACCTGCTAAACTTTTGCCTTTGACTTCTGAATTGCAGCCTTTAGCATTTCTTGCTTTGGTGTTTTACGTGTGCTGCACTGTGGGTCACAAGTTTTCTCATCCTGTCTGGAAGGCACTTAGATTGACACATGTAGTCCTGTTGCTATCTATAAGTGCTAAGGAATACAAGATAAATTTGGGTTACACATGTCAATACAGTAGGTCATTGCCACCCAGCTGTTTCCTCTATGACCTTCACTCTCACCACACCTGATCATTTGAGCCTTTTGACATTTGTGTTGGCTCTCTCACACAAGTGCCTTGCCAAGGCTGGTTAGGAATACAGCTGCAAACATCAGTTCTCTTTTCCCTAGCTGTCTCTCCCATCTCACATGATTTTATTGCACTTGCACATGTAGTCTTGGTTGTTTACTTTTTTGTGGATGTGATGAAGTTTAAGGTTTAATAATAGTGATATTATTATTCTAATAAAAACTGTGGTAGAAAAAGTTTGAGGTGATTATGTTTAACTTCTTTCTTAATTGGACAGAACTTTGTTATGCCTAGGAAAGCAAATAATAAGTTGCTAATGAATTTAATTATTCTGTGTGTAGTTTATTCAAATGCAGTTTTGTTCAAAATTTTCATAATTTGTGTTTTGATACCTAAGGTCTCTCTGCTTTTTTGCTAAACCCACTAATGTTTAAGCTGACTGCATGAACACTTTATGATGAGGATAGTCATGCAAAATATTTGAACGCCAGTATTCAGCGCACATTCTTTTTCCCTGAGTGTATCATATAGACAAAAGTTTTTTCCTATATATGTACACAGGAAGGGAATCCAGCTGCTGGATTCATGAGGTGAAATGCTGGCTCTCTTTGAAGCAGATGGAGTTTTGCTGTTCAGTTGGACCATAGAGTGTCTTTATGCAAAACCATATCTGAGAACACCACTATATTTTCTCATATATTTTCCTAACTGTGGAAATATTTGTATTTCTGTACCACCACTTTTATACTGCTAAATTAATCATCAGATCATGCAAGGCTTTGTGATACTGTTGTAATTGTACAATGTGCTATTAAACAGTAATAAACTGCAAAAATATCTATTGGTATTGTAGAAAGTAAATAAAACAGTGGAACTATAAGAATGAAGAAAGAATTTATTTGCAAACCCAACTTATTTTGGTCACTAAATGATAAATCTATTCTCTATATATTGTCTTAAGAGTGGGAGTCAAGGGGCTGGGGCCAGACTCTTTTCAACAGTGCCCAGCAACAGGACGAGGATCAAATGGACACAAATTGAAGCACAGGAATTTCCACTGAATTTGAGGAAAAATTTCTTTACTTTGAGGGTGACAGAGCACTGGAACAGGCTGTCCAGAGAAGTGGAATCTTCTTCCCTGGAGATATTCAAAACCTGACTGAACACAATCCAGTGCAGCCTGGTCTAGAATAACCTGCCTTAGTAGTGGGCTTTGAACTAGAGGATCTCCAGAGGTGCCTCCAAACCTTCAGCTGTTCTGTGAGTGTGACATTGACCCATACAGACATGCCAATGGCAATGTTGTTTTACTCCAGGTCACCTGAAAGTGTGATTGACTTCAACTACCCTCAGATATTTGATGGTGTAGTCACAAGTACATTGCCATGAATCCTCTCCAGCACAGTGCTGAGCAGCTGCTGGAAGTTAGCACATCTGCTGGCACACTGGGCTTCTGGTCTGGTTTCCTGGGGCTGCTCCTTGTAGTTCTCTGCTTTATGTTCCAAGGGTTTTCTTTTCATCATCAAACTTTCTTCTTTCAAGAGCACTGCACCATCATTTATACTTCCAAACTGAATTTTCTCTGAGATTAATCTGATTAATTGTAGTGTTTTGGTTATATGACCAGGATGATAAGATTTTAACTTTCTTTCCTGAGTTGATTCACTCCTTTATTGTCATATTATCTTCTTTCTTTTGGGGAAGTTTGTTTGTTTCTTGCTGTTTGTTCGTTTTTGAGGGTTGGTTGGTTTGTTTTCAGCTTCTCTTCGTTTATGTTATCTGTCTGCTGCTGTCTGCTTTATCTTCTTCTTCCTTCCTGTTCGCAGACATCTATACAGGCTTCTGCATATGACTCATTTTTCTCTGTATTCCATAACCAAGTCTTCCTGTCACGCCTGCAGCATTTTTCATATCATTGCTCATTATCAGAAAGTGCTAATCAGACTCCCCAGCTGATCCAGTACACATACGTACACATAAAACTTTTCTAGATATTCCAGTTTTGGGGCTTGTAGTGAAATTCTAGTTATTAAGGTGATATTGGTACCCAGAGAAAAAATATATGGTTATTTGTGATCTCTCTTGGAAGGGTCCAGTCCCACCAGGTTCATCATTAAATGATGTAACTTTGCTACAGGAAGATCTTAGAGGAGCTTGGGAAATGGATCTGCTGCAAGGCCTTTTGGAAGAAATGACAACGAATACCATGTGTCCACCTGAAGAAAGAGAAATGACCAGTTTCTTCTGTAAAGCACAGAAATATGAGGAGTTAATCTGGGGAAGTGGTCTGTAAATCAGCAGAACAGGGAAGGATCGATGTGTGCTACCTGGGGAGCATGTCCAACAGAGGATGGGGTCCAAAGCACATAGTTGTACCAAGAGTACATTATTAAAGTAGCCAAAAATGAATGTCACAAAACAAAGCTACTTTGATCTGATTAGGCAAAAGCACATGCTGATGCTGTTAAAGTGACTCTTGAGGTCCATTTCGTTTAGTATCATACTATTACATCTCAGTCTTATTCTGAGGACTTCTAGTGTCTTTCAGCCAGTCCTTTTGCAGTAGGACATTAAAATGAATATGGAAACCTCCCATTTCTCCGTCATCAGTTGTAAGCAGTTAGTCGGTGATGTGGTAACTGCTGCCTGCCACCACACACAGGTGGAGGGTGTGGAGGATGCATAGGCTTCTCTCTACATACAGATCTCAAGACAAGTATTTTTGCTTTCCATAAATGGGTGGAGCTCCTTCTCATATAAATGGGAATACTGTGCATACTGGAAAACCACATATGTGCCATAAATGACTTCCATATCTCCCTTTCCTCAGCTAACCCTTCCACACCATTTACTTAGGGTCTGTGTGACCTTCTCCCAGCATTCCCCAAATCTCCCTGAAGCAAGGCATATGTTGCAATCACACATCTCTTTGACCTTTCAATTTCTTGGATACCTTTTTGTCTGGTCTCTCAGGACTAAGCTCCACTGAGTTTCTCGACACACTGAATCTAGGGAACATAAATAAATGAATTTATTTTCCCATTTTGTCATAACCTTCCTTTTCTCAGTTCTAGTGCATTGGAGATGTCTGCCTTGTGGGTTGGCAAGAAAGGAGGCTGCTCATTGTGCCAAGTGTTTTATTTACAGCACCATAGCCAAGGCAACAAAAAGGGCAGCAGAAGCAGCCAGAACCCATAGTGACCGCTAGTGATGGGAAGCCAGCATTGTTTCAAAAGCACTGAGCTAGCTGACAGAAATTTCAATCAGCATTGCAGACACCTGGGACTATGTGTGTTTAAAATTCACACAGCCCCAGTGAAACCAGGACAGTTGGC
Organism: Calyptomena viridis; assembly: GCA_013390005.1. NCBI lineage: Eukaryota > Metazoa > Chordata > Aves > Passeriformes > Eurylaimidae > Calyptomena > Calyptomena viridis. The sequence continues at coordinate 25,413 of WEIV01021665.1, read as the reverse complement.
AGGAGTTCAGACAATCTCAGCTGAGATTTGTCAGCAATTTCAGCTGCTTGCCTTGTGCTCTGAATTATTTCTTTAACAAACAGATAGCAGCATCTTTAGTGTGCTTTATGTATCCAGCACCATCTGTCTATGCTATGTTATAACTGATTTGAGAGCTTCATGTTGTATGAGTTTGGAGTAAACTTCACTGTTATGTTTATTATCTAATCATCTGTATCAAGCACATTTTCATGTAGTTGAGATAAATATAAAGTAACAGAACATCAACTTTCAAGGCTTTTTTATTTGTGAAAAAATTGTATTTAGTGTAGGTGGAAAGATGTTTTTCATTTGTAATTTGTGATTTGGATCATGGATGGAGCTTAAGACCTTTGCATAAATTTCTACTGCTTTCATTTTATTTCTTTCACAAAATCAGAATGTAAAACTCAATGTATTTCATATTAATTTGTGCATTGTGAACTGGTATTACACATTAGCAGAAAACAATTACACTTACTCTTCTGTTCTGCATTTGTGCCGAGGGAAACTGCTTGGTGATTTCCTGACCAAACAACTTTCCAATTAAAAATCCTTTCCTCAAAAATGGGAATGTGTCTGAATGTTGATGCACAGTGGATGCACCAGCAGAGCTGAAGCAACCAGTGATATTTTCTTGATGCAACACTCTTGCAACCCCTTGGGGTAATCTGTTCTCCAATAACTATAAATGGAGATAAGTGGTCTTCATTTTTAGATAAAAATAATGGGCTTGTATTATACTCCAGGAGGTTCTAGTTAGGCTTTAGTAAAATTTCACAGCGGTAACAGTAGTTAAACAGAGAAACACTACCTGTAGAAGGTGTAGTATCTTCACCATTGGAAAAACAAACATGTACATGTGCCATTCATAGCACTGATCCTTTCCTGTGCAAAGGACTTGATGACAATATTGATGGTCTTGGTTCACCTGACTTCAGGTCTGTAATAATCAAACCGCACTTTGGGCTGACAGCCCTGTGGTCCATAGTGCTAGGGGGATGTAAGGACTGTCTTTGGAGATAAGAGTTGCTTCCTTAGAAAAAGTGCCATTGTGTGATATGAGTCTTTCCAGAGGCATTGCACTGAAATATTGCAGTTCTGGTTAAGTTTCCTGAAAGCACAGGTGGCGTATTCTTAGAGACCAGACAGCTGGTTGCTGGCTTGGAATCACTCATTTCCTTGACATGTAAGTATTGGAATGTCCTCATGTCTCAAGATTCTGTGAGATCTGGCAGTGGATTGACTCTTGGGGACTCAATCCTTTGCTCTATAACAAGGAACACAGAAGTCCTATGAAGTTAAAAATCCTTAATTAAAAATCCTTTCAGAAGCACTGCAGTGAATATTTCATCTGCTTGCATTTTGTAGCGGCTCCCTAGAAAATAGGAGCATCCCAATGCACCCAGCAGAGTGAGGGGTACCAGTAAGATTAAGGAGTTTGGTTCCACTGAGAAATAAGTAAAAACACATGATAATGTCCTTTCTGTGGATTTTTTCCTGTTTCAACCAGACCTTGATCCTAGAAATTTTTACTAGGTTGATGCCTTATCATGACAGGTAGTATGAATGTGCACAGAAGTTAGTTACAGCCCTACAGAACATATGGCTGTATTACATGGAGCCTGGGAGAAAGGGAAAAATATTATCCCCATGGTGCAGAGGGAGGGTAGAGACTAGCAGGGAAATGGATGATTTTCCCACACTCAGGCTGGGATTTGTGGCAGGACTAGGAATTTCAAGTCGTGTATATCTCAAGTCCCAACCTCTACATCATAACCACAAGCCTATCCTTTCTCTTTTCTAAGGGATCAGTTAAGAATGAAATATCCAAATAATGAGTTATTTTTTGTGCTTACTTCAGAAGGACGGTTTTGGCTTTATCTTCATTTTAATGTCAATGCTCAGCATCAGTGTGGGCCCAGCTCTGAGCTGGGGGTGGAATTTTACTCCAGGAGCCACATTCTTTTGATGTTGATGTATCCAATCAACATAGACTCTGACACAATTTATTAAAGATTCTGATTATGTTGTGCCCTTTGTGGAGCAATATGACACTCATCGAAGGTCCTGTGTGTAATGCTTTTGATAGGCTTTCCACTTATTAAATATGATGTGGTAAATCTAAATAGTTATGAAATAAAAGCAGGACTCTTGAAGAAAGATGACTTTTTTGGTCCTAATTTATTCCTTTGAATATACTGTCTAGCTTCT
>WEIV01021665.1:3845-17357 GCA_013390005.1 Calyptomena viridis | reverse complement strand
TAGTCTATCCCTCCACTGTTCCTTTCTCAAGCTGCATTGCCTCCTTCAGTTCTTCTGGGATGTGAATCTCTCTCAGCAATGCTAAGGAGACCAATGCTGAGATGGTAAATAAGTTGTTTAAATTACTGGGGAGTCAGTTTCCAAACAGACTAGATTCTGTTACACTATACTTGTATGCTTCTCCAGCTCCTCCTTTTCCTGATGTCCTTTAGGGAGGTGTCCATTGTTCAGTCTATCACTTCAAATACTTAATTCTAGAAACATGACAAAATCAACCTTCTGAAATCAGAACTTGCTGTGTTCTTTAATTCAGTGGGAATTTTTCTGTTTGCTCACTGAAGAATATCATCCCATTTCATTGTGGTTAGAAAGTTCACAGTCACTTACATTATCACCAGATAAGGTTTTCAAGGGTTTTTTTAAACAAATTGCATCCTGTCATGACGTATTATGTCTATAACTCATTCTCATCACTCTGATGTATTCAAGTGTATCTGATGCCATCATTAGGTAGTCAAGTAAAATAGAGTAGTGAAAAAACATATTCTGTTATGAAAACTGTGAAATACCATGGTTTAAATTTTCATTTAAAATTTAATTTTTGAATACTTCGTAAACATGTATTTGTTCAATCAAAACCTAAACTCCAATAAAATATATATGTTTGAAAATCTCTATGCTCAGGTTTCTTCATTACTCAAGAAATCCATCCAATATTTCATTGGTAACTGTCAGGTGTTTCCACAGACTTGAAGCTATTTTTGAGAAATTTGATTAACACCTCTGTCAGATTTTTTATAGCAAGGTTTTACAAGTAAACTTGGACAGAAACTGACACTGCTAGTGGGGATGCTGTTTGGAAAATCAGTTTATCTATCTATGGGTGTATTGATGTACTGTTCTGTATTTGCTTGGGTCATACAGATTGTATATCTATTATTTGGTGGGTGCCTTGCTGGTCTTTTGCAGAGCTACAGTCCATGTCAGAGTTGCTAGCACTTCATGGGGAAAGACAGTCTCAAAATAAAATGAAGTGTGTTGTAGTTCTAGGACAAAGGCCTCATTTTTGGGGATGTTAGGCTGACATATCCTGACATGTTTTATGCCAGATGACTGGTATTTTCTGATAATCAGTAATCTGAGACTTTTATTCAAGGGAGTTATAGATTTAAAGGGCAGGAAAAAAAAAGAACTTCTACTTCTTTGTACACTGAAAACGTTCAGAATGAATTGTTTTATGAAAGCTGAGCTTGTTGCAGAAAAAAATGCTTTCCATCTACAATTTTTTATTCTGTCTGTTTAGATGACCTATGGAATTCAGTTAATTAAGAAATCCCCAAATATTTAGGTTATGCTGGCAGCTGAAATATTTGGACGTATAGATATTTATTATAAGTGATACTGTGTTGTGTTTTTGAATAAAAATTTAAGAACTACGATTGGCATGTCACCGCCTTTAATTCCCTTGTATGGTACAGTATGCAGTTCATGTCCATTTTATGCACTGTATAGCCAAATGTGAGTATGCACAAACAGTATGAGGAAAGGTTAGTCAATGTTAGACTGCATGAAAACTCTGAGGAAATACTGATAAGTAAAACAGCTCATAAATTCTGCATAGAGAATTGTTAGCATTCATGGCTCCAAAGATTAAAACTGGGGCTCCTTTTGTCCCACCAGTAAATGATTTTTGGCAGTAGAAAAGCGTTCAGTAAAATCTGCTCGCAGTCTTCATTGCCAATCCATATCTTCTTTCTCTGTCTACCAAAAGACAAAATACCAAAAGAGTCCAGTCTGTACAGGACCATTGTTCTGATATGCTGTATTTCTTTAATGAAATCTTACTTTTTGAGTTTAGTAATAGGTCCTGATAGCTGAATGCTGCTTGTGCATGACTAAGTGCATGTGACAAATGGTCAGTATGAATAGAAGATGTGGAGCACAGGGGAGAGACTTTTGGGGATTGCTTTTTTTCTGTCTGCAAATAGCTTGGGACCGGTGGAAAATATTAGGAAAGTTCAAGAGAGTCCTAGCTCTTTTTTCCTGCATCATAAATTAGTGAAGTCCAGCATCAACATAGAGTGGGGAGCACAGAAAAAAAAAATTGTTTGAGGAAAAGTTGTTAATTCTATCTTGTAGTTTTTGCATTTATTGAAAACTGGAGCACTATTAGCTGTGCATTTCAGTTTAGTAAAGGGTGGAGGTCTCTGCTGAAACTGAAAACAGACAACATACAGACGAGAGGTTAGTGTCCAGGGCAGAAACTGATGCACAGGAAGTTCCACTTGAATATGAAGAAGAACTTCTTTACTGTGTGTGTGACTGTGCAGTGGAACCTATTGCCCAGAGAGGTTGTAGAATCTCCCTCACTGGAGATATTCAAGAACCATCTGAACACAATGCTGTGCAATGTCCTCTAGACTGACCCTGCTTGAGCAGGTAGGTTGGACCAGAAGGCCCGCTGTGGTTCCTTTCAACCTCACCCATTCTGTGATTATGTGATACTTTTAGAGACCATATAAAGGGAAACAAACGTGATGAAGGATCTGGAGAGTAAGTCACATAAGGAGTGGCTGAGGGATATGAGGTTGTTTAGCTTGGAGAAAAGGAGGTTCAGGAAGACCTTGTTACTCTCTACAACTACGTGAAAGGAGGTTGTAGTAAGGTGGGGTTGGCCTCTTTTCCCAGCAACAGGACAAGAGAACATGGCCTCGAGCTGCACCAGGGGAGATTCAAGTTGGACATCAGGAAGAATTTCTTCACAGAAAGGGCGGTTAGACATTGGAACAGGCTTCCCAGGGAGATGGTGGAGTCACCACCCCTGGAAGTGTTCAAGAAATGACTTGATGTGGCACTTAGTGCTGTGATTTAGCCGATATGATGATGTTAGATCAAAGATTGGACTCAATGATCTTGGAGGTCCGTTCCAACCTTAATGATTCTGTAATTCTATGAGGCTCTGATGACAGTGGAATTCATCTTACCCCATTAGTTAAGAGATTGATGTCTGATGTCTAGTCTGAGCTAGTTGCTTGGGCTCCTACTCGATCCAAATGACAGAGAAAAATATTTCTTGAGGGTATTTCCCTTCAGTTTTCTGAGATGTTTATGTAAAGGTAGAATGACTCACTCCTTGGTGGTATGTGCATCTATTGCTTAATTAAGGGAAGATGAACCACCTAATTTAGGTTAAACACATAATTTTCAGTGTCTGAAATTAGTTGAGGTGATCTTACTTGTAGTACAGAACTATTTGTGAAGATACTCTCTTTTCAGGTACTTATTGCTAATGGTATCATTATTATTACAGATTGTACAACTGTGTTCCAAAATATGTTATTTAAAACTTTTGACATTATTTTGAGAGCTAGTGGAGAGATAGCCCTCATAAGGGTGATGGATCCGGGCATGCATTCATCAGAGGATATCCTCTTTTTGATTCTTAAAACAGATTAGTGATATGAAGACATGGAAAGTCCCTGAGAAGTAGTGAGGAGGATTGACGGGCAAGCAACAATAATACTTAAAATGAGCCAGTTCCATAGGAGATGGAAATATCCCTGAGAAGATACGTTTCACTTTGATATATTCTCACAGCTTTCTGCTTAGTGCTGCAGAGATTGTAGAGATAGTGAAATGGATCCTTACTCATGAATACTATAATAAATTAGATTACTGAATGTATGGCAATGCAACTATGTATATATACACGTAGGCCTCACATATCTCTCACACAAGGAGAAATATTTAATGAGTTAGTGGGCAATCAAGTTGCACATGTGGGTGTACACGTGGGTGCACTTGCACATATATTGAAAGTTCTCTACTATCTCAGCAGCATCTCACTATAGATGTACACAGCACTTACATTCGGCTGCCAGCACTCCCTCCTTCTTCATTTGCTGTCACAGAATTTCTGAGGAGAAGGGTGGTATTAATCTAGAAATTATTCATATACTTAAAGAAACAGAATCTTAAGTAATTCAGACAATATAAAAATGGAATGTTCATTAAAGTGTTGTCAGACTTGCAGAGATTTGAATACATCATTTTAGGACAGTTTTTCCTGAAGATTGTCACCTTCCTCATGTGAATTCTTTTTCTTCTTGTTAGGAATTGAATGAAATTGCTGTAACAGCTACAGTCATTGCTTATGGGGAAGGATATCATTAAGGAATTGTGGTTTCTGCTTAACAACTTGAAATAAGTAGGAAAGCTTATAACAAGTGACAGGGCTACATGCAGCCTTAATCAAGTTGGATGTGTGCTCTGCAAAGGGTGCTGCTCATTGGCTGTAGTCACTGTAATCTCTCTGGTAAATACCTCATGAGCTGTAAGCTGCTTTGCTTGGCTTACTGTCGTGAAGTAGAAATGTTTGGAAAGCATTGAAACTGTCACCTGTCTAACCAGTCTGCTTATTTTCATTTTGGACATTGTGCTTGCTGTCTTAGCTAGTGGGGATCTGCAGGCAGGTCTGGGTGCGCCCCGCAGATGTGTGTTGGTCCTGACAATTTGGTTGTTGCCATTTGTATTTCAGTTCAAGTAGCCCCAAGAGCACAGATGTAGAACCTTATACCAGCATAAGAAAGAGAGGGTATCAGTCAATTACAATGATATCCTACAAAATAGAAAGCAAATATTAGCTAAATGACTGTCATTCAAAAATATAAACATTTTCATGTATCACTGTTACAGTCATACGGGAAATAGGCATATTAAAGTAGTAACTGGTTTTTACATCTGAGGGTTTAAGGTCTTTACAAAGTATTATCTTTTTCACAGAAATTGTTTTCCTTTCAAAACTTCCAAGTTGGACAATCTAATATTTGGAGATACCAAGTTTACTGGACGTATCTAAAAATTGTTCCTTTTTTAGCTTGTTATTCACATGAAACACTACTGATCATCCTAAAGAAAGTGCCTATTACTGTGTTAATTTTCTCTTCTCTTCTATTATGTTAGAAGTAAGAATAAAACAGTTTAACTCATAGAAGAGTAAATTACTAAGTTGTTAATATTTTCATTTTCTTCAGAATCAGTTTTAAACCACAAACTTATTTTAAATTGTATCAGTCTGAACTTAGTCCTTTTTACAACTGCTCTCTAAATTTTTTGTTACTTCTGTGAAATTGGTGATGTTTTTCACTTTTGTCCACTGTGGCAGCTGTGGTGCAGCTATTGTACAACACAGCTTAATCTTACAGATCCTACTTCTTGCATTGCGTTGTTGTATTGTACCTGCTTTCAGGGTATTTCTTAATAGTTCAAACTATCTTTTTAAGGCTAAAGAACATACTTTTTTAGCTTAATGATAACAAAGTTGACAGTAACTCAGAAAAGAAAAAGCAAACTGTAGACAACAGTTCAACTAAAAAACCCTTTTTATCTTTCACTCTCTTATGACTTAACAAGTATTAAATCCAAGCACTCAAATGAGGATCAGTAATGCTAGATCCTGTACAAGTGGAATAGTGGTCTAGATTCCATTCTAAAACACTTGTGATGTAAAAACAGTCTCAACTAAGTGAGTAGAGAGGGAAGCAGGTCACAGAGAAATAGAAATTATTATCTATGTTTACATTAGAACATAAATGTTTAAACAGTGAACTTCTCTTGGCCTTACTGTAGTATACTAACTTATTTTTTGTCAAATACCACAGCAGAAATTGTTCTTTGAAATGGGTAATGAGAGTCTTATAGACTTTCAGTGCGTTGAAGATGGGGTGAAAACATTGTGTATGTTAGGGTAAGGCCTGGATGAGTGACGAGCAAGGCCCTAGTATTGCTCTGGAAACAGAGGAGCAGTGTTAGCAGTTGGATGGATATGTAGGGACTGTGTCTGTTTGAAAGACCCTGTAGTTAAAGACTAGAAAATTGAACTCAATTCAAAAGAATCAAAGGAAGGATGTTCAAAGAAATGGACAAAAAAATCTTCACAGCTGTCTCTTCTATTTGGCATGCCCTAATTGCTATGATTGTTTTTTGTGCAGTGCTTTGATGATTAGGGGAATCTTCTCTAAACAAAGTACACATTGAGGCTGATACTGCAAAGTTATCTGGAACTGTTTGTATGAAAGTGGCTGCAAAACAAATGCCACAGACACTGCATTCATTTGTTTGACCAGGCAGCCAGCAATCTTACTTTGTCATTGAAAGAGAGCTTTTCTTCCTGACTCCCCAGGAGGGTAGAGGCAGAGAAAGCAGAAAATTAATACATGTGCTTCTCAAATATTTCACTGACAAGCTAGCAAAGCTCAACTAAAAAAGGGGATGCTAAGGGGAGGTGTGCAGGAAGGGAGGATGGGAACTCTCAGGAGACAGGATAGGATTGCAGCTACAGAAGATAGACTTGTATATCCCAGTGCTCAACACAAAAGGTTGACTCACAGTCTCTGCCATGACAGGGTTCATGGACATAGTCCAGCAAGTTTTCTATGCACCGACTCCATGTGTATATAAGATCCCTCACTTTCTGTATTACTACTTAGAAATCTTATGATGTTAATACTGGAAAACGCAGTATAGACGTTTGAGAAGGAAATTACAGCTTGACTCTGATCTTACCATGTATGAGAATTGAAATTCAACAAAGGCAAATGTAGTGACCTGCACCTGGGGAAGAATAATCCCATGCAGCAGCACAGGCTGGGGGCTGACCTGCTGGAAAGCAGCTGTGCAAAGAAGGACCTAAGGTTCCTGGTGGACAACAAGCTGTCCCTGAGCCAGCAGTGTTTCTTTGTGGCCAAGAAAGCCAATGGTATCCTGGAGTGCATTAAAAAGAGCATTGCCAGCAGGTCAAGGGGGAGGATCCTGCCACTTTATTCAGCCCTAGTGAGGCACATCTTGAGTGTTGTGTCCGGTTCTGGGCTCCTCAGCCTGAGAGAGACATGCAGCCCCTGGAGAAGGTCCAGAAGAGGGTAAAGATGATTAAGAGACTGGAACATCTCTCCTACAAGGCAGGCTACGGGAGCTGGGCCTGTTCAGCCCTAGAAGAGATGACTGAGAGAGGACCTTATCAATGTCTATAAGTATCTGAATCGAGAGTGTCAGGAGGATGGAGCCAGGCTCTTCTCGGTGGTGCCAAGCAATGGGACAAGAGGCAACCAGCAGAAACTGATGCACAAGAAGTTCCACTTGAATATGAGGAAGAACTTCTTTACTGTGCAGGTGGCCACACACTGGAACAGATTGCCTACAGAGGTTGTGGCGTCTTCCTGACCGGAGGTATTCAAGAACCATCTGGATACAATCCTGTGCCTTCTGCTCTAGAGTGACTCTGCTTGAGCAGGGAGGTTAGACCAGATGATCTACTCTGTTCCCTTTCAATCTCACCCATTCTGTGATTACGTGAAGAGTAAATACGCTCATTTATTGGAGTATTGTACATTTGTACAGTTGACCTAATTAGAGTCACGATATAACTGAACAATGAAGTAATTATCTTTTGCTGATTCTGCTCCTCCTCTGTTTCTTAAAAGAACTCCTGTCAAGGGTTGTCTCAGAAACATGCTATGAACCATCTTTCAAAATTCAACACTAAAAGAAAGAAAACCCAACTTTTTCCTTTGAATTTAAATTGCATTGTGTTTATACAAAATGGTGAAAACTTCATACATTCTCGTCAAGTTAAGAGAAGGTGTTGTAAAATGCAGAGTAATGAAAACTTAGCTCATGGTCTACATCCTAGCTCTGGAACCAGCCACTGTAGTCTTTGTAGGGGGATGTCCTTTCTGACTCCTCACTTATGCTTGCATAAAGGACCCAAATTTTGTTCTCATCTGTATTGTTCTGGAAAAAACTAGACGGAGCAGTTCCTGAAACACCTCAGTGAGCTTTGATTTGATTGGAGAGGATAACTTGGGAACAGCATCTGATCAGTCATCTTCCATCCCTGCCTTCATGGACTGAACATTTCCCTTACCCAGCACTTTCCAATCATGTTGGTCTGCTCCTGATGAGTAGAGCTTTGGGAAGTATTACTGTCATGGGCTTCTCCATGGGAAGTTCTGGCTCTGGGGGACTATGGAAGTTTATTAGAGCAGATTTCCATTCCTGAGGCTAATGAAAATTTCTCCAGCAGTATGCTCTCTATCTGCAGGGTCCTTAACAGGTGGCTAACTCTAGTGTTTGAAGTCTGAGTCATACCTGACTGGTATGGGAGCAGTCATTGGTGCTCTGCTAGATATTGCAGCAGTAGCATCAGTGGTACACTGCTTCCAAAACAGGATATGGTTTCATGTATATTTTTAAAATACAACTTACAGCTATGGACTTACCTGATGGTAGTTAAACAAATAGGAGTTTGAGGTTCTACAAAGCTCACTATGTATGATGTTTATGAAACTAATTAGCACCTTTTACCCATTACTCATTTCGCTTATTTCAAGTTGTTATAGTTCCTGTAATAGTGATACATTTATATATGTAGCATGTTGCCCATAAAAACTGTGAGGAAGTCTGGTTTCTTAATATTTTGGCCCTTTTGTTGATCACTTGCTCAGATCTAAATTTCTAACCAGGGATGAGCTCACACTGCAGTCCTCATTGAGAGTCTTTTTCTTTTTTGCCTGGCTTCTTCTTTCCATCATGAGATGAAAAAGGAAAAAAAGTAATAATGTAAAATCTTCGAGAAATCTCACTTTCCTTCAGATTTTGTTCAAATTAACAAGTATATTCAAAGGTTGTTAGGTAGGGACATGAATGAAATACAATATATAATCCTATTTGCATTAGGAAATAAATTTATGATCTAGTGTCAGTGAACTCTATCTGTAAGGAGAGAAAAACTCACTCTATTTTCCCTCTCCCTCGTCACAGGCCATCTTGTCTGTATACAGTATCCACACTATATATGGAGATGTGTATGTCTCTGTATAACATTATACTAATATACAGTCTCTACAGCTTTTAAAATTCAGACTTTTTCTATCTTCCTCTCAGCTACTTTACTATTTATTAAATTTATGGAAATGTCTTTCCAAGTCTTTGTGTATTTTCTTACATACATACTTGTCATAGAGTGATTTTTATTTTTGGGGTGAATCATGAAGACCATAGATTTTTTTTGTGAGGGAAAACTCACACTTTAAATTTAGCTAGAATTCATTAAGAAAGTTTCTGTCTTGTGGAAACTCACATATTTTCCAGAGTAGTAATAGGAGAAAACTCTAATTTGCAAAGTTTATGTCATTAACCTACAAGCCTCATTCTTTGTTACATTTGTCCGAATCAACAGAAATTTCTTCGGCAGTCTGAAACCCAACAGATCAAGCGAGACAAAAAAAAAAAAAAAAAAGGCAAACCTCTTAGATTTCTCTTTGCTGTTACCAGGATAAACCTTAAATACCAAGTAGACATTTTTATTTTTGGCTTTTCAAACCCAGATATATATTTTTAAGTATTCATTATTTTGCCTATACATGGTAAAAGTGTATACAATAAAAATATGAACAATGCTTAGCTAAATAGGCAAAGAACAGATTTTAGGGACAACTATTCAATTCTGCATCTAGAAATATATGCTTTAGTTGTTCAGTTGTACAGTTCCTGTGTCTGAATACGGCAGCATTATGCAAGAAGCCAGAAACAAAACAACATTAAATGTTTGGCAAACTTTATAGCAATTCAGTTGGAGAGGAAGAAGATAATTTAACGGTCAAAATATTAGAAGCAGCTGTGGATACCTCAAGCAGGTTTAAAATTTTAAGAGAAGTGCCTATGGCTTTGAAATTCAACAGGGTGTAGTGCTGGCACTGGCTCATACAATTTTTGAATGGCAAGGAACATAATATTTCAGTAAGTCTTAGTCAAGTTGTTTTAATTAGCCTAGAAAAGAAAAAAGATCTTATGAACTGAAAACATCTTGCACTGAATGGGTAAACTTGATCAGTTTAGTCTGAATTATTTGGCTTCAGTCTACATGTCTCATTTGATGTTTGTTGGCCTTTGTACAACTGCAGAAGAGTCATGTAGGAGAGAGGGGTTGGAAGCACTATAGACTGTTCTTTTTGGAGACAGTTGTCCCTCATATTTGTGTACTTGAGCCAGAGAGTTCAGGGTAACACTATGAAAAATAGTGCTTCTTGAAGCATAGCCATATTTATCTGGCATTAATTCATATACAGTGGAAATAACACTGGCACAATTACAAAAAAGGAACTGATTACAAAAGTGTATGGAATGGTGGTTTTAATAGAGTCACAGTTTATTAAAATCATAGCAAGCAGAAAAAGAAAACTCTTTAGAATTTTTATCTTATTTCTCCTCCTTTCAACCTTCCTCCTATATATATATTAATCTATCATTACCTACTTTTTAAAAATTTAAATCCAAAGAGGAAAAAAAAAAGATAGGAGATCTTTAAATGTTCCATCTTTATCATGCTCTTTAGCCATTAAAAAATCAAAAGTTCACTTGAGCAAACTGTTTTCATTTGTGCCATAGTGGTGAAGGCAAGTTCTGGAAGATTAAAGTTAATAATATGTGAAATGCTATCAGTTGTCCTTCCTCAGGATCACATATCTCAGACAGCATTTGCTGCATATATAAAATCTGGAGATACTCAGAACGTTACCTAGTAGATCCCACTTTTCTAGCTTTTTAGGTTTTAATTTAAATTACTGGTGAATGGAGGCCAAAAGTCAAATATATATACATATACTTAAATATATTTTGAGTTAGAAAGGACTTTGGATATCTGCAAGTACATAGAGACTGACTTGAACTCTTTTGACATCAGCCACCTGTTGCATAAGCTATAGGACTAGTAAAATAGAGTTGCAGAAGTATCCTGTTCTTTTTACTTTCCAGACAGCAAAGCATCGCAGCCAATTTTTGAAAACTGAGTGGGAAACAGAAAGGAGGCAAAAAGAAAAGCCCTCTAGAGATATGAAGTGTTTTTCCTGACTGTTGTTTATAGTACTGTCAAAAGGTATAATTGTGCTCTTACAGAATGGATAAAACTATATTCCTCAAATCCATTAGAAAAATTGCTGCTTGGACTTGGTCCAAAAATCTATTGCAAATTACAGGTAGACCAGTTTTTATCAAATATTCAAGGGAGAAACTGTGTCTGAAATTACTTTAAAGTAAATTTCCAAATCATAAAATAATTCACTCCTAATTCCAAAATATATGAATTGAAGACTTTAATTTTTTTTCTCTTCTTCTTTTCTAATCTTCCTGGTGTTTTCACAGTAGATATTTGATATTCTCACAGGTTTTTTAAACTTGGCTTTCTGTAACTCTTAAGGGGCTTCTCCAGATGTTGGATGCTCATTAAAATGAATTCTGTTCTAGTTCAAAAGTCTTTGGAGAAGCACAGAGTAAGGCAACAGTCCATTGATTCTCTCATATTAGACTCAGTGTTGGGTTCATTTCATGGACTTAAGTTCAGCAAGTAAAAATGTGCAGCTGTTAGTTCATTTCTCAACACTGCTTTTGGCCAAAGAAGACTTCTATTGCAATTACTTATAGAGTTTTTTGTAGTAAAGGATGCTCTTTGCTTCCTTTGATCATTATTGTGTGAATCTGATGCACTGATGATGAATTGCTTTTAAATCCATAATGACAAAATTGAGTTTTCTGACAGTAGTAAAGAGGTTCGAAACAACATGATCGGACTTTGCTGAGTCTGCTGAGTAATTTTGGCATGTTTAGATTGGCTTAGTTTTATGTTTAGAAGAAGGAAAAAAGAGAACAAGAGTCAACTTTAAAATTCATTTTAAGAGCAGGGTAATCCCACATAGAGTAAGAACATGTTACAATGGAAGGAAGTAAATTCAAGAACACAGGGGCTATATCCTACTTCCTTTGCTTTTTATACTAGCACATAGTAACTTAATAAACTGTACTAAAGAGGTTGATAGGGCAAATGTCTTTTTTCTTTTCCTAGGGAAGGCAATTATTTTTCAGATTTCACTGCTAATTGCACCCTTATTTTTTACCTAAAACACTCAGACTTTATCCGGTGTGGGGTTTTTTGGGGGTTAGTAGATTACCTACTCTGGTAAATTGCTTTATTTTAACCTAAATGCTTTATTCATAATTTGAAAAAAGTGATTCCATTATCTTGGCGAGACTGTGATAATGCCAAAGGAATTATCCCTTTTAAAACACCGCATGTTAACAAGCTTCTAGAGTGTAGAGATTAACATGAGAGTTTTATAATGACTACTCAGATATTTTTAAGGTCAGTTTTAAGTATTCCCCCTGCGAAGATACAGGTTGTTGATTGGCATGTGAAGTTTGTTTTAATCTCGTTTTTTGTGACCATCAAAAGAAAAACCCAGTTCATGGTAGAGCTATTTCCATGAAATAGAAATAGTAATGAAAGGTTCCCTTTTTCTTAATAACTGAATATAACCAGGACTGCTCATGTGTCTTTACTGACTTTACTAACACATCCATTATTGTAACCATTGTCAACTGGATGCTGTAATAATTAGCATATCTGATTTGCTAATTCTTTTAGTATGCTAAATCTTACTTCATTAGATATTCTTTACTTTTGGCCTGCTTTCACTGAAATGAGAACCTTTGGATTTTCTTATTGGGAACGAATACAAATTCCCTTGATGTAAAATATAGAAGATGCTTCTGGCTGGCTAGCTGAATGCCGGCAGGATTTGAGGTCACTTTTAAAGGCCTGTTTGGCATAAAGATATGGGATGTGCAGAGAAGGAAAAGAAATTATTGAACTGAAAACATTTATACTTAAAATAATATACAAAGACAGTACATCAAAGACACCTAAAATTAAGACGTTTACCTTTCAGGTTGAAAATGTGGTTTGAAAAATAGCTTTCCTATAGCTTACGCCATTTGCATGGTTTACTGGGAAAGGTATGTCATTACTCTGTGAAATCTATTGCAGATTCTTAAGACATCCCTACAAATAAGGCCAATATTCATTAGCCATGAAAAATTCTAAACATTTATCTACATGAATAAATTACCACAATGCTAATTACCACCAGTCCAAGGACTGAGATTTATACTTGGTTGCTAGTTTGTGGTCACACCATGTGAACATCTTTCATTGTAACCTAAATGCAAGGAATATTAACCACCAGCTTACTTCACAGTAACTAGTTCTTGATTAGAGTAGACGTGAGATAGGGCAAAATTCACACCAAACCTGACATTGCTTTGAGCTGACTATTTTATCTGTGAGTACATCTGGAATCCATGCCTGTCTGAGGACAGAATATAGCCCTTAAAATCTTTGACAGAAGGTAAGGATTTGAAAGTCCCAGTGGTCTCATGGTTGTTATTCATTCTAATGAAACTATCCTATCATTTAGAGAATTTATTTATAACACATATTAGGAGCTATCTTTTTTCTTCAGAAGACTCACATGTGCACAACAGCAGTCTTATGGTGGTTGGCAGGTATCCTTGCTTAACTCAAGCATCAAACTATTGGTTTTTTTTCCTGAAATTCCTACATGGGGAAAGATTGTACTCATGGTCACCATCTGGTTAACACTGTTTGTTTTTTTTTTTTCAAAT
>WEIV01021664.1:24849-36568 GCA_013390005.1 Calyptomena viridis | reverse complement strand
GCTTGGACAAACCTATTGCTGAGATATACTCCTCTGGGCAAAAATAGACGAGAGTACTTTGTGGGAAGGAAACGAGTTCTGTTGAGTTAAAGATGACTTTCTTGGTTTTTCTAAAGGCAGTTGGGGATTATTTTTATATGTGAAGTTAAGTTGGGCTTCCATTCCCTGGAGGAATTCCCTTTTCCTTTTTACATTCCATCCTATTTCCTCTGCCCCCAAGCACAGGCTTCTTAACCACTACTGAAACGAGATGACGTGACCGTATTGTTTAGTTAAATGATGGGATTGACATGAAAACACTCATCACTGAATTCATGGTGCTCCTTTACAGAAGCAAACACTGGACTGAGATATCGCAAGTAACATACAGCCCCTATTGCAAAGAACTCAAGGTGAAATTACTTGTTCAAAACTGTAGGAAAATAACTGTTGATACATCCGTCCAAAACAAGAACTTCCATATAAAATTCTCATCCCAAACAAGTGATCCTAAGAGGTACTCATGTTTTTAAATATAATAACATTTTCATCATACCACTGAAGTTAAGGTGATGGACAAATTATACTATTGTTGAAATGAGATATCATTGGCCTCTCCAGTCCCATGTTTAAAACTGGATTCAGTTTTGGGAGGCAGACTGGCAATTTGGCCACTGCTGGTCTCCTGAAAGCGCACAATAGCCCTTCCACCCAGGAATAAAATAGCACTTCCACCCAGGAATAAAATTCCGTAGCCTGGGTGTCTGAGGTGCAGATGATGAACCTCCCAGGGCACTCCATGGGCAGTGAGATCTGTCTGTGCCAGGGAGTTCTGTGGTGTCCAGTGTCTGTCACAAGGCCTTGGTGTAAGAACAAAGCTAGACTCAAAACATTAGATTTGCTAATGTTCCCAGCCTGTACCAGTACCAGGGTCTCCCAGCTCTCCCTTCTCAGCTTGGACATGTCCCACACCCTTCTTGTGTCCACATAGTTTGGATTCTTGGGCACCTCTGGCTCAGGACAGTGATGTAGACTGGTGGGTTTGCAGGGAATTGTTTGAGGGTGGATCTGAGGTTTTCCTGCATCCTGGTGGAAATGAGGTGGAATTGATGCTCCTGGTTTCCTTCCTGGCAGAAGAGCTGTTGCTGGCCCGGAGCAGTGTGTGGAGCTGCAAGACAAGCTGGGCTCCTCTAGACTTGTGTCATCACCTCTTTCCAGTGCCTGCAAGATGGGAATGTCTGTAATTACCCACATCCAGGAGGGAGCAGCAGTGATCCATAGTCTTCCTTACTTTAGAGGAAGTTTGGATGCAACCCATCATTCTACCCTTTCCCTCCTCTCTCCCGGTATGTCCCAAGGACTTGCTGTCCCTTCCGGCCGGGACACAGAGGACTCTGGTGACAGATCCCGTCTCCAGGTCATGGCTATAAGGAAGCCCGTCTGTATTTCTTTGCGAGCAGTGGCCCATTTCAAAAAAGAAATCAGGACACTCCTCAACTTTGGAAATAAAAAGACATTCTTTTCAGGATGGATTTAATTGCCAGAATGTCTTCAGGGTATGTGGCCCCTTGCACACAGGTTGAAAGAATCTATTTTGGGACAACAATGGAACAAGAGGAAATGGCCTCGAGTTGTGCCAGGAGAGGTTTAGACTGGATATGAGGGAAAAATTTCTTCACTGAAAAGTCTGTCAAACCCTGTCACGGAATGCCCAGGGCAGTGGTGGAGTCCCCATTCCTGGAGGGTTTAAAAGCCATGCGGATGTGGCACTTGGGGATATGGGTCATTAGTGGCCTTGGCAGTGCTGGGGAATGGTTGGACTTGATGATCTCAGAGGGCTTTTACAGCCTTAGTGATTCTGTGATTCTGTGTCTAGAGCTGACACAGGCCTGCTCATTCTTTGCTCTCCACACCTCTGCTCTCATCCTGTGTCTCTCCAGATCCAGTTTGGGGAAGCTGGGAAGGCACAGCCCTTCCATGGGTATGCTATTATCCACCCTCACCAGAGCCAGGCCATAAAGCCCAGCCGTGGTGGTCCCACCTCGTTTGCTTTGTGTAGGGAAACAGTTAATAAATAACGTGTGACGTGCTGGAACAGTGTCCCAGTCCTCATCTCGGCAGATTTATTCACAGGCTTGGACACTCCATGCACAGAATAAGGAGATTGCTCAGGGAAGGCTAAGACCCGGGACAAGGCTGCCACTGCTCCTGCCCCAAGGACAGAGCTGGCATCACCGGGAGCTGCGCTGGCACTCGGTGTTTTGCCAGGTTTCCTGCTGGAATCCACATCCCTGCTGTCCCGAGGGCATCCATGTCAGCGGCCGGGCACGGCTCCTGCACAGCGCTCCAGAGCCATCGTGTTCTTTGCAGACCTTTCTCATTAATTCCCGGGTAAGCAATTAATTCAGCCTGCACAACACCAACATCTTAATCAGCTGAGGTTCATTATCACTTTTATGGCCCTGAACGCAAAGTGCTGTAAAACCAGTACGGTTTAAAGGAATTCCGATGTGTTCTGGTGCTTCAAAACAGCCCCCACGGGGCTCCGGGCCTCGCAGACTTGACCTCGGGGGCACAAAGTTAATTCTTCGGGTTATTTGTCGTGCTTTCAGGCATGCAGGACCTGGCAAGCCAAAGGGTACAGGGCGCCTCTTCCCCGTCCCGCCCTCCTCACGGCGCCACCATCACGGTCCCCCCTCCCTCGGCCGGGCATTGGGCATGGCCTCATTGGACAGCGACGCTGTCAATCAAGCGATAGGCGCCGCTGAGAGGTGGGGCTTGCACGGGGCGGAGGGCGAGCACCGCCTGCCATAGGCTGTCGGAAGAGGCCCCGCTCCCTCGGGTCGCCTGGCAACGGGAGGCGCTGAAGCCGGCGGGTGGAACCGGGATCGGGATCCAGCGTCGGGATCCGGCATCGGTTCCGGGTGCGCTGCAGAGGCTGGAGGCCACCTGGGGCAGCATCCCCCAGTAACCGACCCCTGAGACACCCTCCCCGTCCCACCGCCGGGATGCCCCAGGACCGCTGATCCCCTGGATGCTCGCGGCCCGCCCCCCAAGCCGCCTGCCTCCCCACCGGGAATCACCCCCCGGCGATCTCTGACTGTCCCACAGCCGGGGGTCTGTGTGTCCTCCTGCTGCCCTAGACCCACCCCAAGGGGACGCTTCACTCGCTGTCAGCCTCCACACTCAGCTGCCCCTGCCCCCTCCATGTCCCCTCCTCTTGCCCTTGTTCCTGCCAGATCCTCTCTCCCACCCCACTGGCAGTGCCAGTGCTGGAAGGGTACAGGCTTCCACTGAGAACGCTGTCCTTCCTTCCAAGGTGGCCCCAGGGCCTTACAATCCCCTCTCCACACCCCTCTGGGGACTGCAGAGCTGCAGTTTGTGCTGCTCCACCTCAGCTGCTCTAAGAAGCAGTTGGGAGCTTTTTCCCACTACCCTTCAAAACCAGGAAATCATTATTAAGGGAATATTATTCCCTTACCATGGGCATTCAACAGCCTCTTTGGGACAGAGTAAATATCCTGACTCTGTGCCCAGACCCAAAGAGAACTCTGGTGTAACCTGAAACTCCCACATTTTGGCACAATTACATTGTTCCTCTACTGCTGTCACCATGGTTTCCATTTAGAGATAAAATCCAAGAGGGAAGATTATGTGTGAGCAGCAGCACAGGGACCTCGATGTTCTTTGACGCCTTGTGTTGTGTCCTTTCTAGACCTCAATCCACTCAACCCACAGGTGTTTAACTGAATCCATGGCAACAGGGGATCCAGCTACATTCCGAACATCATCCTGAAGTGAAGCACCTTGGCATGGCAACTCCAGGGAAGGTAGCAATCCCCTTAGGTGTCAGGAGGCTGTTAGAGCCACATCAGTTAAAGCCTGATAGCACGGAGGCAGAAAGAATCCTGACCGTCTTGGATCAGACCATTACCAAGCTGGAGATAACCAGGTTGATCCCACGGATTACTGGCTCCCTGGAGAGGTTTGCTAGGATTCTGGGACCCAAGATCACAACCAGCCTGATGGAGCACCGAAAGCTTTCAAAGGAAATGCAGCACCTGCTTGCCAGCCCTGGAGAAGAGGAGACCATGGGAGCCGGGGAGCAACGCCTGAAAAGTTCCCTTAGACACATCCTGAGGCTCTTCCTGGCCAACCCTTTGCTTTGCCAGGGACTGAAATATCAAGTCCAGGTGAGAGCGTCATCAGCTGATGTGTTTATCAAAGCCTTTGTAGAATTCAGGGATTTCATGCTGGAGAGGCTCCTGACCAGTCCCGTGGAAGAGGAAGAGAAGATTCAGTTCATGGAAGACATGTCCCTCAAGATTGAGCAAAACACTGAAATGATCACAGCTCTGCGGGCAGAGCTGGCAGCAGCAATCCAGATGCGAAAGGAGGAGGTATGATCTTGTGGGAATATGTTTTCCAGCAAAGTATCGCTGGAGAAAAACTGGTAACTAAAATGTGATCCCTTTATTGCAGTTCCTAAAGAGCAAGAATGAGAAATCCTTTCTAAACCGGATCCTAAACTTAAAGATACTATTTTTACTGTAAAACTTAACAAAAAATGCTTATTGCATGCTTGTTAGGGTTTTTTTAAACTTGAATTTGGCATGTTTTGAATGTGTTCCCACCAGGTAACTTGAACGAGACAAGTTCCTGAGTTCCAGAGGAGCTGCAGGACAGACACAATTTGCTGTGGTGATGTCCTGGCAGGGTGACAGTGCCAGCTGCTCCATTCCTTGCTGATGAAACAATGAAAAGTCATTCCAGGGAGAGACTGCTCTGATTAAAATATATTTTTAATGTCTGTTCTGTCTTCACTCTTGCTTAAAACCAACATTTCTGTGACTCCCGACTCTAATAGCTGCCTTGGAGCATTTGTGATTAATCAGCAATTAATGAATTTTCAGAATTACATGAATTTTTATCTGTAACTGAGGTGCAGATAAATGACTGGACACTTCCCAGGCACTTTCCAAGCCCCATGGCCTGTGCCAAGCGTCCAAGCCCTGAGCTCCTGACAACAATCCTTTGTTTTGTACCTGTGCTTCTCCTTCTCCTCCTTGCAAAAGCGGTTGGAGTGGGAGGTTTTATCCTGTGCTCCGGGTGGTGCTGGCACAGCCAAGGCCTGCTCTCCCCATTCCCTCTGCTCCTTGGAGATCTGGGAAGGGAGACACTTGAGATTTTGATGTGCAATTTGTCAGCTTGACCAGGGCAACATGTTTCACTAGTCCCAGCTGAGGATTCCTCCAGTCAGTCACAGTGGCTCCAGGGAATCTGGTTTTGGCTGCTCCTCAGGTGTAAGTGCCAGTGGGGCTCAGGGTGGTTTGTTCGCTCTCTGCCTTCACTGACAGGGTCTCAGAGGAGCAAGGGGAAGGTTTCCAAAGCTCCTGTGTAAATCTAACTCTTCTCTCAGCTGACAGTGGGTCCTTGGTGCTACCTGAGCACCCAAGGGTCTCTTCTTGGATCTCCTCCACCTTTACAAGGGTCTTTCTTCTCCTATCCACCTTATGCCTCACTGACATTTCCCAGCTCTATTTCTCTTGTTTTCTGGCTCTAGATTAACAAGAAGGACAAAATGATTGAAGACCTCAAGATCACTATGCAAAACCTGGTTAGGGACTGCAAGGCTGACATCCAGCAGATCAAGCAGGAAGGGCAAAAACAGCAAAAAGAGGAGGAGGAAGACTTCCAGGAGAGGTGTGCCAGGCTGCAGCAGAATGTTCAGCACCTGCAGGCAGAGTTCACTGCACTGGTACTGGAGCATCGAGCCTCGGAGCAGCTTCTCAGGAAGGTAAAGGAGGGAGAGGTCTGGGACAGGAGAGTTAAACCTTATTGCAGAGCTGTCAGCTCTTGCTGCTGCAAGGAATTCCTTGGTCCCTGCTTGTTCCTGGCAGGATGCACATGGTGTTTGTCAGAGACAGACATCCTCTCTGTCCTCATGCTCTGCTGATTCCAGTGGAAGGCAGCCCTGCAGCGACAGCAGGGATGGAGCCTGTCACAGGTCTTTGTCCTGCCTTGGCTCTGGGAACACCTCCCACAGCATGGGAAAGGCTGTGGCTGGGCAGAGGGCAGGGCAGCAAAGCTGAAGCAGGACAGGTAAGGGATAGTGCAGAAATAAGGGATCTGGTGTAGGGGGAGTAGAGCAAACACAATATTGGCTTGATAGAAAGGCATCTTTTCCAGTTAATTTGGTGCTCAGGGTGGGATGTGGCTGATGTTGAGAGCTCAGCAGTGCTGCTCTGCCCCACACTTTGCTGGAGAGACAAGCCAAGGACTGGGTTGAATGAGGGGCAAATGTGATTTCATAGAATCAATCCAGAATAATTTGGGTTGGAAGGGAACTTAAAGCTCATCCAGCTCATCCCTACCATGGACAGGTACACCTTCCACTATCTCAGGTTGCTCCAAGCCTGTTCAACCTGGCCTTGGACACTTCCAGGGATCCAGGGGCAGCCACAGCTTCTCTGGGCAACTTGTGCCAGGGACTCCTCCCCCTCACAGGGAAGAATTTCTTCCCAATATCCCATCTATCCCTGCCCTCTGGCATTGGGAAGCCATTCCCCATTGCCCTGTCCCTCCATCCCTTGTCCCAAGTCCCTCTCCAGCTCTCTTGGAGCCCCTTTGGGCACTGGAAGGGGCTCTAAGGTCTCCCTGGAGCCTTCTCTTCTCCAGGTGAACACCCTCAGCTCTCCCAGCCTGTTTCCAGAGCAGAGGGGCTCCAGCCCTTGGAGTATCTCTGTGGCTTCCTCCAGACTCACCCCAACAGCTCCATGTCCTTCTACTGTTGCTGTTGCTGAAGGCAGCTCTGCAGGTGGAGTCTCACCTAAGGGGGCAGAATCCCCCCCCTTCTCCTGCTGCTCATGCTGTGGGATCAGCCCAGGGCACAGGGGGTTTCTGGGCTGGGTCATGTCCAGCCTCTCATTCACTGGCATCCCAAAGTCCTTCCCCCAGGGCTGCTCTGGAGCCCTTCATCCCCCAGTGCTGAGCAGACACAGGAGGAAATGGGAGCAGCAAGCAGGATGAGGCCTCTGGAGCAACAGCTCTGCCCTGAGCAGAACACGCTGGTGATATAAAGAATGCAGGACTGGAAAAAGAGCATTTTCCCCTTCATTTTGCTCCTCCTGGGTATTTCCTCAAATCCAGCACAGCCTCCCATGGGCAGGACAATGAGGATGGGACATCCCTCACTCTTGCTTTGAGTGATGTAGCACAAAGTCGCCGCCAGGCTGGGCACTGACAAAGCATCAAACCAAAATTAGAGCCACGGTACAAATCCCCAAATCTACTCATTTCCACCTCCTTTGGCAGAGTGGCTTTGTCAGGTGATCCCTGAGGCTGCAGGCCAAGGCAGGGCTGAGATGTGCTCAGCTCATCCCAGGACTCAGGAACACACATTTATTGACCACAGAGGCCTCCTTTCCTCAGCAAGTACAAATTGTACTCGTGTACAAGTACAAGGTTGTACTTGTGGTTGAATTTGCTGAGGTGTGACCTCGTGATAGCCTGGGAGCCCTTGGGACTTCCTGGGACCAGGAATGATTCTACAGAGCATGGATACAGCTGCCTGTACCTGGTTGTACAGCAGGTTAAGCTGTTTTACAGCCAGAAATATCTCTTTATTTTAAAACTCACCATCTTCTGAGCACTTTCTGTCCCATGTTCATGCTTCACAGCTCTCTATTGCTTCAATTTTAGGGTGGTTGTCCCAGTTTGTCGATGACTTGCCACATTCCATCAGACACATTCATTTCCTCCTGCAGAAAGCACCTTGCAGGTGCTGTTCAACCCCCCAGCTCCATGCTGTAAACCAAATAAAGCCCTCTGGGCCTCAGGGAATATCCCAGGAGAATCCTCAAACCAGGGCAAACCACGTATGAGTCTGCTGTGGGAAGCTTGTCACAGGGAGGAGGTGTTATACTCGCATATATTGGTGCTGGAGCTCAAAGCTTCCCTGTTTTCTCACTCAGGATCCTTCTTACCAGGTGCCTCAGGGATCTGATCTTGTTTTGTGTTTCAGAGGAAGTGTAGAACAGAAATGGAAATTGAGAACTGGATCCAGAAATATGACACAGACATGGCAGAAAAACAGGTATTTCTCTGTCATGAGGCGATTTGCTCAGGTAGATCCCTGTCCAGATGGACACTTGGCTCTTATCAGGAGGCCATGGAAGTGTGAGGCAGATCTCCATCCAGATAAACTGTAGAAAAGGGATCTTTGTCCTGCCTATCTGCTCCTTTGGCTTTAGGAAAGGTGACATCCACTGCTAAATCCCACAGGATTTGGGGGAAGATGGGTCACCACATTCTGTCAGGCACATCCACCTCATGCCAGGGAGCAGGTTTTCCATTTTTGCTCCAATTCTCAATCCTCATGGCCCTACCTGGTGCCCAAATCCTGCTCCTGTTCCTGGTGGATCCCTGAAAGATGTGCTGTGTGCTCCCAGCAGCCTACACCCACCCGAGTCATAACAGGCTCCATAAAACTTGCCCCTGGGAAGGCCTTGGTGGTTTTCCTGTCCTTGCACTATTTATGGGGATGGATAAAAGCTGCTGGATTCCAAAATGCAGGGAGGGACCTGAAAGCTGCTGCTAATTGTAAGGAATGATCCCCAAGTCAGGTGTTTAATAATGGGATTATTTTGGTTTCCTGTCTGTGCGGAGGCGGGAACCTCACATTTGGGAACCCCACATTTGGGCAGGCTTGGGGCAGAATTTGTCAAGGCAGACAAGTTCTCTGCTCCTTGTATTTCCAAAAGATTCCATTATGGGAGCATTTTTCACAGGAGTGTGAAGATACTGGGATATTTATCGTGAAATTCCCTGGGTACTGGGCATATGGCTTCTTTTTGAATCTCTTTGGAAAGCTCAGCTGCCAGTAGTGGTTGTGCATGGTTTTGGGATGGGTTTCAGGAGCCTTGTGGGTGTGCAGGGAAGAGCTGAACTGCTGTACCTGCTGTCCTGCCAGGCCACGTATGAGGAGATTCAGGCTGTCTACACTGAGGAGAAGGCTCAGCTGGCCCTGCTGATGAAGAAACACGCTCTGCTGCTCCAAGAGTATTCCCAGATTGAGGAGGAGCGCAGGATGCTTAAGCAAAAGGAGGAGGAGAAATTGCAGGAGTCGGCCAGGAGGAACCATGCTGCCACTTGCATCCAGGCTGTCTGGAGAGGATACGTGGTGCGGTCCTTCATCAAGTCAAAGATGAAGAAGGCCAAAGGCAAGGGCAAGGGCAAGGGCAAGGGGGGCAAGAAATAAAGGCCCAAATCTCTTCCCTGTCCCTGGGAAAGCTGCTGGGTCTGAGCTCTTCCAAATAAAAGCATTAAATCATTAAGTTGGGAAAAGACCTTTAAGATCAAGTCCAAGTGCAAACCCAGCACCACCATGTTAACCACAAAACCATGTCCTCAACTGCTACATTCACACCTCTTTGAAACCCTTCCAGGGATGGTGCCTCCACCACTTCTTTTGGCAAGTCTGTCCCAGGACTTTGGAACACTTTTCATGGAAAAAAAGTTTTCCTAATATTTAATATATTTAATATAAGCCTCCCCTGGCACAACTTGAGGCCGTTTCCCCACATCCTGTTGAGTCCTGCTTGTGTGTATTTGGGAGCCTGTGTCTCTTCCCACAGGAGGAAGCTGCAGGACTGTGTAAGGAGTCCTGCTTGGGCATCACCCTTGGAGTCTGATTTTCAAGAGGGTGGGATGTGGCACAGCCCAGCTTGTGCCCTGTTCCAAATCCTACAAGCCACTGCTACAGCCAGCTGTGCACACTGGGAGCAAACAGCCTGTTGCATCCAGCCTCCCAGTGACATTTCTTTGCTCTTGACTTTAGTGGCCCTTCCGGGCAGCCTCCCTTTCCAGGAGTGTTGTAAAGCCCAAACAGCCTCCTGGATCAGGCGAGGCCCCTCTCTCGTCCAATGTGTTCCCTTCCTTGCAGCCACAAGAGATGCCAGAATCACGGAGACTTTGAGAGTTTTGTCCCCGTGTGGGTAGTCTGCGTTGTAGTTACAAGAAGAGGGATGTTCCCTCTCCAGGAATATTCAGTTCCCAAACACTAACAGCCCAAGAGTATCTGGCAAAAGAAAAGATTGTTCAGCCTGGTTCCCTTCCAATCCAAACCATTCCATGGTTCTCTGAACACCAACCTTTGGAACCCAAAGTGCTCTCGTGCTGTTTCAGACACAGGACTCACCCCAGGAGCTCCTGCAGTGTCTGCTCCTGCTCCTGCAGCTCCTGCAGGGCTGGTGTTCCCAGCTGAAGGATTCTCCAGGGAGGAATCACTCCATCTTCTGAGGGTCATGTGCAGGGAGTCTGCCTACAAATTCCTTCACCTCCGGAGCTGCCTATCCCAGATCCCGAGTGTGAAAAGTATAAAGTTGTATTTTGCATATCGCATATTTTTGTTAAAAAGTAGTTAAAAGTAGTTAAATAAATATTTTATTTAGTTAGATTAGAAGCAGACCAATGTAGCATTGTCTGTGAGTTAAGAATTTATGATAGGTAGTTAGGGATAAGAGTGTGTAGAGAAACCTGTATTTATTCTAAAGACCTTTGTTTAAGAAGATGTTTGCCAGACACCCACTTGACAAGGGGTAATAAAATTTGAGCCCTATATCAACCATTGACATTGAAATGTAACTTTCTGCTTAAAGATAAGGAAAGTTAAGAATGCTTTTAGAAGTTTTTTTTTTTTTTTTTTTTCTCTCTCTTTTTTTTTATCACAAGCTGAGGACCGCCCTCTGTGTGAAAAATTGTATAAAATGTATTACATTTTATAGTTCGGTGTGCATTCACTCTGGGATGCACCCGGCCGTATTGATCCTTTGCTTCCTGAATTTGTCCCAATAAAATAATTTGCATTTTATGGTGAGCAGTCGTTTCTCACACCGAGGCTTGGAGGGCACTGCCCTCATAGAATTCCCAAGGCTGGGGGAGCCCCTTCACCCACCTTGAGACCTACAGGGCTGGGACAGTGTGTGCAGGTGATGGATGAGAATAATGGGATCAGTAGGATCAGGGTGGATTAGGGAGATCAGGGAAAGATGATCCCTGGGCTGGGGGGTGGTGAGAAGAGAAAAAAGAGAAGGAAGGGAGGAAGGTAGGGAAAAGGGAAGAGGGGAAGGGGGAAGGAAAGGGAGAAGGGAAGGGGAGAGGGAATGGCAAAGGGCAGGGAAGAAAGGCGAAGCGGGAAGGGGGAAAGGGGTTCAGGGAAGAAGGAAGGGAAGGGCTCTCAGCAGATGTGGGAACAGCCGGCTGGGCAACCCCTGCCGTTATGACCCCACCGCGCCCTGCAGAGAAGGTCCCCTCAGACACAAAATCCAGGCCCGCGGGCTGGTGGAGGGGAATCAGAGGAGCGGTACAGTGGGATGGGGCTTTTCCTCCCAGCTGACCAGGCGGCACCCAGAAGTACTTTTACAGNAAGGGAGAAGGGAAGGGGAGAGGGAATGGCAAAGGGCAGGGAAGAAAGGCGAAGCGGGAAGGGGGAAAGGGGTTCAGGGAAGAAGGAAGGGAAGGGCTCTCAGCAGATGTGGGAACAGCCGGCTGGGCAACCCCTGCCGTTATGACCCCACCGCGCCCTGCAGAGAAGGTCCCCTCAGACACAAAATCCAGGCCCGCGGGCTGGTGGAGGGGAATCAGAGGAGCGGTACAGTGGGATGGGGCTTTTCCTCCCAGCTGACCAGGCGGCACCCAGAAGTACTTTTACAGGAAGATTTTTACAGCAACAATCTTTCAT